>CP053175.1:7830255-8346769 GCA_014607495.2 Carposina sasakii | reverse complement strand
TGTTAATTTAAATTGTTTGCATCTCTCCTCTGTACTTCTCCATAAGCTGGGTTTTCACGTTGTATGTATACCTTCCTTGTGTATCTTTTATCTTTTCAGCTTGAAAATAAAATTTATATCTTTTTGTAATTTTGTCCCAATAAATTTTATATAGGTATAATATAAATAAATATTTTTGCTGTGATATATACCTAATTGCCTTATGTACTTTACCCGGTCTTATAATTTACGGATGAGCGATAAATTTTAAATAGACAGGGTGTAACAAAAGGAGAATATTGTTTTATGACCTCCGTATTTAAGCTTCCTGTTATCCATAAATTTGTGTGAATATTAGGGTTGCACATCATTTTACCCATTATTTGATTATTTTGACCGGGTGTAGGTACTTAATTATCCCTATTATTAGTTACATATTGTACATATTTTATCAATAAATGCTTTAATAAATATTTGTTGTTATTTTTAAATCCCGAAAGTTAAGAACAAATGGGTAAGTGCAAAGATAATACCTTAATACACCACGGTCTTACCATGGTGTTGTCTAGTCATAGATTTACCTCCTAAAGATACCGTTTCCAAAGATTTTAGTATGCTCTAGTTCACGTGAATTTGGCGGAATACAAAGAAGTGCGGGACGTAACAGCTGCACTGTGATTGGCTATTTCAAGGTCGCATTGAAAATGGCGAGGGAAATAGTGATGCGACAAAGTAGAACGAAACTATCTAAGTATCGATATTTATGCACTTTAAGCGATTTTCATTTTATCGATATCATTTTATTTACATACATACATATTCACACTTCTGTTCAATTCAGATTAATTTAGAAGTCTCTGTGATTAATTCATGTTTGCTTGATTTGACAGAATGTTTATTCCAATAACATTATGTAAGAAAGCAACTACAAACTTCAATAAATTTCAGTACGAAATTTGATATTCTACCAATTCGCCCCGTTTTTACAGTAACACAATGTTTGCTATTATTTTTACCACTGCGGCAAGACCAAAAAGGTATAATAATTTTAGCAGACTATGTATGTATCTAAATTTATAGGTGTGTTCTACAGCGGCTAAACTAATAAATTATTTTTTTGTAAATGAGGTGTTAATCGATTTTTTACTATGATCCGGGTGAACAGACTACATTTTCTAGTAAAAATATATATACGTATATACAAATGTATATTACGGAATTTACAGCCAAAAAAGTAGGATGTTAAATGAAAGCAAATCCTGAGTTTAAAAATATATAATAACACAATCAATATTAATGCGTAAAGCGAAAACGTTGTGCACTAGAAATACTTTTTATTAAATAATATATCGAAATACTCTAATATGGCAAACGACCATGAAGTGACCACTTGAATCCGTTTCATAAAATAGATCGTATGCATGGTTTGGGAATTAAACATTTTTTGTATGCAGTTACACAGTTAATGTATTCGGAAGTTCAAATCTCTGCAAACGGTTGTTCGCCCACCACCGGTTCCTAGACCCTCCACTGACCCTCGAATCTGACGACTAATGATTGCGATCACAGGCAAACTACAGTTGCGATAAGAAACAACATCCCAGCACCTCGCATACGAATACGTAGGTACATAGCTGATACTCCGAAAAACACTAGGATATAGTGAGTTTTTAACTATTTTCTGCACTGTTTCGCCAGCACCTTCGTTGCTTCGGATTCGGGACATTTCTTTGTTATTCGGCTATCCTCGGTAAATATTGTGCTGCGCTTGCTATAGAAAAACATGGTATAAGAAATCTAATCTGAAGCAATAATCTATTACGCTCGATAACTAGTTACTATAGCTGTCGATATTGTATAAAAGATTATTGCCCTAATAATTGGTTACTGTAACTGATTACAATTTGCAAATACCTAGAAACTACGTCAATGCAACGTACATTCAGATATGTAGACTTTGGTGGTGAAATTAAAACAGATTTCACTGACGAATGCATCGGACCTGGAAAGAACAATTTTTATTATGACAAACTATACACATAAACGAAGTTTATAAAATTTATTTAAAAAAAATAGGTAATCAATATTTTCCTCATACTATTTTGAGACTAGTGTAGACTATTACGTCACATGTCACGTCGTTTTAGTATGGAGAGCCGGTTACTCCATAACTGCTTTGTCATCGAAACTATTAAATACTATAAATAAAATATTTTATTCTATTGTTATCGATACAAAGTCGATTACGTTATATATTCACTTCACTAGCTCACGACCGTACTATTACTGTTGACAGTGACAGTGACGTTGACATATGTAAGACAGTGACAACAATAGTGATTAATGTGTTGAGGAAAAGAGACGACATATTGTAGTGCGATTATTGACCAGTATAAAACTGATCTCCGCGTCCATTGAAAAAAACACAAACAAGAAAAATTAATTTACTTATCGGTGAAATGTTATGCCATCTTTTTTGTAACTGACGTCTTACCGTTCTTTCCACACCATTTCACGGAACAAGAACCCATGATGACACGGTTATTTAATGAAAAGTAATAGTTTTTAAATAAAACAATGCAATTTACACGCACGTGCGCACGGGTCATTATCTTGGTAACTGACTGGGGCTAGCTTTCCGAGCGCGGATTATATATACACCCAGATACAGTATGAGTGGCGCGCGTATTTTATCCTGTATGAGGTATCTTTAGGAGGTAATCTATGGGTCTAGTTAACCCTTGGTTTAATACCTACTGGTTAGTTGTACGAACGTATTTACCATGGAGAAGAAATAAAAGAGGAGTAGCGGCTTAGTATATTTTCATACAAAAATAGTGTGCCGCGGAGCGGGGACGAAGTATGGGACGAGGGGAGCATTAACACTAGCCCTACCCATTTACATAGAAACCACCTTGTAGTGACTAGTCAAACTACTTTCTCATTACCAATATGTTTCAAGATTATTTTACTAGTGCAATTACTCATCGCTAGATGACAATATTATACTACGTTTTATTTAAAAAAGTACCCTGATAAAACCCGCTAGTGTCTTTGTAATTTTAATACGGTTACATTTTCGGAGCACAGCGTGTGTGGTTTATGCTACCTACCGCATTACACTGACGCTGAATACAGAACACATTTACTCTGTAGCTCCATCCCTATCATGACATCATGGCCTCACGATTGCCACACGACTCAGTGCATAGTCCCATCTCCTCTTTATACATTCTTCATGGTATTTACCAAAAAGTCAAACTGTAGAGATACATACTACTGCATACTACCGCAAGACAAATACAAGCAGACGATGCTTTGTTCCTTGTTAGGTACCTAATGCCATTTTCAAGAGGAGGGTGGACCTCAGATGAACGGGTGGACGATAGACTTTATAAATAGAGGGTGGCGTAGGCTAGTATGTATGTCGAAGGCATATTGTAAAACACGCTGTATTACAAAACTGCTAGGCATTTTGAATAGTATGGGCTTTGGAGCGAGACAATTTGGCTTCTAGCAATTTGTCTGCTTAATTAATTAGGTTAGGTTATGTTAGACCTGTTAAAATAACAACGCATGAGCGGAGCGAGCGTAGCGAGCGTATCGCTATAGCGACCGGCGAAGTGCTAAAAGGGATTCTTTCTTTCATACTATTCAAAATGCCTAGCTGTTTTGTAATACGGCGTGTTCTACAATACGCCTGCGACATGTATAAATGATTCGCATGTAAGTATGTAATATTTTACTATTATCATTTTAAATTGGCTTATTCGTTGAGTAGGTATTTCCTTCCATAAAATGTTAAAATAAAGTTTTGGCTGTATGATTTATATACTTTTAATCTCAAGGGACTGCCATAGCGAAAATAAATAAAAAGCAACATGGCCGCCAGTCAGTTTTGAAAAATATGGCCGGTCAGTGCTTTATTTTTTAATTCTAGTTTTTAATTTTAGCAATTTAGACTATCACAAATTAGTTTTGAATTGGTTGTGTGAAAAATACGCGATCACAGTGATTCAAGGTGTTTATAGATAATTAGTGTTGGGTAATATAGTGAAGTGGAAGACAATTAAAAACAGGCATCTGACTTGCAGTGTAGTGGACGCGTCACTTGTGGTCAAAAAGTCATCATATCTCAGCGACGAATGTGGTTAGGAGCGTGAAGTGATGTCTTTTCCGCCTAGACCGCCTCTGGTGCCATACGGAATCGCACCAGGCGTTGTCACAATGCCCGTAGCTACACACGTAAGTTTTTCGTTTATAACCTAACAATTTCGTTGCCAAGGAATGATTGAAACCAAGTTTTATATCAGCAGGTCATGGTAGGGGCGTACGGGGGCGGCGGCCGAGGGGCCCTGCTGCCGGCGCCGCCTAGCAACGGCCAGGCGGTTATCTCGCGAGGGCCTACCCGAAATAACGGGTCCAATGATGACGGACCGCCCATCACTGTCTTCATAGGTATGTACCTTTTTATATATCGAAACTATAAGTTATATAAATTATTGTCACATGTTAAGTTTTCTGTTGAATCGGAGATATCTATCTGTATGTATTGTTTGTAAAATTTCCAGGGAATATAACAAGCAGGGCGCCAGATTCGATGATCCGTGCCATGGTAGGAGCGTGCGGGCCCGTTCTAAACTGGAAAAGGGTGTCCACGTTTGGGTTCTGTGAGTTTGCGAACCCCGAGGCGGCGCTGCGCTGCGTCAGGCTGATGCACGAGCGGCAGGTGGCGGAGAAGAAGCTGGTCGCCAGGACTGATGGCAAGATGCAGGCTCTTGTAGATGCATACAAATGTAAGGATTAACTGTTATGTTTTTTTAATATATTTACATATATAATCATCATCATCATCATCAGCCTATTACAGTCCACTGCTGGACGTAGGCCTTCCCCAGGGCACACCAATAATTCAATAGATTGAAGCATCGTAATGGCGGCGCGTTGCGCATGTGTGCGTATTTTCTAGTAGACGCCACGCTCACTTGTATGTGTGGGCGGATGACGGTGTCATACACACATCCCTACTCCATGGAGTTACCGAGCTTACTATGAATGTCTCACTCTGTGTATTGACAACACTCTCTCCCGTTATTCTTTTCTACTTTCATGCTTTTAGTTTATGCATGTGATAAGAATAGCTGTCCCAAACATTAATATACTCACAGTTTTTAAATCCTGTAATGGGGGTAGCCTAATTGCAGGATTATAAAGTGTATTACAAGCCACATTTGGCATAGCTGCCTGTTTATTATTTGCTGAGCTAGGAATGCTAGCATCCACATAACTTTGGAATTAAGAAAATCATGTTTGTCTGGCTGTTTCTTTGTTATTGACGACTGTGCACCTATTTTGTGTTGTGTATGGTGTGGTGTAGTCTGGCATGCATCCTGCGGTGCAGCATACACAGCAGCTGCTCTGTCGGCATCATACAGCATAGGTGTACAGTGTAGTGTCTGTCCTGCAGTGAAGCCGTGGGTTGTTTTTTGAAGTAAATGAGGATATTAGTATGGTATACAATGTATATATGTGTATAAGTAAATGTAAAAAAAAAAAAAAAAAAAAAAAAAAAAGGTTTAAGGCGTGCACCTTCCAAGCAGGCGTAAGTTCAATCCCAGTCACGGGCCTGTACTAATGAATTTTTTCATGTACAGATTTTAATGTTGCAAAATTGTCACTTAGCTCGTGCCTCGGAAAGCACGTAAAACCGTCGGTCCTGCGCCTGATCTCTCTCCGGTCGTGTCGGCTTTCCGTCCCATCGGACTATGAGAGTGACGGAATAGAGAGTGCATCTGTCTTTGCGCACACACTTGTGCACTATAATATCTCCTGCGTACCTGGCCAATCTCCGTAGAGATCGGTTTTCGGCCTTGGCCGAAATACGATCGAAGATCATCATCATCATATGTGTGCACAGCGGAGCAGCGGTCAGCGGGTGGGGGGGGCGCGGCGCGCGCACGCTCGCTGGACGAGGCGGCGGCGCGGCGGCTCGCGCAGCTAGACATCGAGTACCAGCACGAGATCAACAACTACGAGGCGCTGCAGAAAGGTAACCACCACAACACCGAGAGCTTCTCATACTTATGTACTTTATAATAAAAATGTAACGGATCGCTGTCTGTACATGGAAGATATATGAGAAAAAATATTATAGACCTTTATCAACGCAACAATACCCAAAAGAATGATTTTTTGTCCCATGCAGTTTTCAGGAATATATGAATGACAGGGGTATACCTATTATAGTAGAACTTTTTAAGTAATAATTTTATATTGCATAACAACTAATAGCATAAACCTCTTTTCGCAGAATATCGTTTGGCATTAACTCATTTAGCATACATTGAACCCATATTTCTGTAAGTCAGAATTATCTGTACGCATAATTTTGGTATCCATAATCATCACATCGCAGAAAGTTCAAAACCAGATTCATCTTTTGGCATATATTTCTTATCCATAACTATTTAAAAGTAGAACCATCATTTCGAAGCGCGCCACCACCAGCCAAAAAAAGGAAACATTAAATAAAACAAATCGTCTTCAAATATTATAAATAATCAGTCTGATTACACAGAATGTGGGTACCTTAAAGCAATAGGAGCTAATATAAGATTAGTATAATTTTATTTTCTGATTAATTTAATTGTTTTTTTTTCTAATTTGTAATAAATAAAAGTTGATTTAATGTAATTATTTGGTTTTTATATCCTTGCCCATGAGAGCATGTCGTTTCTGGCACTCGCCGGCCGCTGCCGCGGCACGCTCGCTTCGCTCGCTCGGCTCGTGCATAAGAGGTCACAGTTCTAACCTAACCTAACCTACGCTTTTTAAAGAAGAAAGTAACCCAATCTATATTATTCTAATTGAAATTCTATGATCTTCATAGTATGCCTAGTTAAATTATGCCAAATAATCTGTACTCTAAATGAACGTTATGCTAAATGATATTATACAAAATTATAACTATGCCAAAGGTAAATATGCCAATAAAAATTCTACTATCTTAAATGTATGCCATTCTAAATTCGGTCATAAGCACATTATACCTAAAAATATTTATGTCAAATATTTTTTATGCCTAATAAATGATCGACTAAAGAAGTTTCTGCGAAGTCAGTTATCCCAAATAGGTTTCGGAGTATCAAGTTTCTACCAAATAGACCGCCCCCGAATGACAGGCAGGTCCCACTTAACCCTCAACTAACCAATATACAACACTACTTTTTATCATGGGAAAATGTTTTTATCCCGGAAAATATTTTATTCCGATAATTTCGACATTTTGGTCTTTTTTCAGTACACGCGGACGGAATTGCGGCGACTACTAGTTTTATTATATGTATACAGGGTGTAAAAAGACAACGTTGTTATTTTAATACCTCGTATTCTTTGTAAAGTAACAATCATTTTTTTTAATGGAACCAACCCTGGGAAACGAAAAAAATTAAAAAATAAATTATTGCAAGAAATGTATTCAATTGACAAATGTACCTACAAAACTAACATTTTTAAATATTAATATGGTGTCTTTTAAAAAAATGTTTGTTAACTGTTTCCAGATGGATTTATTTAAAAAAAATGCTGATATTCATGTAACTTTGGACCTCAATATCTTGGAAACGCGAGGTTTTCCAGGGGTGCTTCCATAGAATAAAATGATCGTGATGTTACAAAGAATACGAGGTATTAAAAGAACAAAGTTGTCTTTTTACACCCAGTAGAACATAGATAATGTGGATATGGGCAAACCCCCCCTGTGGCAGTAGCCTTGTGACCTTTCATACGTAATTTTGTTTGTGCTCATAGTAAAAAAATGTTAAAATATCACGAGCCGCCTCTTAGAGCTTAGTGCATACATGATTTATGATGGATGATAATGATGAATGGAAACATTGGGAAACAACTTCAAAAAAGAATTGCACAATTAATTTATGTGAGCCCATGAAAAAATTGTTTTCCAACTAAAATTTATTTTTGTATTTTTGTTTTTTATTGTGAAATTCAAAAGACTCTAAACAAACACAATTATTGTATTAATTTCCATTTAAATTCCACAGAGGAAGCGATCTCGAAAACGGCGCGCGTTCTCGAAGAGGCAGATATATCAGAGGAGAAGCGTGACGTCATCCACCGAGAGATCGGCAAGTTCAGGGAAAGCATGAAGGTAAGGGGGGGGAGGGGGCGTGTCCACCGGGGGTGTCATGTCCACCCGGGGGTCCCATGTCCACCGGGGGGACGAAAGGGGACGAGTGTTCAGGCGGGGGCGTGAGGGGGGTTAGTGCATATTGAGGCTGACCGCTAGTGGTACTGAGTTACGTTCGTATCGAGACGGTTTTTTATTATTGTTGATGCAACTGGTGGATTGTCTGATGTTTTTTTAAGGACTTGTTGTGTTGGGCTGTTGGGGATATAATATGAGGAAATAAGTTGATTTTTATTATCAGTTATATAAACACAATGTTTGTACCTAATGAATGTGACAGGTTTTTTACATTTGTTACTTTTCGATTTTAATCACATGCATTTAAATAAATACAAATTAAATAAAAAATATGCACATTTAGGTATAATATTTTTATGCATATAATTTTGTTAATTCTGAAATAAAACAGCATATTGCATAAAAAACCGCCTACCAACAGTCCAACCGCAAAAACACCTAAAACTAGACAAATATTAACAAATTACAAATTTTCTGAAACTCGATATAGCTCGTAATGAAGTACCAACGAAGTAGTTTAAAAGCTTAATATGAAATAGTTTTAACTCGGAACATTATGTTGACAACTCTCTCTATCGATATAGGACGTAACAAAGTACCTCCGAGCGCATTTACAAGTGACGTAGGAGAGGAATGCTGAAGCGGTGAGTTACAGACATACGATGCTCGGTGAAAACGCTATTGTACGTTAATTATTTTTAACTGTAGTCACGTTGACTGAAAAAAAGTTACTCAATGTTTAAACTTGCCGGAAAAATATTTACACACACACACACAGTTATAAGATAAGGAAATTCTTTTACTTAATTCTAACCAGTATATACTGGAGACAAATTTTACACAGAAACATAATATACATACTTTACTTATTTTTGTGTTTATTATGGTGCTATGATATGTTTTTTAAAAATACATAATGATATTGCTGTAAGTTTGGCAATGATTGCATTGTTAATTTGTATGGTTTTAACTTGTAATTTAATTGTTAAATCCATTTATAAGTTAGTTACCCACAGAGATGAAAGCCATTAATCATTATTAGAAGTTTAGGGCGAGAGGGTATAATTTAATAGTTTGTATTTTTTTATAGAGACACTTACATACATTAATCGTTGTTTTTTCACAATATGATTTAGTAGTAGTTACTCAAAATATAGTTTCTTGGTTACATAAATATCACATCACACTGGAACTTGTTTAGAATGTAAAACTTAGCTAATCAAATTTAACAAAGTCTAAAAAAAATTTGGATACAAAACTTTCTTAAAACAGTAAACAATAGCGATTCTGCCGAGTCATCATGTAAAATTATCAAAATATTTCATTTGTTTCAAAGTCTATATTGTTTATGATTTGCATTGTTGTAACATTTATTATTTGTATTGTCTCTGCTATCCTAGGTACACACACTAACACTTTTATTTAAATTGTGAGTTTATTGTCTCTGGGTTATTTGCATTGATTTTGTATTATTTTTTTATTATGATTGAGTACTCTTGACTTCTTTACTTTAAAACAATGTATTAGGTAATTGGGGTAAAAGAACACATTACAAATTAATGTAATTACCGCATAGACACAACAAAACAAGCATGTAGCCAGTCAATACGTTATAAAAAAACGTAATTTTTTTTTTTACAAAAAATGAGACTACTGTTTTTACATAATCTCCTATAACTAAAGAAACTGATCATAAAACGTATAGACTGACCGCCGCGGAAAGTCGCTGATTCGTATTCGTGAGTTACGGAGATGCGACTCGCGCCACTGATTGCACATTTTTTAAACTATTCCTCATACGATGGAGAACTCATGACTTTACTTTCTATTTTTTAAACGCTTGCTGTCAGTAACCATAAATAAAGGGTGTAAGTAACAGCCAGGCAAATATTGGCATGCTGAGTTCAGCAAACCATGCTTCTAAATCGATAACCACTGAAAACTTTCGCAGGAAAATTCTCAAATTTAATAGTGTAGGTAATTTTTTTATCCTGAGTTTGCCTTAATAACAATATTTTGAATAATACATAATTTTAAATAAAAGTGGTGTTCAATAAGTTCAAATAACTGATCAACTCTAATGGAGAGTCTAAAAAAAAAACGATAAGCCCATTTAGCGAGTCACAGGATCGCCCGATAGAGTTAGCACAGATCAAATCAAATTAAAAACGCATTTCCTGCTAGTAAAACACTTGTATAACTCAACATAATGGTACCTATTCAGCATTTCAGTATTTTCCTGGCTACACCCTGTATTTTGAAAGAGATCTAAATAAAAACGTTGAAACAGACAGATTGAACATAGATTTTAATTAATTATTGTAGCAGGCAAATCGAATGACAAAATCTGATCAAGCCAAGCAATATGAGCTTTTTTATCGCGAAAAAGTGTGCAATAAGTGTGCAGCGATAACATTAATGCCGCCGCCCGCTCCGCTGGACGTCGCCGCCTACCGCCGCCGCCGCGCGCTCCGCACTGGACTACGTAAGTGGGTCACTTACCTGGCGAATGAATGAATGAGTGAATGAACAAGTCGTTGTGAGTAGGACCGTCTTGCAGGTGCGGCCGGGGGGCGCGGGACGGCAAGCGTATGATTAAACGATCTTTTTGATGTGTTTCTGGCCTGCGTGTTTGTTGCACTATCTTTTGTACACATACATAACCTCACGCCTATATCCCATAGGGGTAGGCAGAGACTACAAATCTCCATTTAGTACGATCCAAATATCTCTTTCGCCTTTCAGAACCTTCTTCTCTTGTATTCGAGCAAATGCTTGTCACAACGTATTTTGAAGATTAATTTGTTGCAAATGCTCAATTTACGGGGTATTTTAGATGAAACTCTATGACGCTCAAATAACGTGGTATTTTAAAGGAAACTATTGCAAACGCCCCTCAGTGAACTTAAGTACTAAGAAGCTAACGCACATACTTCGACGTATTTTAAGGCAAACGCCCCTCTGAATTTAAGTACTAACGATCATATCACACGATGTATATAAAGGCTAACTATATTGAAAAGGCCCCTATGTGGAAGTATTTAAGAGCAAACGTATTGGCTAAAGCAAACGTACCTACACATGTATTTGCCACTGAAGCTAATGCCCCTATATGAACACATCTCTATACCGACATGAATTATGGGATACGAAATTATAGAGCTAGGAACTAAGGAGTAACCGCCCCTCTGTGAACAAAGATTTTGAAGTAGTAATAAGCAACATAATACATATAACACAATAATATTATTTTATAATGTGAATATAAAAGTGAAGTAATATTTTTATTTTTTTTAGTTTAGTCACTGCATGATATAAAGTACGTACGAAAACTTTATAAGTAGGCAAGTCATTTTTTTATATCAAACCTGCAAAATTGATTTAAGCAAAAATATGCAAGAGATTTAAAAGAAAATTACGACAGAGAGCCTAGCTGCTTATAAATATTTAAATTTATTTGAATAGTAAATTCAATATTTAAATTAAATTAACCCATTAAAAACTAATAAAACAAAAACACATAGTCTGTATGAATAATAATAGCCCTCCTATACATACATAAATATATACGTGCAACAAATACTATGGCGATAAATTAAAGTATACCTACATTGATTGTTACATACCCGTGTTTTTTTTTAGCTATAGCTTGTTACGCAGCAGTCGAAAGTGTTTTGGAAAGAACATAAGAAGGGTCATTACATTTACTATATGAAGCGTCCACTCTGTCGTTTTCATATCAAATCCTATTGTATATATAGATACATACTAATTGGATGTCGCAATGTGATTTCTTTTAATAGTTATATTACCACAGGATTTTCCTTTATTCCTTTACTTCTTTACCATGAGTATTGTTTAAAGAATCATCATCATCATCATCATCATTTACAGCCCTGAGAAGTCCACTGTTGGACATAGGCCTCTCCCAATAACCTCCACTCCGACCGGTCGGAAGCAGCCTGCATCCAACCAACGTGGGCGTTGGCGTTTAAAGAATAAGCTGTATTATTTTGAACTTGCAAAGCGAAGCTAAAGCAATGCGATCGCGAAAATTGTGTGTGTGTGTGCGCTAGGCGAGTGGGGGACGTGTGAGGATGCCACACATATGTACGTGACATATTTACAATTTTCGCCAATTTTAGATTATTTACGTTTTCGTGGGAATGTTGAGAATAATATTAGCTATAGTATGTATACAGGGTGTAACAAAAAGGGTATGTTAAGCGAAAAGCTATGTAAATAGCCCACTGTAGAGAACCTATCCACAATTTGAGACCCGAAAATCACATGTTTATTTTTCCGATAGTATGGAGAATTTTTAAATATCTCAGGAATTTTCATACAATCTTGAAAATAAAAATGTGGTTTCGAGTCTCAAATTTTGGAAATAGGTTCTCTATAGTGGGCTATTTACATAGCTTTTCGCTTAACATACCCTTTCTGTTACACCCTGTAGAGTACTGAAGAAGGTGTATAAGTAAACGATGTATCGAAACCTATGTATTTTGTGACGTATGGCATTTTTCAAAATACGCAATATAGTGAAAAACGCGAGCCATTCCATCTCCTACCATATTCTTCAGACCTTCAAGGATAATTGACGCTAAGGCTAAAACAATCAAAACCCCAATTCTCACTTATCGCTCGACATTGCACTCGACATATTTGAACATGCAAAATTTATTAATAAAGAAATGGAAAAAATTCCTCACCCGGATGGGAATCGAACCCACGACCTCTGCATTCCGTGCCAGCGCTCTTACCACTGACCCACCGGTTACTCGGATGACTAATTTTACCATCTCTTTTTGAAATTACATTATTGGCGATGTTGATATGTAATTAAAGTTGCTGTTGATATCAGTTGTTCAAATATCCGCCATTTTGTTTTTGTGGAAGTCGAGTGTAGATATGTCGAGCAATACATGAGAATTGGGGGCTAGATAGCACGAATACAGACTATGAGAAAAGATCTGCTAGCTCAAAGAAACAGCAATCAAACGGCCTAGCTAAAAACTAACATAGCTTTCTAAGAATTTAATCTAAATTCGTTAAAGTGATTTTTCCTTCGTTAGGCTTGATCATGATAAATTTCGGTACGAAGCTATGTAATGTAACGTTATCTCAAATTTTATAAAACAATACAATATTTAATTTTTTATAAAGGTATAAAATACGAACGTCACAAAATAGCAATCGGCCATGTTCTTTCCGAAAGCCCCGACCGCTGTGTGCGTCACTTTCGCACCTTAACGTGTGTTCTGTCCTCCAATCAGGACGAAGCTGATGTGGTGGTCCGGCGCAAGCGCGACCATAAGGATGAGAAAGAGAAGGATAGAGACAAAGACGACAAGAGGGAGCGGGATAGAGGCAGGTCAAGAGAGAAAGAGAGGGACAAGGAGCGCGACAAGGAGAGGGAAAAGGACAGAGACAAGGAGGGAGACAAGGACAGGGATAAGGAGAGAGACAAGGACAGGGATAAGGAGAGAGACAAGAACAGGGATAAGGAGAGAGACAAGGAGAGAGATCGCGATAGAGAGAGAGAAAGGGATAGAGATAAGGAGCGTAGGAGACGGAGTACTTCCAGGTAATTTCTGTTTATTTCTAATTTAGATAATTTTAAATGTTGTATGACAATAGGCTATTTAACTGATTTTCAAAATCTTTATTATATTATTCTCTGGAGGTTTAAAAACCTAAAAACGAAAAATATCAAATTAAATGTTTAATATTTAAATATCGCGCCAAAACGCTTCTTTGAAAATATGGCGTCAGTGACATCATTTGCCTGTATCTGTCACTTTGATACATGTCATCCACATACTTTTTAGTGTAAACAAAAAACAATGTTTACAAGCAGGCGACGTCATAATAAGCCCGACCAATCATGAGCGTTTAGTGTCACGTGACAAAAGTTTAAAATATGCATCTTTATTTACGGATTTTTAAGTAAATCTATTTCTAATTAATATTTTTTCAACTTCAGTTAGTAAATAACCATTTTTAAACTCCTAATACATACTGATTACAGTAATTGACGATTTATTTTTCACATTGTCAAATAGCCTATGTTGTATAAAATTATAATTATAATTACTGCACTGAAATGTATGGAACAGCTGACTTTTTTCCCCTATTTCGGAGTCGGCCCCATAGTGAAAGTTGTTTCTTTTTACCTACCTGTAGTTTCGTGTCGAAAGCAAATCACAATTTTGAAAACACCTTATATAATGTAGTTTTCTAACGTGAATATAATATCTTAACAGAGGCAAGGATCGTCGCGAGGAACGAGACAAGGGGAGAGAAGAGAGGGAGAAGGAGAGAGAGAGGGAGAGGGAACGAGAGCGCGAGAGGGAGAAGGAGAGGTAAGATACATATTCTTTATTGTACACAAAAACGTAAAGATAAATTATTTTTAAAAAGTTTTTGTTTTAATTGCTTATGTCTAAAAAGTTTTTTCTGAAAGAGAAATAAACTTAGCCCAAATAATTATAGTACATATATATACACACTATGGGCAAATACCCCCCATGGCAGTCTTGTGACGTGCCCTGGGGAAGGCCTACGTCCAGCAAATTGTGGTAGCGAGAGGTGCAGAATTGCGAAAGAGATCCCACACTAAATTATCAGTGACAGACAAGTCGCTAGCTCACCTTTACAACATGCACGGCCGCTATATGCCGGCACCGCTATGCTAGGAAACGAAAGCTTAATACACTAGTGTATAGCTATCGGGATGAAAAAATAACGTTGCCAAAAACGTAATGTAAGAATAAAACGTTTAAAAAGAGATGGTTAAATTCGTCATCCGAGTAATTGACCCGGTAGCTCAGTTGGTAAGAGCTCTGCACGGAATGCAGAGGTCGTGGGTTCGAGTCCCACTCGGGTGAAGATTTTTTCATTTCTTAAACATATTTATAACACTATTTCCTGCAATCCATGATTTCATATACATTTTAACAAGATTTGTTTCTTTGCAGAGAACGCGAGAGAGAAAGGGAAAGGGAGATTAGAGAGAGAGAGAGAGAACGAGAGAGGGAGCGCGAGAGAGACAGGGAGAGGTAAGTCTAAATTATCACAGAATTACTATATACTGCAATACAATTATCTTAGGGCAGATGTTTCAATAGATAGTTCTAACTGATGATGAATGAAGTTGATGCTGTCTCTCACTAAAATGTAATGAAAATAGAGATAGCTAATTGCGAGAGATATTTAATTCATCTAAAGTAAGTGAATTTCACATCATTTTATGTAGGTACATGATAATTCAGTTAGGAAATTGCAAAGTGCCTAGTGGTAAATAAGTAATCACATAAAACAGAAGTATAATTTTCTTTTAGAGTAAGTATATTCTTCTATGCTGCTCTGGGAGTGAAAAAATAACGTATAATACTACAGCTGCTTCTCTTCCCGGGCCATAGAGGAATACTGTACAAGTCAGTAGAGGGACAAGAGGGTCTTGGTGTTTTGTAGGCGATGGGCTGACCACCTGTCACTACTAACCGAACTTGTACATCTCAACTATACCCTCAAAATTGGTCAGAAGTGGCACCATGTGGTTCTATCGGCCCTTGGTGCTCTGCCTACCCCGTAAGGGATAAAGGCGTGATTGCATGTATGTAAGTATATTCAGAGCTGACAACTGCAAGGTTTTTAATCTCCCGCGGTTTTCTTGTGACGCATTTCTTTTGCTCTACTATAAATATTCATTTATTTATTAATCCTACTGGTAAACAATGTCGCAGTATTCAACTAGTTCACAATACTGGTCGATTGCCGTCGAAGGCTGTATTATCGCTCGCATAAACTTTATCTCGACTCAGAGTTACCACCAACGAAGTAACAGATGGAGGTGGTTTTAAAAACTTTTTTTATATAGTAATGGGTGTTTTCCTTTGCCAAATGGTATTAAATCAGATATGTTGAAGCCTGGAATTTTCTATGATTATAGCAAATACATAATGTTAAATATCTCAAGAAATTCAGTATGATGTTATATCTTTGGTAAATGATATTTAATTAAACACGCAAACCTACATATAATACATAGTGTATACATTCGAAAAACATAACCTTTTTCTCGCGCAATTGGGTAAAATCTGTCTGTTTGACCGTTCGTATGTCACTGCAATTGCATTCTAAAACTATAAGAACTGCATAATTAAAACTGGATACATGTTTTTTCACCCGACTGAACTGGACAGAGGGTTATATTCTTAAGTATATGATGTACTAGTGGACGCCCGCTACTCCGTGCGCGTGGACTATAGAAAAAAGAAAAATAAATCAAATCAATTAAAATTATCCGGGATAAAAACATTCTCCTGGGATAAAAAGTAGCCTATATGTTGAGTGGGACCTGTCACAATATATTCCTAAGAACTGTATCGAATTCGGTTCAGTGGTTTCTGAGATAAAAATTCCAAAAATCATTCTTTTAGCTACTATTGTGTTGATAAAGGTCTCCTATAATATTTTTTCTCATATATCTTCCATGTACAGACAGCGATCCGTTACATTTTTATTATATGTATACTATATGTAAGTATGTATATTTGTTTGGCACGCTCTAGAGCCTACACGGCTGGTCGCATTTGAGCTCGGGACGTATCATTAGATTCATCTAAGTAAATAAAAAGTTTGTGCTTATTAATTACATTTTCACGAATTTATTAACCGCGCAACGGCGAATAACTGTCGCATGTGATAAGAGGTAAATGTTTACCTGTGATTGGTATATACTGCGCTGCGTACCATTATTTGTCTCTCCTCTTATTGCTTCCTTCATGTAATTCACGCAACTCTTGGTATAAAATAACAATATATATGTAGTTCAGTGTATATCGGGTGTTTATGGGTGAAATTGTGTGAACATTAAATTGGGTTTTGATTTGATTTTCGCAAGTGTTGTACAGTTGTTCAAGATAAATAATGGACATCTCAATATTATTTATATGTTGGAATTAATCGTTCCTACATTAGAAAATCAATTTTCAAGAACTTTGTTTTACAAAACACTCCTCATTTTTACTATGTTGCAATAAAATAAATAATTTTTCAATTAACTAAATGGGTGTCCATTTTAAAATTATCAGATAGCTTTATTTGAAGAGATAAAGTTGATGATGTCTAGATCTTGTTCATGTTTTATAGAAAGATAGTTTCAAATTTATATTCATCAGTTAGAACTAACTGCTTATTGAAAAATATGCCCCAGACTTCGTCCGCGTGGTCTAGAAAACAACTCAAATTTTCAAATTATCCGAAATAAAAGTAGCCTCTGTCCTGTGTAAGGTTCTATCTGTGTACCAAATTTTATTTCAATAAATAGGTTCAGTACTTTTGGCGTGAAGAGAATAATGTAATGGGGGTTTAGTGAAAACGGGACCGCTTCCGGCCCGACCGGGCCATTAGTTATTATTTGGCCCATGTATGTCTAATCATTATTGTGAAAACTTCGATATCGCGTTCTAGGATTTGTATTGAACTGTGTTTCTGTTCTGCTTCTCTTCCCGGGTATACTGTACAAGTCAGTAGAGGGACGAGAGGGTCTTGGTGTTTTGTAGGCGATGGGCTGACCACCTGTCACTACTAACCGAACTTGTACATCTCAACTATACCCTCAAAATTGGTCAGAAGTGGCACCATGTGGTTCTATCGGCTCTTGGTGCTCTGCCTACCCCGTAAGAGATAAAGGCGTGATTATATGTGTGTATGTGTTTCTGTTTTGCGTCCGATAGGTGGCTCCGCTATAATAATAATAGTCGGGATAAATAAAAAACACAAAAGTAAATCGATGTCCATTATTTACCTAGTTGTACTGTTAGGGCCTTACTTATAAACCGTGTGTATAGTTAAACAACCATTAAACACGACATTTGACAGCAAAGTGTTACGAATATCGGTCAATTTAAGCTTTGATTAGGCTAATTCACCCGCCTGCCCAGCGTGGTGACTCTGGGGGAGGCCTACGTCCAGCAGTGGACTGCAATAGGCTGAAGAAGAAGAAGAAGAAGCCTAATCAATAACAGTTTCTTATAAGTAAAGCTCTAACAGTTTTCGTGTAGTATTATAGACAGGTTATCACAAAGCGATGTTATTCCGCGACTCTAAAGACGTTGGATCGATCGGCAGCACGTTATATGTAGTGAACCTGTCCATACATCCGTATATACGGACGCGGGCGGAGATTGCCAGAGATGCCCGGCCACCCGGGTTAGTTGTTATATACGAGTAATATATACCTGTAGGTACTAGCGAATCCGACAGACGTTGTCCTGTCCCACGTCTTAAATACAAAACTTTCTGAAATAAGTTGTAACAATCTGGACAGTTATAAAAACATTATCTAGTTGACCGCATTGTGAATCTAAACCTTTGTCGAACCCACACAAAAAACTTCATCAAAATCGCTTTAGAAGAAGTTCCATTACAAATACAAGAACAAAAGACTTATTGTAAAGATAGTCGCTTTAAATGTGTGAATTACATGGCCTACTAGCGACCCGCCCCGGCTTCGCACTGGTGCACTGCCGATATTATACATATAAACCTTCTTCTTGAATCACTCTGTCTAATTTTAAACTTAAAATTGTGGTTGTGTGCAAATTATTTATGCTATGTGATTTTTTTTTGCCTTAGAGTAAGTTATGTAAAGAATATATTACAGTGCCGAGCATACTTTAAAATATATAACCATTTCTCACATAAATTATTTATGTTTGTCGTTTTTAGGCTTATTTCGAAGAACATAATCCGAATGATGTAGTATGTATGCGTTGAAGTTATATCAATAGCCACGTTTAACAGAGAACGGGAACGCGAACGAGAACGCGAGCGAGAACGGGAACGGGAAAGGGAGCGGGAACGCGAGCGCTCGCGGGACAGCGCTCGGGATCGATCCCGGTCGCGCGTGCGGGACTCGCGGGACTCGCGGGACGCGCGCCGGGACAAGGAGCTGGACGAGGAAGCCAGGGAGAGGAAGCGGCTCGATAAGCGAGCGAGGGAGAAGGAAGCTGCTTATCAGGAGAGGTATGGGAATAGCCATTAATAGTATGGTCGATTCTGACCGTCACACTTGAATGTAAACTAAATCTTAGTCAGAGGGGTAAGTACGAACCTCTCGATAGTCCGTAACGCTATCGTCCAACTGTCAAATTACATAGATTTTGCTAGCGAGTCGCTAGCGTTACGCCGCGTAGAAAGGTTCGTGCTTACCCCATAGGTCTATCCCTCTCCGTTCTTTACATAAATGGCTGAGGCAGAAAGGGACAGGAAGGACTAATATTACGTTTAGGTTTAAGTATGCCGGTCAGAATCGACCACATTAACAACTTATATGCCCAGTTGCACCACAAGTTTCATGTTACGATTCGTAAAAAGTAACGTATAAAGTAGACGTATAATGTAAAAAGTTGTTGTTCCACGGTTCAGCGTTACGATTAACTTTTACTTTTATACTTTCCTTTTTTACGGAGCTCAAAACCCTGCTTATATCGTAAAACTATAAAGATTTTGACACTGACAGATGTTTTAAATAAGTGTTTTATATTATTTTACGGATACTTTTTACTGATTTTTTTATTGATGCAACGCACATTTACGAATTCGTAATAGTGACGGAATAGTAAATGTATACGTAAAACTGAATTCGTAAATGAACATTGATTTTGGTGCAACCGGCTGATATTATTGTCAACTTATATTAACAATTGTTACATTTTGTGAGGCTGGTGAAAGAAAAGTACTTCCGGCCCCACGGGCCACTAGTTATTGTTTGGCCCAGTACCTATGTCTAATAAACTACTATTATACACTATTGTTTAAGACATCACATTACATTGTATAATTTTACTAAAATATGTAATTTAGAAAAGAGATGGTGAAATTCGTCATCCGAGTAATTGACCCGGTAGCTCAGTGGTAAGAGCACTAGCACGGAATGCAGAGGTCGTGGGTTCGATTCCCACTCGGGTGAAGAATTTTTTCCATTTCTTTATTAATAATTTTATAATATCATTGTATTACTGGAAATAAGACAAAAATATTTAATTAGCTAATTCATGTTGCAGATTGAAAACTGGAAATTCGCGAACGTCCGCAAAGGGAAGAGTATGAGAAAGAGAGGGAGAGGTCCGATGCCGCGAGGAGGAGAGGTGAGAGAGGCAAAGAGGCTCAAGGAGTTCCTAGAGGACTACGACGATGAGAGGGACGATCATAAGTACTACAAGTGAGTGTGAGCGGGACGGAGATAGACGTAGGGGAAGGGGGAGAGATAATAAATGATATAGAAACAGCCGGGGCTATGTCGATAGGAGATGAATTTTGAAATAGATCTACAATACGTTAGAGGAAGTAGCAAATTGAAATAGAAGGAGAGGGAGATAGCCGAATATAAATTAGATCTTAGTCTTAGTTCGAGTCCTACTTCATTTCTTAAAACATATTTATAATATATATCTTAATTTTAGTCTAGTTACTTTAGTTTCTTACATACTTATTACTTTATATAATTTAGGTAAGTACAAGAGTTATGATACACCGACCCGCCCAGGTTTGCACGGGTACAATGCTGATACTGTACATACAAATCTTTCTCTTACCATTAATTAAATAAAAAACCGCATCAAATTAGTTGCGTAGTTTAAAGGTCCTAAGCATACACGGGACAGACAGAGAGCGGGAAACTTTCGTTTATACTATGTTCATCATCATCAGCCTATCGCAGTCCACTGCTGGACGTAGGCCTCCCCAGGGCACGGCACAAGACTACTGACACAGAGGGGTATTTGCCCATAGTCACCACGCTGGGCAGACGGGTTGGTGACCGCAGTTTGTATTTCGGACTATATAGATATAGAGGCGCTGTTGCCCACCTCCCGGAAACCCTTAATCGCCTCGTACGATACCCACGGGCAGACATGGGGTGGTACGAATTCTACTCTGCCGGCACCACGCGACGTGTACTATGTTATGATTTAACTTGTTATAACCAATTTGCAGAGGTAAAGAGTTACAGCGAAGACTCGGCGCTAGAGTGAGAGAGGCAGAGGGCGACGCGCGAGAGAGAGCGAGAGAGCAAGACGAACTCGCTGCTCTGAGGAAAAAGATCTTTAGCGATAAACCTGATGATGATCCCGTGGCTGTGGCCAAGTATGAACAGGTATGAAAATTAATATTTATTTGCTCAAACCATTAATACATACATGTGGGGGGAAAAGCTGCCGTATCAATAGTCCATCACTCACACTCGATACACACTCAACCTTTTTCTGAATAAATTCTAGTTATTCACTATGGGTGCGCCCACTACCGGGCCCTACACCCTCCACTGACCCTCGGATCTGATAACTCATAACTGCGAAAACAGGCACTTGCACTAACTACAATCGCCACGAGATGTAGGGCCCGGTGGTGGACGCACCCATAGTGAATGTTTGAACTTCCGAATTGTAACGCCTAATACAATTTCATTTTTAAATTCTAGTTAGTCTATGGTACAAGTCGAAGTCGTTCATTGTAATAATAGGTTATGGGCACATTTTGCTCAGTTTTATAAGCCAGATTAAAACTAATCGCGAAAATAATTATATTGTGTAATTGCAGTTCGATGTAATGTGATGACAGTAGACAATTTCTAAATTAGATTTATACATTCTGATAAACATAGGTTGAACAAACCCTTACTCACCATTACCTTACGAGTATAACCATTGAAATCCAAAATTTGTATTACTTTGATTAAAAATAAAGAAAAATCTTGAGATATGGTTTTCTTGAGATTCCCATTGCAGCGGTTATAACAGGTTATTTTCAAACTAATATGTAGGTATTAATATTTTTTATTTTATATTTTGATTGAGGGTATAAAAATGATTTGCAATACATTGGTTTTAGTTGTTAGTTAGTTGGTTCGGTAGATAGAACTAACATGGAAAACTAATCCTGATGATGCCACGGGTGTTGGCGAAACATATGTCGATTAAAAATTTTTAATTGGTTTTCGGATTAGCAGCTATGTATTTATGGTTGCATGCTAGGTGCTTGGATCTGGCTTCTCGTTGCGACTGTAGTGTCTTGTGTTCGTGATCATGAGTCGGCAGATCCGAGGGTCAGCGGAGAGTATAGGGCCCGGTGGCGGGCGATCCCTCAATAGAGACTTTTTAATTCTTACCTTAATTATATTCAATTAAATTATATAAAGGAATTATTTGAAGATACACCATTCCGTCGTAGTCCGGAAGGATTAGCGACCAATTCGAATTTAGAGATACTTTTAAGCTCTTTCATACCTTATTATATTTGTTGGAATTTTACAAATTAGCTGGGGTTTCCGTTTTCGGAAGTTTGAGGTCGGAATATGATATATTTAGAATAGAACAATCGAAGCTTTATGTTTTTTACCCTACAGTACCTGAAGAAGGGTTATATTTCTTTCCCGAACTACGAAAGAAGGAGGGTTATGTTTTTAGATTGTGTATAGTATGTTAAGTATGGGACGGGAAGGGTAGGTGACACGATCACCAGTTAGCAACGCCTGATTTATTGTATCTACGAGTACATAGACGGCGGCGCGGCGCGGACGCAGCCGCGTATACCTATGTATATCTACCTACATACACATCAGAGTATCTGACAAACTAAACTGAATATCTTGTGGGATGGTGAAAAGCGCCTCTGGCCCCACCGGCCCCCTGATTACCTAATTTGCAATAGCAAAGCCGAAGCAAAGCGATAGCGAAAATTGTACAATATTCGCCTTGAAATGTCAAAGTTCCTTTGAAATTCGTTATACGTAATACAAATTTGACAAGTATACAGTGATTTTTGTACAATTTTCGCTATTGCTTTGCTTCTGCTAGTTAGGTAATAAGGGGGCGCGCCACTAGGTATTGTTTGGCCCATGTATATATTCCGTCCAATAATAGGGTCGTGTACGGTTTTTTATTTATTTGTATTTATATCGAAAGATCATAAAATAGAAGAAACATTTGCGAAAGAAAAACTTCGCTAGCGTGAAAACTTTCCGGGATATAACGATTTCTAAATCACAATTTGAGACTTGCCAAAAAACGCTCCATACAAACGGCTGCCACAATTATGACGTCACTCTTTCAGTAACTCGTATGCGCGTAAAAGAACGTTTGTTCTGCAGCTATTTTAAATATTGCGTTTATAAATATGGCCACAAAGCAAAAGTTGCTGTAAATGATGCAGGTGGACATGTGATGTAATTTTCAATTAATATCATATTTATAAAATGGCCTACTTAACTTTGAAAGCTTATTACTACCTCATTTGGACACATAATCAAATTGTAATTTTACAGATAGGTATGATTTTGATTATTTATTCTGATAAGAATAAGATGTTAAGATTCAACTATAGGAAACTACCCCATTATGTTTATATACAGTCTTTAGCGTAAGGCGAGGCATTTGAACGAGAAATATAAAATTTGCGTTGTAGTGAAACTGCGTATAACGGGGTCGCGTAAAGCGGGGTATTATTGTATAATGTTTACCAGAAAAAACTGAAGATCGACCCGCCCCCTGATTACGTAAAAGCAATAACAAAGCCGAAGCAAAGCGATAGCGAAAACGTCGTTGAAAAGTTCCTTTGAAATTCATTGTACGTAATGCGAATGTGACAAGCAATTTGCGATTTTTGTAAAATTTTCGCTATCGTTTTGCTTTTGCTAGTTGGGTAATAAGGGGGCCGAGCGTATTCTTTCAGGTTTTTTCGTAAACCTTAACCTGTTTTACCGTAACGAACCGAAAAACCATATTATTTTAGCGTCCAACCGCCATTGCCGTCCGACCGTTCAACTGACAGTGCGTTTTCGGCGAGATTTCTGAACAGGAAATGTTCTAGCTGTTTATTAATAAGGTCCTTATACCTGATTTCACCAACGTCTCCTAAGATTTAGAAGTTTCCTAACGCATTTTAAGTATCAGTTTTGACAACATTCGATTTCACCAAAGTATAAGGATTTCCTAACAGCTTAAAATCTCCTAAGATTAGAAGCTCGAATTTTGGGCTCTTAAGTTTAGGTGATATTTTCGTGTACCTATACCTACGCGTGTTTGGATTTGTATTACCTACCTAGAATTCACGATTTCAAAGATATGGATAACATACATGCGAGTAACTCAATTATGATAGTTTTCACGCTATTGAAACAGTCGAAACAGTACAAAGACTAGAACTTTAAGTTAGAAGTTAGTTTAGGAGATGTCTTTCTCTAAAATCTTCATAACAAAGAGACCGTTTAGAGAGCACTGGTGAAATCCGGCATTATTGTTTGTAAAGCGTAATCTCTTTCCCCGCAGGCGCGTAAAGAGCAAGAAGAGATGTACAAACCGCGTCTCCTCATAGACGTGAGCCTCGAGGCCGAGCTGCAGAGCGAGCGAGAGAGGGAGCGCGCCGGACAGCGCGAGCGAGCGAGACGGGAGGTGAGCAACGGAAATGAGCGTAGTAAAACTCCTCATTTTGTTTTTTCAAAAATCCTGGCTCCCGTTAATTTCTTACAGACCGACCGTTGCGTAGATTACATTCTTGCATTTTCTCCTTATTTCGGACGTGGGTCGTCCTGGAAACAAAAAAAATATTCCCTGGCTTGCGGACCTTGGGGCAATCTGCGGACAACTTGCGTGGCTTTTAAAGGAGGCCACATGGGTCAGAGAGTCTGACCCCTCTGGGAAGGGAAAGATGAGGCTGTCGGGGGGACACGGACCAAACTAGACGACCCTTGGCCGTTGGTCACAGTGTCAAAGAAGAGGAAGGAGAAGACAAAGAAGGAAGAGAAGAAATATTCCTCCTTATTTCAAGGGGTGAAGTATTCAGTTCATGTAGTTGAATGTATTTCGTCTGTAATTTAATGTAAACCTATTGTTTTTACACCAGGGCCGAGAGAGACTGGCCAGAGACAGAGAGAGATATCTGCGAGCGCAGGCCACACGACAACTGCCGAGCGAAGCGGAGCCCATCGACTCTGACAGGTGAGAGAGAGAGAGAGAGAGAGGGAGAGGGAAGAGGGGAGGGGGGAGAGAGAGAGAGAGAGAGGAGGGGAGAGAGAGAGAGAGGACGAGAGAGAGAGGGGGGACAGAGAGAGAGAGAGAGGGCGAGAGAGAGAGAGATCTGCGAGCGCAGCTAACTGTCGGTCTATCTGTCTGGTTTTCACGCCAAAACTACCGAACCGATTGAAAATAATTAGGTACATACATACATAGGTAGTGTAGTCTTATGCCAGTTTTAATTGATGCAACGCACATTTACGAATTCGTAATAGTGACGGAATAGTAAACGTAATACGTAGAACTGAATTCGTTAATGCACATTGATTTTGGGTGCAACCGGCTATAAGACAGGCACTTTTTATCCCGAATAATTTAGACATTTTGTGTTGTGTGTTTCCCCAGGATGACGGCATGACGGCCAGCGGCGGACAGAGGAGGTAACCGCCCCGCCCTCTCCCGCCTCCTCCTGCCCCTCCCCCCCTCCCACTCCCCGCACTCTCCTCCCTCTCCTGCCACTCCCGCCCTCCCGCGCGCCCGCCACCACCCTCGTCACCACCACCACCACCACACTACAGTAAGTACCACGTTACACAGATTGATATATTATTAAATATTAATAAGAAAATCAAAACATTTTTCAGCCGAGTGAGTTTTGCATTCACGACCTCTCGCATTCCGTACGTCGCTCTACCCAACTGAGCTATCCGGTCACTTAACTCGGATGTCGATAGACGTACATAGATATATGTTCACACACTACACAATACATTCACTTAATCCCACATTGAGATCCCTAAGGTCTTGTGACGTGGGTACTAAGGTAATATACATTGATAAGGTATAGAAACATCCATGACTCGGAAACAAACATCTGTATTCGTCATATCAATGTTTGTGTTAGTTTTAAAGGAGTTTATTCATTAAAAACTATGTGACAATAACACAGGAGAACAAAAGCTAAAAACAGTGATTGATAGAGAAAACGTATTAGCTTAGTTTACCTAAAGAGGTCCTTCCAAAAAGTTCCAACAGTTGCACCTACCGGGATTCGAACCCAAGACCTATGGCGTCGCAGGCCAATCCAATCCAATCGGCCGGCAAAATTATATACGTCACATACATGCAAGTTCTCTTTACTTGCTTGGCTTGCTGGAAGAGATCTCTTGTAGAGACAAGCTTGCCATTGTACATGCATCTCTTCTTTTATCTTGTATGTTATATTTTTTGTGTATGTGCAATAAAGAATTAGTTTTAAACCAAGTGTTTCCAAACTTTTATTTCTCATATACCCCTTTCGAAAGTTAACTGGTCCTGGTGGACCCCCCACAGGCCACATACACATTAATATACACATACAAATTAATTGTAAACCCCTATTTATTCACGTTAATGTAGACCCCCATAGAATCTCCTGTGGACCCCTGGGGATCCACCTGGACCACTTTGGGAACCTCTGTTCTAAACCTGTCTGCAAATTACTGTTGTTTTCTCTGATCTACTTTCAAATTAAAATTTACAACTAATGTTTGATTTATGTTTGATCCTATAAGCATTAACTATGTGCCCGTGTCCCTTAGAGTTCTGACGGAGGGACGACGCCGCCTCAGCCTCCTTCCGAGCCGGACCGCGCGCGACGACATGTGAGTATATATATACATACATAGCACATTGTTCAGATCCAAAACGGCAAACGCCTACAAATTGTTATTGAACATTTATTACTTAGATATCTTTTTTACACAGGCACATCCTTTGCGGGGGCAATCTTATACCCAATTGCAATAGCATGCATCTACTTAATTAATAATCTAAAGAAGACATGTCATAATATGGTCGATTCAGAATGCTGACCGCACACGTAAGCCCCAAACATAAATTAGTCCTACCTGTCCCTTTTTCTGTCAGCCATAACATAAAGAACGGAGAGGGATATACAGGATGTTTTTTCGTTGTCACCCTTAACGAAGGGTACGTACTCTATACATCAAATAAAGTAAGTTTATGCCAAAAATATGCTGGGAAACAATGTAATTTTTTTTTCTTTTATAATTACTTGATCGGGCGAAATTTATAGTGTCCAGTGTTTATGCTAGTTTTTTCAGACAGATATTAATTATTTCTCATAAAAAAAATCTTGCTACACGCGTCAATGTGCATCCATGCAGAAAAACGCAGTCTATTTACTTAACTTTGGACCCTAATATTTTGGAAACCAGACACTTCCCAGGTATGCTTCCATGGAGAAAAATGATCGTGATGATGAGGAGATTCCGTAGTGAGACATGTGAGACATACATAACATAACCTCACGCCTATATCCAATAGGAGTAGACAGAGACTACAGATCTCCATTTAGTACGTTCCAAACATACCTCTTTCGCCTCATCCACATTCATTAACATCTTCATACATGCTCGCCGGTTTTGGGTGCTCTAATAAAGTTAATAAATAGCATTGGATGGAAGGGTTGGAAGGGGAAGACCTCATATCGACTGCAGCTATTTATTAATAGTGATTAATGATATTGATAAAGCCATATGTTGCTTCTTTACGTATTATTTACTTAACCATTGTTGTTGGAATTTTCCATACATACAGGATGATTTTTGGTCGTCAACGTTCCCGAAAACTACGGAATCTCCTCATCATCACGATCATTTTTCTCCATGGAAGCATACCTGGAAAGTGTCTGGTTTCCAAAATATTAGGGTCCAAGTTGAGTAAATAGACTGCGTTTTTCTGCATAAATGCACATAGACGCGCGAAGCAGGATTTTTTCACGAAAAATAATTAATATCTGTCTATAAAAAAACTAACATAAACACTAGACACTATAAATTTCGCACGATCAAGGAATATAAAATTAAAAAAAAAAAATTTTTTTGCCCTAAACTTACTTTATTTCATGTATAGAATACGTACCCTTCGTTAAAGGTGGCCACAAAATAACATCCTGTATAGTTGGGAGTCTTGGGAGTACAGAGAAGGACATAATTAGGCTACATATAGCATGGAATTCTAAAAAGCACCTTATATTTAGTTATGTTTTATAGTCATCTGCATGCGTATGGTGAATTTGGTGAGAGCGAGATGTCTCACTTTTAAACGTCAAATCCACAGAGCTAAGTAATAACTAGACAAGGCAAGTGTGTCTACTTGGTGTGTAAAAAGGGATTGCAAACTACTTCTATCAGCCCTGTCATTCAGTCCTGGCTCGAGAATTATTGTCTATTCTAATTCTTAAGTCTATTTTTTTATTTGTATTTATATGGAAAGATCATATAATAAGAGAAACATCTGTGAAAGAAAAATTTCGCTAGCGTGAAAACTTTACGGGATATAGCGATTTCAAAATCACAAATTTAGACTTGTCTAAAACGATCCACGATATGACGTCACTCTTGCAATAACTTGTATGCGCGTAAAAGAACTTTTGTTCTACAGCCATATTATAAATATTGCGTTTATAAATACGGTCATAAAACAAAAGTTGCTGTAAATGATGCAGGTGGACATGTGATGTTGTAATTTTCAATTAATTTCACATTTGAAAAATGGACTTGCCCACTTAACTTTGAAGGCTTATTACTAACTCATTTGGACACTTAATGAAATTGTAATTTTACAAATAGGATGACAACTACCCTATCTTAAATAGTGTATTCTTGTTTTCACAGAGCGGTTCCGGCGCGTCTCCTATCTCCATCAGCTTCAAGCCGTCCGCGCCCGAGCCCGCGCCCGACACGCCCACACGTGAGTTGCACACTTTTGCACACTTTTACACAACTTTGCACACCTTTGCCCACTAAAATGAGGAGGACAATATTACCTTTTATTGCCTGCACTTACGTCATTAGGTAAGGTATATTCATAGCGTTTTGCTTAATGCATTCACTGCCGGCGACTATGTATTTGCGTTTTCTCGAGGTGC
Source organism: Carposina sasakii (assembly GCA_014607495.2). Taxonomy (NCBI): domain Eukaryota; kingdom Metazoa; phylum Arthropoda; class Insecta; order Lepidoptera; family Carposinidae; genus Carposina; species Carposina sasakii. The sequence goes on along the minus strand of CP053175.1, from coordinate 8,317,611 downwards.
CGTGCCGACGCGTATTTTCGTCCTCACACTCACACTAGGCGTTGACCTGATATCGGCATGCTCGGAAAATCTGCCGGCAGCTAATGTGTTAACATACCCCTTCTAATACACCCTGTATCAGTATTATAAACTCCACAGAGCCGGGCACGTTACGTCGCCCGCACGCCGCCTTCGCAGACCAAGACGATGATGAGCCTCCGACCAGACATGGTGATTATTTGTTCTTCTATATCTCTTCTTCTTGTGCGGGACAGCCTGACTTGTTAGCTGGCCCATAGAGGAATAACATATCATAGAGTGCTTATGTCCTGCTAACTGCCTCGACGCACTATGAGACTTGCCGGTACCTCATAGTTTATCTTTATCATAGGTATCTTTGGCCGTTAGATTGCGTTACTGTAATTAATGTATAGTGATTTACTGTACTGAAATGTATCTTCTATGCTGCTCTGGGAGTGAAAAAAAAAAGTATAATACTACAGCTGCTTCTCTTCCCGGGCATACTGTACAAGTCAGTAGAGGGACAAGAGGGTTTTGGTGTTTTGTAGGCGATGGGCTGACCACCTGTCACTACTAACCGAACTTGTAAATCTCAACTATACCCTCAAAATTGGTCAGAAGTGTCACCATGTGGTTCTATCGGCCCTTGGTGCTCTGCCTACCCAGTAAGGGATAAAGGCGTGATTATATGTATGTATGTAAATGTACTGTTAATGTGCAAGCCTTGGAAAGTACATCGAGGCCGTTAGTAGGATGTTAGCACTCTATGATATCTTTTTCCTCTATGACTGGACTGATGCCGATTTTAGTGGACTGTATTTATATTTTAAGTGCCTATATGTTAAGTGGGACCTGTAACAATATATTCCTGAAAACTGCATCGAAATCGGTTCAGCCGTTACTGAGACTAGCGTGCACAGACAAACAGACAAAAATTCCAAAAATCATTCTTTTGGGTACTATTGCGTTAAAAAAGGTCTATAATATTTTTTCTCATATATCTTCTATGTACAGACAGCGATCCGTTACATTTTTACTATATGTATAGATAGGGGCGTCTGGTACTAATATATAAACTCAAGAAAACACAATATTTCATTTAAGTATTGTGCAAAACTATCGAAATGTCCATGTACGAAGATAAGCTTAGACTGACTTGATAATGGAACATTAACTTTTTAAATGTAATTTTATATAAGTAGGTAACTATTATTCATCCTTACTGCCAATAAAATATATGTATGTATCTTATTTATTTAGAAACAAGCACACACACACACACACACACACACACACACACACACACACACACACACAGAGCGGATAGGATAGAGAACTAATTACATTACTATAATAATTCCAGTGAAAGACAAGAAAGAAAAAGACAAGGAAAAAGAGAAGGACAAGGAGAAGAGTAAGAAAGAGAAGGAAGCTTCAGAGAAAGAGAGTAAATCTGCAGAAGAAAAGAAAAAGCACATCAAGAGTCTCATAGACAAGATTCCTACGCAAAAGGAACAACTATTCCAATACAAACTGGATACTACGCAGGTAATGATGGCAACATTCATTGATTTGCTCAAGGCAGTGATAGCCTAATGGTTAAAAGCACTAAAGCTAGGACTAGCATGCAAAAAGGCGGCTCGTCCTAAGGAGCGCTGGTGCAGTGCACTTCCATACACGAAAATCACATAGGCAATATAATATAATTATCTTTCAATTCTATTATGTTTATACAATAGTGTCTACGCGTTCATCTCAAGTAAGTTGTAATTTTATGTATCGAGTGGAGCGCTAGCGATTGCGCTCCAATGAAACTAGATTTGGTACGATTCCTAGTATTGTATTCAATGAGTGCGAAAGAGATATACCGACATAGGCCGGCGCGTGAAACAGAAGATTTCGTATGAAAAATTAGCCTAACCTGGAGCGCCGCTCACATTCGTAGTGTGCGTATGCGGCCACTAGATGTCGCTTAGTCCGAGTTAAAACGCGATATTATCTTTAATGTGTTTCATTAGGTCATCTGAATTTTAATTAGAGTGAGGTTGCATCATTTCATTCGTTAAGGGAGTGAACACCGCGCGTGATTCCAAACGTTTCCAAACTGTAATTTTGCATGCGCTCATTTAAAAAAATGTGCACCCCCATCTAGAAATATCAGGAGCTGCCATTGGTTCAAAGATTGTATCTATTAAATTCGATTCTTGAACCCGTGTTTTTGTTGTATGTACTGTTTTTATATCTTGGCTATGTTTTGATGATGAAGATTCCTTTATTTGTGAAAGTGTGATATCCCATTTTGGCCTGATGATGCATTGATTGGAGATGTTAAGCTAATTATTATCTAATGTTATATTTGAATCTTCACTACATGTTATAAAACAAAGTCGCTTGCCGCTGTCTGTCCGTCCCTATGTATGCTTAGATCTTTCAAACTAGGGAACGGATTTTGATGCGGTTTTTTGAATAGATAGAGTGATTCACGAGGAAGGTTTATATCTATAGTTTTAGCACTGCATCCGTGCGAAACCGGGGCGGGTCGCTAGTAATTTCTATATTCCCGATTTTCTCTTTATAGTTATGTACATTAGGAGTATATCATAATAAATCAGAGAAAAAAGCTTTCTTCTGATAGATAAATTAATATTAGGCATCGCAGAGCAATTGAAAAATACAAAAACAACATTGAACTAAATCCATGCACATTAAATAATGTAATAATAAGTAAAATATAATATAAAAAGTACTATAAAAAGCTAATAAGTCCTTTCTTTGCTTCTGTTTTTCTCTTTCTTGCTTGGTTTGCTGGAAGAAATCTCTTGAAGAGATAAGCACGCCATTGTACATTTCTCCTGTGTATATATATATTTTTAAAATAATAATATTGTATATGTAACCCGCAGATAGACAACACCCTAATGGAGAAGAAAATCCGTCCGTGGATCAACAAGAAGATAATCGAGTACATTGGGGAGCCGGAACCTACACTTGTAGACTTTATATGTAGCAAGGTGCTGGCGGGGAGCGCGCCGCAAACTGTGCTAGATGATGTGCAGATGGTAAGGAATCTATATGTAAATCAAAGTCACACCCATTATGCCTCAAAGAAGGCAGGAGCGAGTGAGTGTGCAAATTGCACACCCACTTTTCACCAATCTGTACATATATACATACATTGGCCGCGTGGTGCCGGCAGAGTAGAGTTTGTACCATCCCTGCCTAGGGATGAAACAATACCATTGAGGTATCGATACTTTTACTCGATACAGTATCGGTCGTCAAGTATCGATACTTACTCGGTATCGATTGAAAAGTATCGATACTTACTCGTATCGAATCGTTTTTGTAAAATTTAGAGTAAAAACCGTAACAAGTATTATTGGTATTCTTTGTTATAATTTTTTTGGAAAATTTTCCACACACTAGACTTCGGAGGCTCCATTTTCAATAACTCACGAATTTAAAAACCAAAGAAACACCTGAAATACCTTTAAAATACCGACTAGTAAGATCAGCGGGACGCGGAACAGATTAACATTCAAACTGTCAGTCACTGACATAGCGACAAAATATTATGGCGGCGCGGCGACCAGGGATTACGGCGACTGACGGTTTTTTTTCGGGCATAGACAAACAAGCCTGCCAACTTAACTACACCAAATTAGAACTAGGATACGTTCAAAGTTTAGTTAACGTTAGACTGCGTTTTTTTTTGCGAAAAAATCTAAACTGCCTATAAAAAAACTAACACGATATAGGCCAGACCTAGTGTGGGGACCACTACGAACTCTGTTCTCCTCACGTAAACTATTTGTAACTGTTTTCTACATTTTGTGCCTAACATTTATATAAGGATGAAATGTAAATAATTTGTTATAAATAAAAATTATAAAATTTACACACACTGTACACCATACATTTGTATACACTTTGATGTATAGAGCACATACCCTTTGTAAACGGTGGCCACGAAAAAACAACCAGTATAGAGAGATATACAGCGTTAATTTTAAAACATCAATAACCTCGCAAGACTAGATGGCTACCATCATAAACAACATTTGTTCTATGAGTTTTAATAATTTGTCACATTTTACTTTCATACAAAAATAAATATCAATTTAATATTACCTCTGAATGTTTTTAAGTCTGTACATAGTACTTAGGCGCGCGATCGTGGACGTTAACCTTTTTGTATACCTACGAATGGAACATAGACTTACAAATGTCACGACAGTACAATAAAAGCTTGGAAAATCATTTAAAATAATGTATTGAGTTATTATAAAACTCGTAGAACAAATGTTATTGTTTATGATTTTAGCTATCTTGTCCTGCGAGGTTATTGATGTTTTAAAATTAACCTTAATGTATTTTAGTTATATCTAAGGAATCAACTAAGCAATGCTTTCTTTCCTTAGGTCCTTGACGAGGAAGCAGAAGTGTTTGTGGTGAAGATGTGGAGACTACTTATATACGAGCTCGAAGCCAAACGTGCCGGACTCGCCAAGTAAACGATATCGGATAGAATTGTCATCCGTATGGATAGAGACGTCATCCGTACGGATAGGATCGTCATCCTTGCGGATAGCCATTATCTGTACTGATACTGTCGTCATCCGTACTGATACAGTGGCTATCCGTGTATGTATGGTGTCAATATCCGTCTATCTATAAATACGCATCATCCGCGCGGATGAAAAGTTATTCGTGTATAAACGCGCTCAATCTGTTTGTATTTACGAGTATTCGTTAGGAAATGTATCCGTGCGGATACACACTATGCTGCTATATCTTTACAGTCATACTAGTTAAAATGATATCTGAATTTTTCAGGATTTTTTACGTGCATACTTTCGCAAAGCTAATTTAATTATCATTTAGATAATACTTTGGGGATTCTATGAGTAAATAAATGCTGATATACTTAGCTCGAAACTACGATTGGGTAAAATAAATACTTTATTATAAACAATGCATTTTATGTACCTACTATGAAAAAATACTTGTTTCGAATTTCTTGGAAATCATAGCTTTCAGTGATCTTGCAAGAGGAATATCCCTCATTTTGATTAAATTGTCTTTTAAAATCATTTACCCTCAAAATTGGTCAGAAGTGGCACCATGTGGTTCTATCGGCCCTTGGTGCTCTGCCTACCCCGTAAGGGATAAAGGCGTGATTATATGTATGTTTACCATGAAGGAAGACAAAATATGGGATGAACCAATGCAGCACATTATGAGCCAATCACCGGTGGTTCATTCCATCTACATGACTGATTTGTTTATTCCATATAAAAAAGCTTAAATAATGTCTCATGTGTATTCTTATACAGGGTGTAACAAAAAGGGTATGTTAAGCGAAAATATATGTAAATAGCCCACTGTAGAGAACCTATCCACAAAATTTGAGACCCGAAATCACATGTTTATTTTTCCCGATAGTATGGAGAATTTTTAAATATCTCAGGAATTTTCATACAATCTTGAAAAATAAAAATGTGATTTCGAGTCTCAAATTTTGGAAATAGGTTCTCTATAGTGGGCTATTTACATAGCTTTTCGCTTAACATACCCTTTCTGTTACATCCTGTATATGTACTTCCTTCGTGGCTCTTATATATCTATAAAAAAGTAATTGCTTTTTACTAGAGTAATTGAGTAATTAATTTCATACTTTGATTAGAAATTATTTTAAAAGATAGAACTGTCAAGTCCACAACTATAAAATAAAATGACGTGCGGTTAAATCTAGTGTCAAATAATTACATAAAAAGTAATTATTACTTGGCAATGAGTAATTACTTTTTTTTAATATAAATAGAGGTGTTACAATACTTGTCACTAAATATTGCAAATACGTAATATCTGTATGTCTGTCTATGATTTTAATAAAATAAAACTTGTAAATATATTTGATTGTATTCTATGTCGAACGTTAAACTTCATTATATTTAGATCTATATTTTTGCCAAATTTCAAGTCTCAAATGGTTTAATTAAAGCATATAACTACCATAAACTTATTTGTCGATTGTAATTATACAGGATGTTTGTGACAGCTAGGCAAATATTAATACCATGAGTTTAGACCATGATTCTGAGTCGGAAAACACTGAAAATTTTTGCAGGAAAATTTCAAAATTTTCCACCTTTTTTTTTATATTTTCAGGACAATATTAGTTTAGTTCGTTTAATTAGGTCTTAGATAATGACATAAAAATAAAAATTAAATGTGGTGTCGTGGGACACCAGGTAGGAACGAAGTTCCTTCGGCTAATGTAGAATGGACACAATTTGTAAAAGAAAAATCGTGCTCAATTTTATTTAGGTTTAAAATGTATCTATAATATGAGTATTAGCCACGTGCTTGTCCATGAATTCATGAGTATATACTATGCATTGGCGGGGTGGAGTAGTAATAGTGAGAGAAGGGATGAGAGAACGAAAAGAAAGAGGGAGAAAGAGAAAGGTATTATACACTACTCGCTTGTGTATACGACTGTCGCGCCTGCGCACGTCTCATTTAACGGTTTTATTCCACGCACTTTTTCTTACGGTTTTACTATCACATTTTTTTCAGTTCGGTCGCGCAGCAAAATCCCTATCTCCTCCAAGCCTGCCGTAAGGAACTTCGTTCCAAAAAAATTACCAAAGGAAGATTAAAAAAAAAAAGTTACCCTCCAAAATGTACAATTAAATATATTTATGACTATAGGTACAAGAAAAAAAGAGTTGTTACAAAATGTACTTAGATCGCTATAGTTTGCCAATCGGGCGTGTAAATACACAAATAATATTTAAAACATAATTACATAAATAAAATCATTACCACATGTCAAAATAAAGTATTAAAAAGATAATATTAAGTACTATATATACAGTGGGAAATAAAATGATTAATAAACTGATTCAAATAACTGATCAACCCTAATGGAGAGTCACAAGTGATTAAAAAAACAGCAATGTGTCACACAATAACCAATATGCCTACTTAATTAGTCACAGGATAGCCCGATACAATTGGCGCGGAGAGCAAAGATTACTGATAATCAATACAAAAATACATTTCCTGCGAGTAATAACACTGTTGTATAACTCAACACAATGGTACTTGTTCAGCATGTCAGTATTTGCTTGGCTGTCACCCACACCCTGTATATGTTATTTTCTATATTTGTTATAGTCTGTCAAGCATAAGTTGGTGTTTCGGGGCTTTATGTCCAACAACGTGACATTAATAATATAGGTAGTTATGTTATGATCGCCTAAAGACGAAATCTAGGAGATAACTGTTAAACTCAGTTCTCCTTTATGTCAAAAGTATATTATATAAGTATATAGTAAGAGTACATAGGAATCGTCGATCAATCGACGGAGCCATACAACCAAAATTAAATTGAAATTGAAGAGTACATACAGGGTGATTATTGGTCGTCAACGTTCCCGAAAACTACGGTCTGTTTGTGTGCACACATACCTACCTCTTATGTTGTCTTCTCTTTCACGGTTGGTTTGCTGGAAGAAATCTCTTTTAGAGATAAGCACGCCTTTGTAAATTTTCTTTGTCATAAACTTTATTTGTGAAAACTTTACTGTATACAATAAAGCATTAGAATTAGAATCTCCTCATCATCACGATCATTTTTCTCCATGTAAGCATACCTGGGAAGTGTCTGGTTTCCAAAATATTAGGGTCCAAAGTTGAGTACGCGCGTAGCAAGATTTTTTCAGAAGAAATAATAATTATCTGTCTAGGAAAAAAACTAGCATAAACACTGGACACTATAAATTTTGCCAGATCAAGTAATAGCAAAAAATTTAAAAAAAAATTATATCATTTCCCAGCATTTTTTATAACTTACTTAATTTGATATACAGGGTGTAACAAAAGGGGCATGTTAAGCGAAAAGCTATGTAAATAGTCCACTATAAAGAACCTATTTCCAAAATTTGAGGCTCCAAATCATATGTTTATTTTTCAAGACTATAAACATTCCTTAGTTGCGTAGGAATTCCCCATACTATCTGGAAAAATAAACATGTGATGTCGACTCTGAAATTTTGTGGGTAGGCTCCTTTTACTGGGCTCTTTGCATAGCTTTTTGCTTAACATACCCCTTTTGTTACACCCTGTATAGAGTACGTACCCTTCGTTATTAAGGGTGGCAACGAAAAACTAAATATAACTGTATATCTAAATATAATAAGGAAGTTTAGCGGTCGACGTATATGTCTTATTATTATGTAGGTATGTAGTAAGTTAGGTTTAAAAATTTGTAGTCAATTTGTGGAGTCATAGTGTCATTGTTAGTATAAGTGAATGTAAGTTATTCGTTATTATAAACAAACATTTTTTTTAATACAGAAAGTTTAGTTACTTGGAAATTAGTTATCTGAATTTTGCTTATTCCTATCTTATATTTATTCCATGTTTATTTTTACCTACATCGAAATTGATAATTGTTTTCTTATGTGTTTCATAAAAATGTATAGGTTTTGTCAAATTGTGGTGATAACTAGTGGACGCCCGCGACTCCGTCCGCGTGGACTACAGAAAAAACAAAATGTCAAAATTATCCGGGATAAAAACATTTTCCCGGGATAAAAAGCAGCCTATATGTTAAGTGGGACCTGTCATAATATATTCCTGAAAACTGCATCGAAATCGGTTCAGCCGTTTCTGAGATTAGCGTGCACAAACGCACAGACAAACAGACAAAAATTCCAAAAATCATCGTTTTGGGTTCTATTACATTGATAAAGGTCTCCTATAATATTTTTCCTTATATATCTTCCATGTACAGACAGCGATCCGTTACATTTTTATTATATGTATATAGATTGCATTGATTCTAAGCTTTTCTACTCTACGACTGACTGACTCCACATTGAATTTGAAAACTGTTTAATTGACGTAAAATTTCACAAGAAAGTAAACAAAAACCGTCAGTTTAATTAAATTTTTGATTAAATTCTTGTATATACTGTACCTTATGTAATGGTATATTGTAAATTATTATATTTAACTCGGAATGTTTAGGTGAGATGCAAGATAGTGATTGAAATGTGCGTGAAAGAGATAGAACGAGAGCGCGAATATATTGTTGCGAATATCGTATGTTAAGTTAATACCTCTTCGTTTAATAATAAATGATTGTCTTAAATTGTGGATGATTTATTTTAAAATTCCTATACAGGTGTTAAGTGCCGGTTAGGTTAGGTTAGAACCACAGACCTGATCTGCCACCGGGTACCAGTCATCTGGTATCCATGGCCTCTCAGTACCAGACTCGGGGGGAGTCTGCTACAGTACTAGTGGAGGCCGAGGAGGGAAGCGCACCTTACCATCTGGTGCGTCCATCGTGGAGGGCCTTCGGGCTATCGCGATGGAGCCGCTTGTGTTCGCCAGCGGGGTCGGGGATGTGTGCGAAAACGTTCCCGTAACCCCGTCACAAGGCGGCGAGGAAGAAGATGGGGGGTTTTTAGTGGGTATACCGTGGGTCTCATTAGCCTATACGGGAGTCCCACATAACCACTCGGGTACCCCCTGCGCCCAGGTGGTATGCGTAATGCATTTCCCCCCCCCGAAACAAAAAAAGGTTAGAAATTATTCCCATTTGTTTATGTTATTATGCATTAGTTAAAATTGCGTAAATGATATATGCTACGAAAGACGCCACATTGCGTGGTAATAAAATAGAAAATTGATTATTTCATTAGGCCTTATTATGGTAGGGTTTGTTTGCCTGATTTTTCCTGGCGCGTCGCTTACACCCTGTATACCTAATGAAGAACTGATTAAAAATGTAATTTTTTTCCGCATTTTCCCCTTGATTTTCCATTTTTAATATTGACGAAATTTCTTCGATTGGGTCGCATTACGGCTAAAGCGCCGCGGTTTTAACCGCCTAACTTTGTGACTAAAGAAAACCAATGGAAGCGGCCGTACTGACGGTTTTTTCCCGCGATTGATTTTAAAACCGCGTTTTGTTACATGGCTAGCGGGTCCATAGAATTTGAGGTCCATAGAACTTATATTCGCGGTTTTTAACCGTAGTGTGTGCGTCTCGAGCGGTTTTGCGGTAACGCGGTTAACCGCTAGCGGTAAAAAAAAAACGTGCGGCCTTAGACAAACATAATATTAATAACAACGTTTGTATGTTTAACATATTTTACTAAGATGAAAAAATAATACTTATTAGTATGAAAATGATAGTGATGTCTCTTGTGCTTAGGGTTACCATATCTCAGGATTTGTCCTGAGATTTCAGGATTTTTCGACTTTTCTCAGGATTGCGGCCGGATTTTGTAAATCTCGTGATATCTCAGGATTTTTAAAAATCTCTTTATTTCAAAGTTAAACCAACTAAAAATCAGTTAAAATCTATACTTAGTTATCCAAGTGAAACAAACTAAAAAATAATCTTTTAGTAACAACCCCGCCGCTTTGAGTGCGATGTGCAAGTTGCAACGCGTCAGCTAGATCCTCAGTACATAAAACGATAATAATAAAAACGTTTTTGAGAGAAATGGACTTTTCCATGGAAATCAGGCATTTTCTCCGGTCTTTTGATTTTTTCATCTGGTAACCCTACTGTGCTAGAGGTATGCAATTAAAATGACTGCCTGACTGACGATCCTGTATACAAGGTGCATCAAAATGGATATGTTAAGAGAAATGCTATGAAAATAGCTTACTAGAGAGAACCTTTTCCCAAATTTTTTACCTCAAAAACATGTTTATTTTTCAAGATCATAAACATAAACATTCCTAAATTGTTTTCGAATTATCTATACTATGTAGAAAAATAAAAAAATATGTGATTTTCAGTGTAAAATTTTGTGGATATTTATAACTTTTCGCTCAATATGCCTCTTTTGTTACACCCTGCATATAAATTCAAAACAATCGAATTTTCCATTAAACAAAAAGATAAGCATAAGATGGGACAGGAGATTATTAATTTTACGCAGCTCATCGATTTTCTCGGAAAATTGCCAATTAATTTGTTAGTAATTTAATGTTTTGGAATCATTCTGTTATTAGGCGATTGTCAGTATGGAGAGCAAGACAGTATTTTGGTTTTTGGTAAGTCAATCATATTTGTTACCCAACTACACGGTATAGCGGAAAGGGTGATGATTTAAGTAGACCAGCTGTTACACCCTGTATAGGAATATCCCCACAATATTTACTAGTTTATGTATATGTACAAAGATCACCGATATAGCTCAACGGTCCAGCAAGCTGCCGTGGCAATGGGCAGGGCACATAGCTCGAAGAACTGATGGCCGATGGAGTCGGAAAGTTCTAGAGTGGGTACCACGTATCGGCAGCGTGGGAAGGCCACCCGCGAGGTGGACGGACGACCTGGCCAAGGTCGCGGGCGTCGGTTGGATGCAGGCTGCTTTCGACCGGTCGGAGTGGACGTTGTTGGGGGAGGCCTATGTCCAACAGTGGACTTGTCAGGGCTGTAAATGATGATGATGATGATGATGTACCTATATGTAGGTCTAGGTATGACTGAATGTTTGCTTGTCTTGTACGTTTGCTGCATCTCCCTCCGTGCATGTCGTAAGTGTCGACTAAGGTATTTAGGAGCGTTCCCTCAGAATATAAGCTAGCAACTTGTCACTGACTTTTGAATTGACATCTGGTCCCGCGATGGTAAACGCGGTTATAGGATCTCGGTCACGAAGTCCTGTGGTTGGGCTACTCTATTTTGGGTACACATCTGTGTAGGTACCTATACATTATACATCTATTAGAACAGTGGTTCCCAAAGTGGTCCAGGTGGACCCCCAGGAGACTCGATGGGGGTCCACGTTGATGTGAAAAAATGTTGGTTTACAATGAATTCGTATGTGGTGTAGGCCTGTAGGGGCTCCACCAGAACCAGATAACTTTTGAATGGGGTCTATGAGAAAAAAGTTTGGGAACCTCTGTATTAGAAGATAATGCTATAATAATGTTATGTTCTGTCTAGGTTGTCTGTTACCAACAACTGTGGTCCAATGCAGCAAGGATCCGTAGTCTGCCTCGAGCTAAACCTCTGTCAAACGTTGATTTATTAGTTCCCATTCTCGCCGCCAAAGACGAGAATCTCGGTCTCGCCTCTTTCGCCTATCCCCCCGGCAACCGCTACTACAAGCACCAACCACCTTACAAAACTATCAAAGCTTTTGGAGACCTAGAAAAGAGTGAAAGAGCTAAACATCCATCTAATAAAAGGTTCAAGGGTGAAGTAGTCAGAGACAATGATGGGGAGTTAAACGATTTAGTTAATAAAATCTTTGGAGAAGATTTGAAATTGGGGAGTATTTCTAAATTATTCTCTTATGATAAACCTCAGCTGGAAGAGGTTAGGTTGTTAGCGCCGGCTCTTACCACCGATTATACAGATTTTGATGATACAAGCCGCGGTGCTAATGTTGACGATGATCTCTCACTCAAATACACTGACCTATTACATGCATTCGATAACGTATATGATCTTAACACGCCGAAGAAAACCCAACCTAAAGTAGAGAAGAACACAAATAGAGATTTCCTTGAAAGATATGTTCATAAATATCTAGACGAAAACTACAACGGACAGTTTTTATCGAAGAATAAGAACCAACTTGTAGACAGTGTTGAAAAGTCGTCGAATTATAGATCGCTTTCGAATGCTTTGACTGGGGTCTACGATTTGTACAATAACAAACATCAAGATAACCGAGATAGTACAGAAGATGAAGCGTTATTAAGAATCTATAATAACATACTCGATATAGCTGGCAATTTGTATGATAAATCCGACAATTCTGATAAATTTACTGTTTATAAAAGTGGTTTTGTACAGAAGAAAGCTGAGAACGATACAGTTGCCACTCCTAAAGAGCACGTTCACAGCGAGAATTGTATTCACTGTCTCGTTGAAAAGCTTTTGACTGCTGTTTTACCGGAAGATTCTGCTGGTGATGATGCAGATACCTTTGTTTGTGATACCACCTCATCTAACGCAGCCAAAGGTGTTGCCAACGAAGTGGCTATACTAAAGTTGTTTGATTCTAAGTAAATATTCTCGTTGTATATAAGTGAAGTTACAGCGATTAAAAATAATAAATATCGGCTGGGTTTTTCACATTTATTCACATCCCAAAACAGATTTCTTGCAGCAGTTGCAGCATCGTGGTAAAACGAAGTCAGGTTCCCTTGTTTGAGGGTAGGTCTTGTTGTAGATCGGAACGAAAGCATCCAAGTAGATATTGCCCTTGGTATCGTATTTAGGGCCCTCGGGGACTAGTACATTCCGCTGACAAAGTCGACGCTGTTAAAGAAAGGCGTGTGCTTAAACACTTTCTAGAAATCACCTATTTACTAACAATAAATTTGAAATGCCTTAAAATGCATTAATGAACACTCCTAAACCTAATCTTTGGTCAAAAATTATTATTCACCATGAGAAAATAATGGGATCGATCCTTTATATCCTTCAGGACCACAATGTTGAATTTGCAAAATGTTGGATTCTTACGATGTTGAATTCGCAAAATGTTGAATCCCAAAATGTTATTATGTCTGGTATCCACATCTCGTAACTCAATTTGTGTAGTAAAGTCGGAATCAATGTTTTTATGTCGTTAAAAAAGCAAATCTTAGGGTTTATATAGGTACAATGTAACAATTTTATACAAGCGACAGCGAAGTTCTCAAATATAAACTTTTTCTCCTTCATCCAACGTGTTCGGTCAATGGCGTGATGGACTATCAGTGCTATTGGTGGAAATGTTTCGATAACATCGCCGTTTGCTCTTAAAGTTGTGAAGCTCTTTTTCTAAGCCTCCTATCTTTTCTAGTTCATTTCAATATCAAAAATATCTGCCAAAATAAAAAAGACCAGTGTGTCGATTTTTAGGTTTCGTGATAACCTCTATAAAGCAATGCTTTTTGCCTAAGTAGAAAATACTGTTTATGGAAACTTTTTGCGCTACCTAATTACATATACCTACACACACATCAATCAGCAAATTGCAATCTACTGCTGGATGTTGGCCTCCCCCAGGGCACACCATAAGGCTACTATTGCAGTAGTACTGCAATACGAGGGTTTTGCCTGTAGCACAGTGTGTTATGAAGCCCATTTTTCGGACATCTACTTTTTATCACAAAATCCTGAAGATCTAATCAATTAAAACGCGAGAGTAGAACTCCCGAGTGTCAAAAAAGCTTAGTTTCTAAGAAAAAATTTTTTGAAAATCAGTGTTTTTTTTCCGGATATATCGTTAAAAAAAATCCTTCTCGCAAACCAATCACATTTTAAATATACGACAAATGTGGTTCGTAAGTACTTTACAAGCTTCATCTTTTGAAGCTATTATCGACCTTGTAGCTGCCTTAGAACAAGAGAAATTAACTTTTTTCAGTTTTTCGTATTAATTTTTTTTCTCTGTCAATCCAGCATAATTGGAAAAGTTACCTAAATGAAAATGAAGATCTTATATCCCTCTACCTACCACAAAAAAATCACGCCCAAATTGCGTGGAGTCTAGAAGTTAAGGTCGATTATGTGTTTCGATCAGGGTTGTCACTTTTTTGAAATTTGAATATCCGGAATTTTATCTGAGGTGGGTGAACAATTTGGATGGGGTATAATAACAATAAATTATATAACATTCAAAACAAACGTACGTACGTCAAACAAAACTATAATAATTATTATGTTAACGTTACAAATTAGATAAATGTGTTTACAATATGTACATACAAAAACATTTTATTGCACAACAGTAACAATAGAAAAAACAATAAGGAGCAAAATATACTACATTACAAATAGGTGGGCTTACCGCTACTAAGCCATCTTTTCCAGATAACCATAGGTTGTGCGTTAAAAATAAATTCAAATTCACTTTAGTCTTCTTCAACTCGGAGGGCCAAACACTCTTCTAAATCAAAGTCTTGCGTCTCTTCGGTACCTTCAAAATGTGGAATGGCTGTAGGTTTTAATAACTTTATTGCCGCAGCTGGTAAAGGCACTTTGAGTCTCTTTTTTCGTCTTTCATTTAATCGAGCATTTGATATCAAAGGATCAGACGATTCTAAAGCCCTGTGAAATAGATCTGTCATTGTTCTGATCCTATCCATTTTTCTGCAATGGTGCTCGCGATCACTTCTCCAATATTTATTTCTTGATTCGGAAGCTTGCTCTGACAGCATACCAATGGGCAGTGTCGTTGATTAATTATGTGAGCACCATGTATTAATATTTTATGCAATGTCACTGTCATTGGATGCCACGGATAACTGTCGACGTATTTGTAAGCAATTTGTTTGCAAAAATCACCGAATCTTTGATCATCGATAGGTAAGTCATTGGACATGACAGTTAAAATAACATGTAAGTCGTCCAGCAACCACTTATCGATATCCAAAATGTCTGCAAAGGTTTGTCGATTTTTGTCAGACAAGGCTATTCGCGCAGTGTTTCCGTCATTCGTAGTGCCGGAGTTAGGACGCACAACGTCGACAAGTAACCCTAATTTCTCCCTCACTTGTTTTTGAATGGCTTTTTTCCTAGCATCAACAAGTCGACTTTGTTCAGAGTTACTTGGTATTCGCCACATCTTCACTACTTTCTTATAGGCAAGGTGCAAAAGGAACTCAAGAACTCGAATCCATGCATGTAGTGGACTTATGCCATGTTT
Source organism: Carposina sasakii (assembly GCA_014607495.2). Taxonomy (NCBI): domain Eukaryota; kingdom Metazoa; phylum Arthropoda; class Insecta; order Lepidoptera; family Carposinidae; genus Carposina; species Carposina sasakii. The sequence continues at coordinate 8,301,919 of CP053175.1, read as the reverse complement.
AAAAGCCTCCAGATTTATTGGTTTTTCTAAAGCCATATTAATATTATTGAATTGAGTAGCAGTTAGGCTACAATATGGACATCGCATTTGAGAGGAGGTATTTAAAATTGTATTTAACACCTTACCGTCAATGGCAGCAAAATGCAACTCACAGGAGACCCTTATTTTATGGCCCTTGGATGTTTCACCTAATAAAGGGGTCAGGTTTGTGATCTGAGATTCTAATTTTGTTTTTTCGGACAAAGTGGACCCCTTAGTTTCTTTTTTATACTGAATGCATAATGGTCTGCAGTACCGATATGATTGGGGGCTAGGGTTTCTCCATAGGATGTAACCATCGGGGGTCTTAAGCACCAACGGGATATAGGTGGTGGCTATCAGAGAATTTTCTTCTCCACCTTCCACATCAGAAAATGCTTGTTTGTAGAATGATTGGCCTGTGCTACCATCAAAACCATAATTGCCGTGCAAAATGCAATCCAATTAATTTAAAGACCTCTGAGTGCAGAACTGTGATACAACTTCATCATTTAATTTTAATATTCTCTCAAATGTATCTTCCAAAAGGGCTTGAAATGGAACCGAAGCTTCTCTCTCTGACACTGTAATAGCAGAAGGGTAACAAGATTTTCGGGCTTCTTGGACTTTATAGTAGGGAGGGAAGGCAGAAAATTCACGCTCCTGGAGATCCAAGTGAAGAAAGTTGTAGGTTTCCACTGATAATTTTCGGTCAATTATAGCAGCAAGTGCTTCTTCTGGCGTATAGGGTTGGTTGTGGTGTTCAATTTTCTTCAGTATAGTTGCAGGTGAATTTTTGGTTTCTAAACATGAATGAATTACCTTTTCAATATCTTTTGCCAATTTGGATGACATAGGTACTCCATCAATGGACAACGATGCTGAAAAAGCTTTTACTTTTTTCACGACAGGCTCATCTTCCAGCTGTGCTTCTAGGTTACGGCGCGATCGGAGTTGTTGACGTGTGCTCGAGTCAGTAAAGGCACTGCTTTTTGGTGATATACAATTGGAATTATCCGCAGGTGTGGCAGTTTTAAGGTCTCCGCTTATTATTATCTGACTTAGCCAATCTTTATGTTTTTTTGTGAAATATTTCATAGCGTAGTTGCACTGTTTGTATTTGATATTGCTCTTGCTCAAAAATGTTGAAAGAACAGGTGCAAAGTCTACTTTACTAGTGGAAATATCGTAATTATTCCCGAAATGGTCAAAAATCATATCTACGCGGTCCACCAGTGACAATTGTTTTGTTTTGTTCGCAAACATTTTGAACACATCCAGACGAGTAAGTATTTTCTTAGAATCATCTCCTTGCAAACTTTCGGCTACTCCCGGAGGGTGAAGAGAGCCGGCAGCGGCGCTATCCGCAGCTTCAAGTGTCACTCGCTGACCAGCAAGAGGGTTGGCGCCCTCATGCCCCCCTTGCATTAAGTCCTCTGGTCGGGGCCCAGAAGGACATCCCCCAGCAGAGCGGGTCAGACTCTGCTGAGGCAAAGCAGCATCATGGGTCTTGAACGGCTCCATGATGCCTCACCCCCGTTTCTCAACGTTATTATGTATTGACATGGGGTTTTAACAAAAAGTCTAACGAGGGTGGACCCCTTCCCATGCCACACATAACGCATCACTGAAATAATAGGTTGGAAGGTTAAGTTTAAACCTAACAAAAAATTGGATATCCGATATTTGGAAAAGTGACAACCCTAATGAATAAAAAACCGGATATTTATAAAATTGACCTTAACTTCTAGACTCCACGCAATTTGGGCGTGATTTTTTTGTGATAGGTAGAGGGATATAAGATCTAATTTTTCATTCAGGTAACTTTTCCAATTATGCTGGATTGACCGAGAAAAAAAAATAATACGCAAAACTGAAAAAAATTAATTTCTCTTGTTCTAAGGCAGCTACAAGGTCGATAATAGCTTCAAATGATGAAGCTTGTAAAGTACTTACGAACCACATTTGTCGTATATTTAAAATATGATTGGTTTGCGAGAAGGATTTTTTCTAAAAATATATCCGGAAAAAAAACACTGATTTTTAAAAATTTTTTTCTTCGAAGCTAAGCTTTTTTATCACTCGGGAGTTCTACTCTCGCGTTTTAATTGATTAGATCTTCAGGATTTTGTGATAAAAAGTAGATGTCCGAAAAATGGGCTTTATAACACACTGTGTGTAGTCACCACGCTGGACAGGCGGGTTTGTGACCGATACCTAATAATACCTCACAGTTTCTTTCTGATATCTATGTAAGACTTCTAGTTATTGAAATATGAAAAAAAATAGATATACCTTAGTCCTCATGACGTGAATGCGGCCACCTTTCGCTGGTGCCAAATCTAAATCGAAAGGATTCGGCAAATCACGTTTATTGATGTCCAATCGGAAGTTTTCATGATTTAAAGCAGCTAACTGTGTCGCTCTTTGACCTTGTCTAAGTAATTGTTTTGGCACATGGTCTTCACTATCTTTTTTCTTGTTTCTGAGAAACTCTTTGAATAATCCTTCATTTTTCTTAAAGAACTCTTGCATGTTACCGTTTTCATTGCCATTAGCATTGTGATTCCCATTTTCTTTGGCATTCTCATTAACATTGGTGTTGCTTTCAGGGTCTTCTTCGACGGCGCTTTGAGGCTGTATCGGTGTTATCTGTCCCTGCGAACCATTGTCTCCCAGTCCTCCAATGGGTCTGCTCCTTCGTTTTATTTTCTTCTTGTTCGATTTCTTTTTTGTAGGAGCTATATACATTTTTCTGCGATAGTTTTGACTTTTGTACTTTAGTTTTGGATCGACTGGCCTGTCTACAATTGCTTCTGCTTCCTCGACGGGAGCCCACAACATGTCGTCGTCATGTATATTCAAAACGTCATTAGGTTCATTCCGAAAATCGCCATTTATGTTCCTATTATTGCCATAGGAATTCATAGCATTGGCATTTTGATTATTCGCATCAATATTAGCATTCATTGCGTCAACATTTGGGTTCATATGGGAGAAATTTTGATTTATAGCATTATAATTTCGTTTTTGATTAATAGCACCGACATTTGAATTCATACCATCTACATTTGTATTTATAAGACCGACATTAGAATTGATACTATCTACATTTGGATTCATAGGACCGATATTTGAATTCATACCATCTATATTAGGATTCATAGGACCGACATTGGAATTCATGGCCTCACCATTAGGATTTATGCCATGATTTGGGTAACTAGCATCGCCGTTTGGATATATAGGACCGAAATTCGGATTCATAGCATCTGCTCCTGAAATTATAGCATCCCTTTACACGTCAATTATTCCTTCAACCAGATTATTAAATTAAAAGAAAATGTAACTGAACAGATTAGTTAAATCAAACAGTTGTGTATGCTGACTATAATTATTCTTCTACAAGCTAATCTTTATAGGCCTTAAATAAGTGTTCAGTATTAACTGAGATTGGACAATTTATTTCACTTACCCGGGAAAGGTCCTGAATCTATATTACCAAAATTTTGAAATATTATCTGAACAAATGCTAAAATATGTTGCAAATTCATTTTGATGAAACTACATTACAAAATGTCACACATTATTTTATGTACTGAATTTATTGGTAGGTTTTAAAATAAATAAAAAAGTGTAATAGAAAAAAATCTAACTTTTATATTGAACTTAAAAAGAAATAAATTGCAATACTTTTGATATAAGTACGTATTATTCCAGTAGTTTTATTATTATTATAAGTAATACGTTTGTTTCATTTGTTTATAATATCGCTCGTTTAAAACTACAACGTGTCACAGTGGCATAACTCGGTTTTGTGTATTTACCACCATTTTATTCACCGTACCCGAATCTATTTAGTGCAAAAACGTGTTATAATTTAAGCCAATACTGACAAAAATATGAGGAAAAGAGAGGGCATGTCACGATGTAGCGCTGTCCCGTTCGGCAGCTAAGCTTATTACCACACCGCTCCACCTCAGTGTGACAGTGCAGCGCGCGAGAGTATTTGCTCGCGGTTTAAGACAACAACGTGTCACGACCTGCATGACACCTTATTGGAGTAAAGGTAAGTTATTTTATTACTTATTTATTTTATTCTATAGTGTGTCACACTTATTATGTAGCATTTTAGTATTAAAAAATTAATTGATCGTACTTGCTCATCACTTTAATAGCACGTTGTTCCTTTGAAAATTACGAAAATAAAATGGCTTGTGTTAGCATGTCACGTTGTATGCAATAAACTTTTATACTTATTTAAATTCACGCTTCGTTTATAACAGGATGTCGCGGTACATCTTTGAAATATTGTTATTAAATTAAGAAGTTCATAGTTTTGTCACATTGTTTATAATAATATTTTACAAATAAAGCTTTTTTCAAGATGGGGTCACGATCAAGAAGAATGATAGAAATGGCGAATGAAAATTATCATCCAGCAAAGCGTCGGCGTAGTAATTCTTCTAGCTCCAGCTCATCTAGAAGCTCAGGTGAGAAATCCTTCATCGAAGATAGCGACGATTCCGTTAGAGACCCGAATTTCACCGTCGACAAAGTAATTGAAGAAAGTTCAGAATATGATGAAGAAGCTTACACCTTGACAACACTGACTACAGTACCTTTAAACGAATTGTCACAAGACTTAATAAATAGTGCAGGGATAGAAAATTGTGTTTCCAGCACTATAGACCAATTCATAGCTACATCTGAAGATCCTATTGTTGCGGATTTAATATGCGATCAGGAAGAAAATGCAAACACACCACAGGATGAGGCTCGTGAAGATGTCGTGGCAAAGAATACTGAAAATAAAACAAATGAAATTACTCTGTCAAAGAAGGGAAGAAGAAACAAAGACGAGAAGAAATGTGGAAGAAAAATATCGCGAAAGAACTAAGAAACACCGGAAAATCCTACACTTCCATCAGGACTACGAAAGTTGTGCCAGAACGTCAAATGAAGGAGCCTTGCAAAGATAACTGTTCATTTAAATGTCAAATTAATTTTACCGTAGAACAGCGAAAACAACTACATGAAGATTACTGGAATTTGGGTAGTATTGAAAAACAATGGACGTTTGTTGCCAACTCTACCGAAGTTATCGTTCCAAAGTTCGATATGTGAAAATAGACTCCGAGGGAAACCAGATTCAGTCCAAGCGTCAACATGTCAATGCATACTATTTTATGTCATCAGGTAAAAAAATTAGAGTGTGTAAGTTATTTTTTAAAAATACATTGGCCATCAACAACCGTCCCATAGAGACAGCTCTGAAGAAAAAAAATAACAACACAAACATTGCTAAAATGAAGGATAAGCGTGGATCACATGGGAAGCAACCAAAAATTAATGACGATTTGAAGGCTGACGTATTATCCTTTATTAACGCTATACCTAAAATAGAATCGCATTACACCCGAGCTAATACGACCAAACAGTACATTGATGGTAGCAAATCTGTAGCAGATCTGCATAGAGATTACGTTGAACTATGTAAATCTAACAATGCACCTTACACGAGTTATGCCATTTTCTATCGCACTTTTAATCAGGACTTTAATATATCGTTCTTTACGCCCAAAAGGACCTTTGTGATACCTGCGAAGGTTACAAAAATAGCTCCAATGAAGAAAAAATATTTATGAAGGAATCCTATGATAAGCACCTTCGAGAAAAACAACTTTCCCGAATCGAAAAGGAGAATGACAAGAAGAAAACTGATACAGTGGTTGCTGTCTATGATCTGCAAGCTGTGTTTCAATGCCCGAAAGGAGAAATATCCGTATTTTATTATAAATCAAAACTAAATGTTCTGAACCTAACAATCTATGACATACAGCAAAACCAAGTTGAAAGCTTTGTTTGGGACGAATCCAATGCGAATAGAGGAGTGAATGAAATAGGAACTTGTGTCTTTAACTATCTGGAAAAGGTTTGCGGAGCAGGTAAGGATTTAGACGTCATTTTTTATTCTGATAATTGCCCTGGCCAGCAAAAAAATAAATTCATGGTGGCTATGTACTTATTTGCGGTACAAAACTTTCCAAACTTAAAATCAATCACACATAAGTTTCTCATTAAAGGACACACGCAGAATGAAGGTGATTCTGCACATTCTCAAATTGATAGGCAGGTGAAAAGACAATTGAGAAGTGGACCCATGTACACTCCAGATGCCTTTATAGCTGCAATAAAAGCTTCTAGAAAAAAAAGCTCTCCTATTCACGTTACAGAAATGTGTTATTCAGATATTTATGATTGGAAGGATGTCTGTAGTCAAATGAATTTGGCTATCAACAAAGATGAGAATAACAAATCTGTTAAATTGGCAGGTCTTAAAGTTATCATGGTTCAAAAGTCTGAACCACGAGCTATTTATTTCAAAACGTCATATGAAGAAACAGAATTTCAGAAAGCGCTTGTGATAAAAAGGAAGAAGGATATAGACGTAGAAGTTAAAAGAGCTTATACTAATAAGCCAGGATTGGCTGACAGAAAAAAAAGTGACCTTATAGATTTAGTTAACAAGAAAATGATACCGTCCTATTATAGAGCATTTTTCAAATCCCTTTAATTCTTTTATAATTTTTTAAATTTTGTTATTGTTTTTTGGAGTTTGAGATTTATCTCATGTTTATGATAAGTACTTTCTAAAATAGAAATTCATGCATGACAAAATCATGCATATTTTTAAAATAAGATGACCTACCTACTTCTAAAGTTAATTTTGAGACTGATACTGTAATTAAGGGAAGTGAGATTAATATTAGTACCTAGTTCTGTTCCTCAAAAAAGATTGATTGTGATATTTCCTAGATCTTTTATAGGTTCGCAAATAGTCAATATACCTAAGTCATTATGGTTATTGTAAAAGAAGTACCTGTCTAATTATAAGTATAAACTATGTACAGAAGCTGCCCTTATAAAAAACATGTTTTATGATTAAATAAGTATTATAAAAATAGTTAACGTTACCTAAGTACCTTGTGATACTTTAGCAGTACTTTTCCATTTAAACCTTTCTTTTGCTACAAATTTTGCCATATACGACACTATAATTAATCTTTCTATAATTCATGACACCAGTTTAAATTATTATTTTTAGCCGTAGGATTGTTTAGACTGATAATTAAGGTTTCAATTTAGGTATAAAAGACGCTACTTACTTATTTTTGTATTATTTGTTTGTTTGATACTGATTATAAAACTTGTAAGTTACACTTTAACTAGTTGTTTTTTTCAATAAATACTCTTATTATAATTTCAACACTGTGTTATTATTCTGTACTACATTCTAAAATATCTTCATTTTATTACCTATAACGTGATATAACCCTATGTCAGTCAGTAAGTTCATTATTTTTAGAGAAAGAACGTGACATGTAGGGACTTTTTTTATAAAACTACAATTTCACAAAAAAAATATGCATAAATCAATGACATTTTCACTGAAATTGATAGTTTATTAGTGAAATTTAAAACGGGCATAAAAATCTTTTTTGTAGCTATCTTACTTTAAAAGTTATAAGAATAAAAAAGTTTCAAAGTCGTTTTCCCAAAATTCTAGTTTTTCGTTGTGCCACGTTGTAGTTTTAAATGAGCGATATGAACAGTAGCGAATTTCGTGATCGTTGTTTGTTTGATTACGAAGTTCGTACAAAATGCGTCGAGGGCGCTAGGCGTCACGGCTATAGTGCGTTTCACCAAATAGTTCCTCTGAAAGATGGCGCTAGTTGTTCTGTTTGTAAAAAAATACATTATTTAAATTATTTATGTAATTGCTTGTAAATAATGTTAGTTCCGAGCGGAGTTATTCTATGACTATATGTCTGTATTTTTCACTTCTCCGTTCGTGTATTGGAATTTTTTTAGGTACCACACCATAGGTAATCGACGTCAGTTGGTAAAGAAAAACAATTACATACATACATGTGGGATGGATGCATGGAAGGTTTATCTATGATAGGAGTGCATGCATGGAGGTAACGGGCGAGAAGTAATGAGTGCGAGAGAGAGACGGAAGATAGGAATGGCAGAATAGAAAAAAGGAAGACGAACGAACGAAACGACGGAAGACGTAACTACCTATACAGGATGATTTTTGGTCGGCAAACGTTTCCGAAAACTACGGAATCTCCTCATCATCACGATAATTTTTCTCCATGGAAGCATACCTGGGAAGTGTCTGGTTTCCAAAATATTAGGGTCCAAAGTTGAGTAAATAGACTGCGTTTTTCTGCATAAATGCACATAGACGCGCGTAGCAGGATTTTTTCACGAAAAATAATTAATATCTGTCTATAAAAAAACTAACATAAACACTAGACACTATAAATTTCGCACGATCAAGGAATTTAAAATTAAAAAAAAAAAAAAAAAAAAATTCCCAGCATTTTTTTTGGCATAAACTTACTTTATTTCATGTATAGAATACGTACCCTTCGTTAAAGGTGGCCACAAAATAACATCCTGTATAGTGGCTAAATTTGTAAAATATTTTATTTAAAGAAATACAGCCGGGAAAACGGTATTGAAATCTTTCATTTCTACATTTATACATATAATCACGCCTTTATCCCTTACGGGGTAGGCAGAGCACCAAGGGCCGATAGAACCACATGGTGCCACTTCTGACCAATTTTGAGGGTATAGTTGAGATGTACAAGTTCGGTTAGTAGTGACTAGTGGAAAAACAATTAAGTGCACTAAAATAATTATTTATTAAAAATATTTGTATGAAGGCAAAACATCATACCTACCTACTACTTAATACACAATTGTTACTTGATAGTCAATACTGTTATTTGAATAGTCTTTTCTTTAGTATTGCGCGAATAGTTGACAATAATACTTGACTAACCTAGCAGTCAATGTTACTTATTTATTCTACCTTACATTCTATTCAAGTAAATCTGTTTTGTGGCATTGTCACACATACATATGAACTCGAATAATCATAAATCTTATGTGCCTACATTAATATTTTGCTTTGTTACACGAATAGTTTACAATGTTACACGAATAGTTTACAATGTTACACGAATATTTTACAATGTTACACGAATAGTTATAATGTTACACGAATAGCTTACAATGTTACACGAATAGTTTACAATGTTACACGAATATTTCACAATGTTACACGAGTAGTTGCAAATGTTACTGGTGATGATGCATATACTGCCGCCTATTCTTCGACAAGCGCAGGTGAGGCATAGGTCCTTCGTCCATCTTGATCACGGCCACGCCGGTCGGACTGTCCTCCTTAACGAACTGACGGCGGCCACTGCGACGGGTCGGGTCTTTATTGCCCTGTAAGTATATTTTTTTATAAAGGTATATTATTTCCTGTGCCTGGTGTAGGGTATCACTACAATACAACATATACAATACATCCTATCGTGTATGTCGTAAGGGTGGACTGAGGAACTCAGGAGCACTGATCTTTTTCATCTGATCCCGCTATGGAAGACTTAGCTGGGGGTAACTTCGTGATCTTTCAGTCCTTAATACTACATTTTGGGAACATAGCAGAATGTATATGTATGTATGTATTTATGTAAGTTTTAGACTTATACATACAGGGTGTTTGTGACAGCCAGGCAAATATTGATACCATGACTTCAGACCATGAATCTGAGGCGGAAAACACTGAAAATTTTCGCAGGAAAATTCCAAAATTTTCCGTCTTTTTCATATTTTCAGGAAAAAAATATTTTACTTAGTTTAATTTGGCCTTAGATAATGATATAAAAAATAAAATTTTAACCAAATTTGAACTGGAAGTGACAAGGCATTATGTTACTACCATTTGTTAATTCATAATCACGTCACGGGGTGATCATCACTATCAACTGTCAAAAAAGTCATAAGACTGCTTAGCTGCGTAGCTTACAAACCCTGTCAAGTAGGTAGTTAATAAGTACCTATAAACCAGCGCAAACCTTACCTTCAACATTTTATACTTCTTCCTAGGCACTGGATTAAGCCGGCTTATATTGTCTTTCACGTACATGCTGTAAATTGTTTCTCTTGGAACGTCCTCCAGCTCATAGTTGGCTCTTTCTTCGACTTCACTGACAGGACCTACATCGTCATTGAAACGGTCTACATAGGTATCGTCACTGGCGTCCATCCTGCGCCTCGCGAAAGTCATATCGGACTCCGAAGACGGAATATAGTCGTAGTTATCTTTCATGAGATTCTCCTTGATTTTGTCGATTATTGCGTAGTCTTTTTCTACATTTTTCTTTATTGGGAAGACATCTAAAGAGTGAAGTAAAAGAGTTTGTTCACAATTTTTCTAACTTGCTAATTTTATTTTTTTAAACCTGCCTTGTCTGTTATAAAGTGTAACGGGTGTATTCGTGTTATATTATTATATACATGTAAGCAAGGTAAATAATAGCCGTAGACTGACTTCATATTTGCTTGCTAATTTGCTTTTCTTTGAAATGTGTGTGTGTTTTAAGACGGAAATTTAAATTTTTATGACAACAGTTTTCGTAAAGTTGACGACTTTTAACGATGTTAAGATCAATCGAAGTTTTTATTTATGATATAGGATTTCTATTTTTAGTAAGTAAAGCAAATGTGATGTGGAAATAGTGTTAATAAGTTAGGTAGGTACTTATAGTATAGGTACCTACATAGGTACATAATACAAAATGTGTCTGTCTACTCACTTTTCTTATTGTATGCTTGGACAAAGACAAGGCAGAGTGTCATCAACCATAGACACATCTCTCTCTACATATTAAAAATCGCTGTGTCCTTTAAAATTGAGTTCACCTACAATAATAATAAAAAATACAAGTTAACCAGTGATTACAGTATACAACTTGTAGGAAATTACTAAAACAACTAAACTAAAATATGTATACATACATACTCGTACATACATATAATCACGCCTTTATCCCTTACGGGGTAGGCAGAGCACCAAGGGCCGATAGGACCACATGGTGCCACTTCTGACCAATTTTGAGGGTATAGTTGAGATGTACAAGTTCGGTTAGTAGTGACAGGTGGTCAGTCCATCGCCTACAAAACACCAAGACCCTCTTGTCCCTCTACTGACTTGTACAGTAGCAGCACGAGAAGCAACTGTAGTATTATACGTTTTTTTTCCACTCCCAGAGCAGCATAGAAAATATGTTTATGTAAAACTAAACACTTTCTGTTACAAATATTAACTTACGTTACAGTCTAAGTATTTCAATAAGGAATTATCTAGCACATGTCTTTACTCCATTGTGCCAAAAGTGTTTTTCGATTCGACTCATACATACAAACTTATATGTTAGTATGAATAATTCTTTGACATGCTCTAGAGCCGTCTAGGCTGGTTGCGTTTGAGTTAAAATATCTGTCTTCAGCCTATTGCAGTCCACTGATGGACGAAGGCCTCCCCCAGGGCGCGCCACAATGCTACTGTCACAGGGGGGTTTTGTTCATAGTCACCACGCTAGGCAGGCGGGTTGGTGACCGCAGTGTGATTTTCGGACTATGTTGTCAGCACTGGAGGCGCTGCTGCCCGCCTGCCGGAAACCCTTAATCGCCTCGTACGATACCCACGGGCAAGCTTTGGGTGGTATAAACTATACTCTGCCGGCACTATGCAAACACATTTTTTCCCATACCTACCATATTTTCAGCAATACACAATTTAAAAAATGATTTAGGTAATACAGCTGAAAAATATAAATACTACATAATATTTAACTATAATGCATCTTATCGCTAAACTACCTATGTACAATATTATGTTACACATAAAAATGTATTAACTTTGAGTATTAAGATTATATTGCTTCCGATTGCAAAACTGCTGTTGATTTTGTTATGAGAACTGCTAGGGCGTGGACTTTTTTCTGTTACATCATCATGATCATCAGCCTATTGCAGTCCACTGCTGGACGTATGCCTCCCCCAGGGCACGCCACAAGACTGCCATGGGGGGTATTTGCCCATAGTCACCACGCTGGGCAAGCGGGTTGGTGACCGTAGTTTGTATTTTGGACTATGTTCCTGTTACATAGAAGCATAATATGTTTTATCATCAGTCCACTGCTGGACGTAGGCCTCCCCCAGAGCACGACACACGTCTCGATCTCCCGTTTTTGCCACCCAGTCACTACCAGAGTCATCGGTCCATCTGACACATATCTGGCCGGAGGGCGTCTAACGCTACGGTCTCCATGTAATTATGTAGACAAAATTTACTATGTTGAATTCACATAAAGTGATACTCGTAGATATATATTCGAAAGGGATTTACAACTCTGATCACCCACGTGATTATTCATGGGTTATCATTGGACACTAAAGAGTCGCGTATTATCACTCAGGTGCTCATAGTGGACTAGACCTATTTCACTTGCACACGTCGGTGTTACGAAGGAGTTCCTACACTCTTACAGTTTTATGGCAATTTTTTCAAAAATAACAGTTAAGTACTTAAGATTTACATACATACATATAATCACGCCTTTATCCTTTACGGGGTAGGCAGAGCACCAAGGGCCGATAGGACCACATGGTGCCACTTCCGACCAATTTTGAGGGTATAGTTGGGATGTACAACTTCGGTTAGCAGTGACAGGTGGTCAGCCCATCGCCTACAAAACACTAAGACCCTCTTGTCCCTCTACTGACTTGTACAGTATGCCCGGGAGGAGAAGCAGCTGTAGTATTATATGTTTTTTTCACTCCCAGAGCAGCTTAGAAGTTTACTTAAGATTTACGTTTAGATATTTAGTCCAAAACAGTTATTACGGGTTTATAGGTTTACACGTGCCACATAACTATCTATAATCACGTCTCTAGCTGGAAATGGCTATCGTAGTTCAGTGATTAAGTAAAGTAAACAAAATGGCTAAAATAAAGATGATTTGTAAACAAAAAAGATTTCTCAACTTTTGTTGGAGTAGCCAACGTTCTCATTAATGTAAGTCATTGTGTCTCGCTGCTCAAAATAAATACAGAAAATATTGCTGCAATGTCTTGGTGGGCGTAGGAATTAGATTACTGGAGATGACTTAAAAGGTACCTACTACGAGTAGGGATGGGTAATTCAAAAGAGGCGAAAAGCAATTCGAATCGTCAGCTGATCGATCATCAGTTTATACATATACCTATACATGGTGGTATTTCTGAAATCGGGTAGCTAGAACTGCAGGATCATTAAGGAGATACCGTCCGACTAAATTTAAATTCCGTTAGTTTATTCTTAGCTTTCATCCCCATAACTTAATTTGTCCACTCTTCTTGGAAGGAAGGGAAGAATGTACACGGTGGAAGTGACAGCCAGGCAAATATTGATATGGCGACTTCAGACCATGATTCTGAGGCGAAAACCACTGAAATTTTCCGTCATTATTTTCATTTTTTCAGGAATAAAAATTGTGTAGTTTGTTTAAGAAGCCCTTAGATAATAACATAAATTCAAAATTTTTAGCTATGGATAACTTTCAAAAAAATTGGTCTCAAAAAACTTCAAAATACTGATCATAATTAACACTGTCGTATAATAAATATAATTATTAAAAATAAAAAAAACTCACCCGAGTAAGATTTGAACGACCTTTCGCAAACCGTGCTTTTGATCTAACCAACTGTCGTATAACTTAAAACAATGGTACCTACTTGATCAGTGTTACAATATTTGCCTGGCTGTCACCCACACCCTGTATAGTAGAATAACCTAGCATAGCACATGCTATGATATATATCTATACATATAATAAAAATGTAACGGATCGCTGTCTGTACATGGAAGATATATGAGAAAAAATATTATAGACGGTATATAAATACGATAAGTATAGAAACATCCATGACTCGGAAACAAACATCGATATTCATCATATCAATGTTTGCACCTACCGGGATTCGAACCCAGGACCTATGGCGTCTACTTTTTCTGTAGTCCACGCGGACGGAGTCGCAGGCGTTCACTAGTGGTAGAATATGTATGCTGCTATCTTGACGTAATGAAATGCTATGATATATTGCTTAGCTCAACCCTACAGTTCATAAATGAGTCGGTGGGAAATAAGAGTAAATATTTTACAAATTCGTAAGATTTATTCAAGCCACATCCAGTAGCTGTGTGTTTGTGTTAATAAAAATAAAGCCTGTAATACCGGGTACTGTAAACAATTGCGGCGACGGAAAACGGTCAGCCATTTTGCCGATTGCGTTCCGGTCGCGATTCCGTTGCGGGTAGGTACTTGTTTAAGAACTGCAGAAGTGCAGGACCACAAGGGAGATTTTACAGATATGTTAAGAATAGTTAGGCTGGATGTATGTATGCTAGTAATGAACGCCTCCGAGTTCAGTAATCTCGTGTTAAAAGCAACGTATTAGATACCTACATAATTCTAATTTATATTTAGATATCTATATTTATTAATTTAATTGGAGTGTTTAGAATAATATGTAAGTAATTATTATAACTTTGTAGGATTTCAATAAAAATAATACATACAAAGATAATCTTACGCCCATTTCCCATAGGGGTAGGGTAGGAGACTATCAGATATCTATTTAGTACGTTCCAAACATAGTTCTTTCGTCTCGTCCACATTTAATTAATAATTTTTGGTAGAAATTATCGAAATACCTAACAGTATAAGATATGGTTCTGGTTGGTGGACTTATTGTTCTATACTAAAGAAGTATCTTTGTATTTGTTTGTAAAATAGCCGTGAGGTAGCTGCGGTCGCTCTAACGACTGCCATTTGACTGTAAATCGCAGTCATATTTTAAGATCAAGCGTAGAGCAGTTTCCATGTAGAGGTATACGTTTTTTTGTGAATCACTTTATCTTTAAAAAAAAGGCTTTAAAAATTATTGCGTAGTTTGATAGATCTAAGTACCTATATACATAGGGACAGACAGACAGCGGAAAGCAACTTTGTTTTTTATGTAGTGAAGCTCGGATTGTTACATGTTACACGGCGAGCATTCATGTATTCAGACAGCGAAACCAGCGAACAATGAGACGCTTTTACGATTTTAGTATTTATATATCCTCGAAGCGAATCTTACACCCCGTGACAATACACCGCGTATCGTCTATGTCTTTTACGCGAAAGCGAAATCTTTTATAAGAATATAAAACCATGTGTTACATTTATACTTCGTCTTCGTCTTCAGCCTATTGCAGTCCACTGCTGGACGTAGGCCTACATTTATACTAGTCAGGCTAAAAAATATTTTCAATTCTATCGGTAGTCAGGAATCTCACTTTTTAGTCTGAAACAGTAAAATGACCTTTGAAAATAATAGTTGCTAGACGTTATAGAAACATGTGGCCAATGAGTGTAGGTCTAAAGTAGGTCCCACTGACTATTTAGACTAAAACAAAGTCTAGGAACAAGGGCGATTTAAAAATGCACACGTAAAGTTGTCGCACTGCAAATTTACTCTATGTTTTAAACGCCGGGGGAATAAAATGGCTTACAGAGGGCGGGGGTGTAAAAATGCCGGAGCTATAGCAATGGGCACACTTAGCGACTCGACTTCGGGATTTGAGTTTTAGCACTTCGATGCTTTACGAAATGGCGAAGTGAGAACTGCAGGAGTAATAGGAGATCCCACAACAACACTTGACATAGCGGGCACAGAGTAAAGTGTCAGTGACGAGTTGCTAGTTTATCGTCTGAGAGAATCCAGGAGGGCATTCGCGCAAATGTTGAACGTATTTACCAAAGCTAAACCACAACCAAAAAAGTTACGTTATGCACATTTAACTTATTCTTATTCTTTATTGTACACATACAATTATATACAGACAGAAATTATGAAAGAAAATGTACAAAGGCGTGCTTATCTCTGAAAGAGATTTCTTCCAGCAAACCATTTGGGAAAGTAACAATTAAATATAAAAGGTAGATATGCGTGTACACAGAATCTATAATAAAATTTGAATTTAACAAATAGATACCCTAATCTAATCAATAAAATTAACAAAATATACCTACATAAACATACATAAATATCTATTAATCAAATATATAACAGACAGACTCATTTCTATTGAAGCGAGAGGTAGTGGTTCTTTAACCTTTTCTTAAATGTAGCAACAGTTTGGCAATCTCTCACGGTGTGAGGCAGAGTTACACAATTTGACTGCATACACAGTCCAATACACGTTTCGTATCGCGTTAAATTTTGACAACGTCTAAAGCCATAAAAAATGTCTGAATGTTAAATAAACAGCCAAACCAAAGTTAAAACGACGAATTGGTGAAATTAGTGTTAATTACGTCGATTTTTCTCAGTTATTACAAAATATAGGAAAATAATATTTAATAATCGAATTCTTCATTATATTGTCTTACTTTTTGTAGTTGCAGAAGCACGATTCGTTGACTTTTTTACGATAAAAAGTATGTTGACAATATCTCTTTTAAACCCTATTTGTTAATTTTACAGGAAAACCAGAGCGATTTCATCCTTAATTTTTGTATCAATAGACTTGATCTAAAAGACTCTAAAAACGTGTATTATAAATGAAATTGTATTAGGCGTTACAATTCGGAAGTTCAAACATTCACTATGGGTGCGCCCACCATATTATTAAATATTATTAAAACTTGGTGTGAAAAAGTTAAACTAAATCCAATGGAGGCAGATAATCTTATTACCTTAACTAGACTTTGTATGAGCCAGAATTATTTCTGCTATAATAATACATATTACATACAAAAGGATGGTCTTACTATGGGTTCTCCGCTTTCACCTCTTTTAGCCGATATATTTATGGATTGGTTTGAAAATGAATATATTGTTAATAGTAATAATCATATAAAATATTATTTTAGATATGTTGATGATATCATCTTATGTTGGACAGGCACAGTTAGGCAGTTTCATCTTTTTGTTAACGTCCTTAACACAAAACATCCTAAGATTAAATTTAAAATAGAACAAGAAATAAACAATAGTATAAATTTTTTAGATGTAACTATTACTAGATTGGGAGATTATCATGATTTTTCAGTTTACCGGAAACCAACACATACAGATGTAACTATTCCAATTGATTCTTTCCATCCATGGCAACATAAGCTTGAGGCATACAAATCAATGATACACAGGTTAGTAACGTTACCGCTTAATAACTTTAATTATGTTAAAGAAATAAATACTATTATACAAATAGCCAGATCAAATGGATATAGTTCACAACTAATTTATAACCTAATTGATAAAAAGAAAAACATTTTAGTTAAACAAATGTTGTACCCAAAAATAGAGGAGATTACAAATATTTACACTGGTAGTTTACCATATTTTGGCTATATCTCAGAGATGATTGCAAAATCATTGAAAAAACAAAACATCTTGGTGGCTTTTAAGACTTTTAATTCTTTAAATAGATTAATTAACACAAAACAAATATTACCAATTGATAAAAAATCAGGAGTTTATAGCTTGCACTGTCCTGACTGTAATTCTGTTTATATAGGTCAAACGGGTCGTAACTTCAAGATTAGATACCAAGAACATTTGGCAGCTTATAGGAACAATTTCCCTGAAAAATCACATTTTGCCAAACACTTGTTAGTTTCAAATCATAAAATTCCAGATGACCACAGTTTTGTTAGTCTGCATACGTGTGAAAAGGGCATTCGTCTATCTATTTTGGAACAGTTGGAGATTTTGAAAGCCAAATATTCTGGTGTAAACCTTTTAAATGAACAGGTTGAATTTTCGTCTCCGCTATTGAACTCATTGGCTAGAATAAATAAATAAACAGTAACCTTAGAATGTAGTGGCTTGTCAATGTCAATAACAATTTTTGTTTTTGTGGGCAATGGAATATGTTGTTCCATACATCCTTGTTTTCTTTACTAATTTATCAATATTTTGGTGAATTTTTGAATTTTTTCATTTAAATTTAACTAATTCACCCAATACTATTTGGTTTGTGTGCACAAATAGTATATATTTATTTGAAATATAAATAATGGTGGGTAATTATTTATATATTTTTTAATACTTAGTAGAGGGTAGTTAATTCTGTGTAAGTAATGTGTTGGGTTTTAGAGGTTCATAGTAATTAGTGGTTTACTAATTTACTAATTTCTATAATCCTGAGGATGCCACGGTTGTTGGCGAAACATATGTAGATTATTTATCTAGTTTTTGATTTCGGAATGGTGCAATGTATCGTCTTGCATGCTAGGTGCTCGGGTCTGGTTTCTCATGGCGATTGTAGTTAGTGCAAGTGCCTGTTGTCGCAATTATGAGTTATCAGATCCGAGGGTCAGTGGAGGGTGTAGGGCCCGGTGGTGGGCGCACCCATAGTAAACGTGTATTACATTTTTTTTAAAATAATGTAAGTATACTTTTTCAGTAAAACACAAAAATATGTTTTGTCGTTTACGCTCTTTTAGTTTAAGTGTAGTCTTCGCTCATATTTGTATGGAAATAAACTTCCCTCAGTCGGCGTCCGGCCATGATCGTTTTGTATTTTATTATTGAGCACTGCGGCGCCTTAAACTAAAACTAAACCATAACCAAAACCTTGTCTTTTACGCGATTGCCCTTTTGGGCTCATTCGTCGACTCTTGCAAAATGCACGGAAGGAGATACAGCTGATGTATTCTAGTGAAGCCCCGCATCAGCATTGGAACATATATAGGTAATACTTATTAAATAGAATTATTATAAGACTTTGTTAAAGGAAAATTATAGCCAAGGAAAAGCAATATTTTGTTATTTTTATTGTCGATTTTTCCCAAACGTCAGATAGCCTACCAGAAGAATAAAGTTGATGCTGTCTTTATCATGTTCAAGTTTCAGAGAAGGACACCATCAACTTTATTCTTCTGATAAGCTATCTATCTGATGACGTTTAGAAAAATCGGCCCTAAGTCCATAAAATTGCATTCGGTAATTTGTAAAATAAACTCATAATATTTACTTCGTGCAGCAAAATATTAAAATTATTGAAACTTTACAAGAATTCTCTAACTTCTTACCTTTCAAGAAGTTGTGCATAGTAAACAAACTTACAGGATTCACCCTGCTGGAGTATTTTAAGCCTTAAGTTTTATGTTATTAAGGTTATTTGAGCTGCATAAGTTATGTAAAACTTGGTTTTCAGTAATAAAGTTTTTTCAAAGTTATTTTTACCTATAATAAGAAGAGAAATCGACGCGTTCTAAGTTCCTTTAGTTTAAAGTTTAAATGATTAATTTGGGATATAATCCTCGATTAGCTAAAAAAGCTAAGGAACCCTTGAGCATTCTCTCAGGCTATAAGCTAGCATCTTGTCCCTAATCTTCTGATTGTACCTTTATTTTACAGCTGGTCGCGCCATGGTAAACGTGGCTATATGATCTCCTCGTTATAAGATTTAACAAAATCCTCGCCGCTGATTGGTCTACAGAGTATACTTAATGGTACCGACTCTAAATACTAGGAAACACTATATTCCTGCCTTAAATCTAAATCAATTATACAGTGCGCTCAAGTTTGTATCACGAAGGAAGGAAGGGGGATAGGGCCAAACTATGTTTATATTTATATTTCTGGTTCTGGCTATCCCATTTCGGCAATACAGCGGTAAATATGCATGTAATTAATATAGTCAGAAATAGCTTTGTGGGCCGTATTTAGTGGAACTTTTACTGAACCCTTGATTATTGTAGTTTGCATCTCCTCTAAGAGTATTCTCCGTGTCTTGTAATCCGTGCATTGAAACGCTATACAGGGTGCTCTGAAATGGAAATGTACGTAAATACAGGATGTAGTCAAAGTACGCCGGGATATTACCGTTTTGAGTCGATATTGTAACTGTTTCTGGAATATAACTTTAGACAATTTAAATCTATACTTAGTAGGTACAGACGCCTTATTACATAAGTAAAAACGAGCAATTTTAATGTTATTTTCAAACATAAGAAAATAAAAAGTGGTATAGAGCCTGCCTAATAAACTACACAATGAAATAGTTGCGACTAAGAAACTCGGGGGCATTCTCTCAGCCTCTCAGGCGATGAGCTACCATCTTGTTAGTGATCTTTTTCCTCTGGTAACCCTATGCTAAACGAGACTGGGATCCTATCATCTTGCAGTTCTAACTACCTCTTTTTGGAAACATATGTATACAAATTATTATCGAAAGAACTTGTTACTAGTGTAACAAACCTAAAAGTTAAAATGTTAAAACTCGTGTAGAGTAAGGTGTGAATAACCGGCGGTCGCGCTGTCGTTAGTGTGGGAGGCCGAGCGTGAAGCGATCCCGTGTCCATAGGGCTCCAAAATAATATAGTCAGGAGGACAATTCCGCAAAAATATCGAGCCGAAACGCAATCTGTAGCGAACCGTCAACCAAATGCGGTACGTAACAATATTAACTTGGGTAATCCTTGCTATAATTTAAAGGTGAAAGTTGCTTTCACGCGAAATCTACTCAACCGATCATTTATTTCGTATAGGAGTAACATAGGATACTTTTTATTTCGGATAAATTCGACATTTTGTTTTTTCTGCAGTCCACGCGGACGGAGGTGCGGGCAACAGCTATAAGGTATAATAAAAAGCACAGCGGCCGCGTGGTGCCGGTAGAGTAGAGTTTGTACCACCCCATGTCTGCCCGTGGGTATCGTACGAGGCGATTAAAGGTTTCCTAGAGGTGGGCAGCAGCGCCTCTCGTACTGACGACATAGTCCAAAAATCAGAATGCATTCACCAACCCGCCTGGCCAGCGTGGTAACTATGGGCAAAGCCCTCCTGTGGCAGTAGCCTTGTGGCGTGCCCTGGAGGAGGCCTACGTCCAGCAATAGACTGAAGACTAAAGTGATTGCAGGATCATAAAGGGGGTCCCATAGTCACGTTTAGCATGGCCGGTCACCAACCCGCCTGCCCAGCGTGGTGGTGGGTAAATACCCCCCATGGCAGTCTTGTGGCATGCCCTGGGGGAGACCTACGTCCAGCAGTGGACTGCAATAGGCTGATGATGATGAAGTGAAACGTTGGTAGCTGGTCGCCTGAGAGCATACCACTGAGTTCCTTAGTCGACTCTTACAACATGCATGGAAGGAGATGCAGCTGATGTATTCTAGTTGAAGCCTGCATCAGTTATTTTGTTATCTCCTTTATGCTTCTGTAGTTCTGACTACGCCATATGTATGTATGTATTATAGTAAAGTAATAATAGATTAAGTAGTAATAATAATAGATTAAGTAGTAATAATAATAGATTAAGTAGCAATAATAATAGATTAAGTAGTAATAATAATAGATTAAGCTGACAGAAAAAAATACATCTAAAATACTAATTACCTAAAGCATAGGTACAGTGGACACGGTTTATCAACCGACTCACACACATTATTTGCAAAGAACCCAAAGTTCTCTAACCGTAAGTGTTCAACCCTCAACCCCTTTGAACTTTTACAAGCCCCAGTCACTAACACGAGTACCGGCGAAGACTTACCTCAAGGGTGCTTCAAAAATTATGGAAAACTTTAGAAAAAATACTTTTATTAAAATTAAATTTACTTAAATAAAAATATATTACTTAACAGCACCCAAAACCGATGAGCATGTATGAAGAACTTAATGAATGTGTATATGAATATGTTTAATTTGCATTTTCAAAATTTTCCATTAGCTATACAATACACGTCATGTATTTGCCGTGTTGTCGGCAGAGCAGAATAGCGTCCCATGTCTGCCCGTGGGTATCGTAAGAAGCGACTAAAGTTTCCGGGAAGTGGGCAGAAGCGCTTCTCTATGTCTACATACATACATAAAATCACGACTCTTTCCCGGAGGGGTAGGCAGAGATCACGGATCTCCATTTGCTACGATCCTGACACACCTCTTTCGCTTTATCTACTTTCATGATATTCTTAATGCATGCTCGTCGGTTTAGGGTACTCTTGACCTGATCTTTCCTTAGAATTTCACCAATTTGATCGGTGAAAGTCCGGCGAGGTCTTCCCCTTCCAACCCTTCCATCCAATCTTCCGCTGTACACTTTTTTTGTCAGTCTACTGTTTACATAGTCCAAAAATCACTCTGCGGTCACCAACCCGCCTGCCCAGCGTGGTGACTATGGGCAAAAACCCTCCTATGGCAGTAGTCTGTTGGCATGTCCTGAGGGAGGCCTACATCCATCAGCAGACTGCAATACGCCGATGTACACATCGTATATTGAGAGGTGAGGCGAGGCGACGCACATGTGCGATGTAATCTAATGTCCGATAATCGTGTTTTAATGACAACTACTATCGAGAATGTGGTATAGTGTGAGTTGCACGCTGAGGCGAGTCGATGACACGATTTATTTTATGTCATAGAAACAATCAAAAGCCAGTTAATACGACCATGGCGTATGTATTTAGGTAAAGTAAAATGCTATAAAAATAGTCCATTGTAAGAACCTTAAAAAAATTTAAGACTCGAAGTCACATCATGTCAATCGATGTCGAGATTGTGTGGACATTCCTGAGTTGGTTAGGAATTTACGAATTCTTTATACTAATTGATAAACATGTGATCTCAAAGTCGCCTTCACTTGCACCACACACATAGTCGTAGTTTCCGAGAACAATCGCTCCATCGGCAACCATTACAGTTTTTGCTACCTCTGTCTTTATTGTACACACACATAGATAAAAAATAACGCAATTAAAAAAAATATTGTACAAAGGCGAGCTTATCTCTATAAGAGATCTCTTTCAGCTAACCCGAAGAAATAAAAAAGACATATCACAGAAGAGGTAAAACACGACATGTGCACAGGAAGAAAAAAAAGACAGATAACATTAGTAAATCTTTGATTGATTTTGTACCTATATATGTGTTGTTGGGTGCGCTAGACTATTTTATTTAAATTTATTTTTCAAGCCTAGAAAATACAGCTAAAAAGTTGTGTTTGTGGCCGAAAAGCGGTTCTCATAACTTGTGATGTAATTGGGTAACGTGAGATTTAACGAATTTTTTTAGAAGTATTTATGACTAGTGGACTCCCGCGACTCCGTCCGCGTGGACTACAGAAAAAAAAAACAAAATATCGGGATAAAAACATTTTCCCGGGATAAAAAGTAGCCTATATGTTAAGTGGGACCTGTCACAATATATTCCTGAAAACTACATTAAAAATCGGTTCAGCCGTTTCTGAGATTAGCGTGCATAAACGCACAGACAAACCGAGAAACAAACAAACCGACAAACAGAAAAACAGACAAAAATTCCAAAAATCATTGTTTTGGGTACTATTGCGTTAATAAAGGTATTCTATAATATATTTTCTTATATATCTTCCATGTACAGACAGCGATCCGTTACATTCTTATTATATTTATAGATTTAGCGTAGTTTTATTGTATATTCTGACTGTATATTCTGTATATTCAGATTGCAGCGGTGAGTTTAAATCTACAAGAGATTTCTTCCAGCAAACCAAGAAAAACAATGGTGCAAAGTACAAGCAAAAATTTTCCCCATTTATTTTATTGTATTGTATTAATTTACCCCATATGTAAACTTATTTTTAATTTATTATTTCCTTCTTTTCTTTTTTTTATATTATTTTTTTAAATTTGTATAATCACAGATTATTCATCTTTGGTTTTCTTTTTATTATTTAGTATTAGTTTAGTGTCTATTTTCCTCCCCAGATATATCGCTATGTGAATTAAATTCCATGAGGTTATTTCAATAGGCAGACAGACAGAAATAGTAATTTCACGTATACATTACTATTCTACGAGTTTGGAATAATTATTAGCTCTCGAAATGATTTGCTTCTCGTATAAGTTAGGTAAATTCATAGACAACACTCTCTAGAGTGGTCTCGTCACGTCATTCTGTCTATGGCTCCGCTAAAAGGTTTTCTATGTCTATGCCTCGCGACTTGATGTATCATGCTTTGGTATTCAATGCTTTTCGAGTATTCGATATTCGTTACAAATCGATGTAGATGTACGTTATAGTCCTGAATTCCCGGTAGTGACTATTGTGAACGTAAAAAATCTAGTGTTCTATACTAATGAACACTAATTAAAAGTCTATTTATTGTTTACTTAAGGCCTTAAATACATAGATCTACGTAATATAAAGGAGATATGACAATGTTATTGTAGGGATATTCTTAAGACAAGCGAGATGAGAATGTTGAGATGGATGTGTGGAGTTACAAGAATAGATAAAATAAGAAATTAGTATATGAGAGGAAGTTGCGCCGATCACAGACAAGTTACGAAGTAACCGTCTGTCTTGGTACGGGCATGTAAAGCGACGGGATGAAAGGCATATTTTACAGAGAGCGTTGTGCATGAGTGTGGATGGATATAAAGGAAGAGGTAGACCAGAGAAGTGTTGGATGGACTGTGTGAGAGAGGATATGCGTGTACTGGGAGTGAGCAATGAGATGACGGATAATAGGGATGAATGAAAGAAAAGTACATATTGCGCCGACCCCAAATAAATGGGAACAGGGCAGGAAGATGATGATGATCCCTATAGTTCATAGGCGTGAGGTTATGTATGTTTGTATGTTTTTATTTTATTTATTAAGACAACAGCGTTACTTACACATAATTAAATTATGATATATAATATTACGTCTGCTCGTATCGTACGAGGCGATTAAGGGTTTCCGGGAGGTGGGCAGTAACGCCTCCCGTGTTGACAACATAGTCCAAAATACAAACTGCGGTCACCAACCCGCCTGCCCAGCGTGGTGACTATGGGCAAATATCCCCCATGGCAGTCTTGTGGCATGCAATAGGCTGATGATGATGATGACATAATATTAGGGGCGTTTTTTCTGAACGTCAGAAAAAAAGTTGGTGCTGTCCTTCTCTAAAACTTGATTATAATAGAGACAACATCAATTTTGTTCTGATAGGCTATCTAACATTTGGGAACATCAGCCCTAAATACCGATAACAGGTTTTGCTGATTAGGTTTAAAATTAACAATCAATGTTAATTTTAAATAAATGGGGTGTCAAGTGATAAAGAGAGAGTAGCTTTCCAGAGAGGAAGCAGACTTCCTCTGCATTAATAATTCTTCTGTCAGTATGTTGCAATTTTTCCAGTTCAAGGTCGCATACAGTAAATATTGCTCAGTGATTTCCTTCGGGAAAAAAACTGGACAATATTAACTGGTACTAAAATAAATTTGTCTCTCGTCGCTCATTAGGTTAAGAAATTTTCAGCTTAATGCATTGGAAAGGACGAAAACATGAGACAAAATGGAGCTCCTATTTTTAGGGCTCCGTACCCAAAGATTAAAGACTTTACTGCCTGTATCTCACGATAATAAATAATATGTAAGCTTGATGCTTGTTGCATCATTATAAAAAAAAGGTAATAATATAAAATTTGCATTGCTGTTGTTTACCTAGTCAATGGTAAGGAACCTTTCGTGCTGGAGTCCGACTCGCACTTGTCCGTTTTTTTTTTCGAAAGTAAAAAATGTGTATATTTTTAATTTGTGTGCAATAAAGTACAATACCCTGTATATTTAGATATATTAAATTTTTGTAATAAAAATTTACAATTTTTTTTTCATTTTTATACGTTTGCACGTTTATTTTATACAGTTTTTTTTTAATCTCCGTTTAGCTTCCTATGGTCTTGGTTATTCCTTTAGGCTTTGATTAATTGAAATACATTTATATCTTTATGTCTCCATCTATTTTCTTAAAAAATATCTAAAAGCTATTAAAGTACCATTATTGGTGAAAACATGGTCAAGTGCGATGTGTATTTAAAATCAGGATTCGGTATGAATTGAAATCTTATTATACGATTTTGTTTGGTTGAAAATGTAATTCTCAAAAACATCTGAACCGATTTTCTATTTTTGTATTAGACTAGAAAACTTTGTGCGCGCAAACTTTAAAATTCCTGTTAGTCGCGTTCCTGTAAGAATTTTGAAAATCCTTACTTATCGGACTGAAGTGGCAGTGGGCCGGTCACATCTGTCGTAGAACCGATGGACGGAGAAGTAAACGGGTTCTCGAATGGAGACCGCGCCTCGGCAAGCGTAGCGTTGGGCGCCCTCCGGTCAGATGGACCGATGACAAAGCGGACGGCTGGTAGTGACTGGATGGCAAAAACAGGAGATCGAGCCATGTGGCGCACACTGAGGAAGGCCTACGTCCAGCAGTGGACTGCAATAGGCTGACGATGACGATGACTTATCGGATGGTACTCGTAGCTTCATATAAAGGACATACTCTCCGGGTCTACGGATTAAGGTTATGCGTTGATCCGTCATTCATTTAAGACTATGAATTTATAACATATAAATTAAGGTAGGCCCAGGAAAATATTTTTTAATCCGAAAAATCACTAACGACATTTTGTTTTAACTGTAGTTATCCGATAGTTTTGTAAAAAATAGAGACTGCTATTTTCCCAGTTAATTTCAATTTCTTTCTAAAATTTCAATGTTGAACTCCAAAAAGTTTAGAGAGCTTTACAATATTAATGTTGATCGCTATAAACCTAAGATTCAGTAAAAATAAAGATAAATTGTTGATGATAGCAAAAAATGGACGCACATTTTCTGTCCCTAGAGAAAACAATCAGATATTTCTTTAGTAATCGTAATATAGTAGATGTCGCAGAAATATTGATGACTAGTGGATGCCCGCGACTCCATCCGCGTGCACTACAGAAAAAACAAAATGTCGAAATTAATCGTTATAAAAACATTTTCCCATAAAAAGTAGCCTATATGTTAAGGACCTGTGACAATATATTCCTGAAAACTGCATCGAAATCGGTTCAGTCGTTTCTGAGATTAGTG
The DNA here is from genome assembly GCA_014607495.2 of Carposina sasakii. Lineage (NCBI taxonomy): Eukaryota > Metazoa > Arthropoda > Insecta > Lepidoptera > Carposinidae > Carposina > Carposina sasakii. The sequence continues at coordinate 8,275,102 of CP053175.1, read as the reverse complement.
TGCGCAAACGCACAGACATACAGACAAAAATTCCAAAAATCATTTTGGGTACTACTGCGTTGATAAAGGTCTCCTATAATATTTTTTCTCGTATATCTTCCATGTACAGACAGCAATCCGTTACATTTACATTGATGTATAGAAGATATACATTTAGAAGAGCACATTTATCACTTAATTTGCCTATAAATTAAATTAAAAGTAAACTGTAAACTTCGGCTATTTTCGCTAAAAAACCAAAAAAATAGGGATAAAAAAATCGTCTAAGACAACCATGGCTTAAATGGTTCTAAATTGTCTATACTTCGCCTTAAATCTTTGCACCCATCTTTCAATCACCCTGTATGAAAATGAAGAATATTGTGAACATGAAACATCCTGTACTGATGCGGGCGATTTAATCATGCTTTACATACAAATACCTCGTATTCTTTGTAATACTATTATATTTTTTTTCTATGGAAGCACCCCTGGGAAACCACGGGTTTCCAAGATATTTAGGTCCAAAGTTACATTAATATTATATTTTTTTTTACATAAATCCATCTGAAATCGGTTAACAAACATTTTTTTCAAAAAATGTTATAATGTTAGTTTTGTAGGTACATTTGTACTTTGCGCATCAAACGAATACATTGCTTGCAATAAAATGACAGCATTTTTTCATATTTTTTTTGTCGCTTCCCAGGGTTGGTTCCATAGAAGAAAATGATTAACCTTACAAAGAATCGAGGTATTGAAAAACATTGTTGTCTTTTTACACCCTGTATATATACACACTGCTGTGTTCCCAAAATGGTGTAGTCAGAGTTCCTAGATCTTAAAGGAGATCCCTCAGCCACGTTTAGCATAGCAGGGGAAATTGCTCCTTTAAGGGATGCCCGAGCGCTTTAGTCGACTCTTACGACATGCACGGAAGGAGATGCAGCTGATGTGTTCTAGTGAAGCAAAGGTTAAAGGAAAAACACATGTCACTAATCAATGTAATAAAATAAGTTTCTTATGCTAGGGTCCTACAATACAAGAGCATCTCGTCTTGTTATGTTTAAAATAAAATATTCTTTCCTTAAAAGTTCCGTTGCTTTTTATGTCAAATATACCTTTTACTTTTTCCCGTAATATGTTGCCTTTGGGTTTGTTATATGCATCTATATTATGAGTTTTATTGTACATCTGCTGATTCATTTCGTGATTCGTTGCTTCGATTTCCTTCTTATTTGGTACACCAAAAACTATTGGGAAGAAATTTTTGATTGAAAATTCTTCTTCATCCGTTTTTTCTTCTGATTTAGGCTGGTCTACTAAGCGAATGTCTCCATCATCAGCTGATTGGTTTATGATCTTGAATCTGACAAGGCTGTGATCGATGCCGGGCATTTCTGCTTTACCTATGAACTTGTGACGGTCCTCTTTCAGGTTTTTCTCGTTTTCTCTGGAGAGTGAAGAGAGGTAATCATCGTTGTTTTTAACGAGCTCCTCTCTCAGTCGCTGAAGCATCACGTGACTGTAGTTTATTTTTGCGTTTACTGAAAAAAAACCAAAAAAATATGTATAAAAGCGAAAAGCTATGTAAATAGTCCACTATAGAGAACCTATTATCAAAATTTGAGGCTCGAAATTGCATGTTTATTTTTCAAGATTGTATGAACATTCGTGAGTTCCGTAGGAATTCCCCATACTTTCTGGAAAAATAAACATGTGATGTCGAGTCTGAAATTTTGTAGGTAGGCTCCATTTACTGGGCTCTTTGCATAGCTTATCGCTTAACATACCCCTTTTGTTACACCCTGTATAGGTAGTTATAAAGGAGGCATGGGAAAACACTAGATACATTAATAGTATAGACACGGCTGTGTTTCCGAAATGGGGTAGACAAAACTGCAGGATCACAAGGGATATCTCACAGCCACGTTTAGCACAGTGAGGACAGATGTAAATGATCAGTGACAAGTTGATAGTTGAGCTATCTAAAGGAATCTCCGAGAAAAATATTATTTCAGTATAGTTAATAGACACAGATGAAAGGTACCATGGAAAAAGACTATAAAAACAAACAATTTTTTTTGTTGTGTATTTAAAAAGTTTGCAAAGTATGTTATAGAAATGTTACGACACAATAAATTAAAAAAAAACAACAAACCTCTTTGTATAATATTGAGATAACAGTAACTTGTCCCAACCGATAGAATGATTAACATAAAAACTAATATCATTACATGGCGGACGATTTATTATTAATTATCGCACGAAATTCCTATAAATTTCACACTGAAATATTAATGAATACGGCTATCGTATAAAGCGGATTTAAGAAAGAAAGAAATACAATTGTTTTTTTTTTTACGATTTCGCTATAAAGATTTGGAAATACCGTTTTTTTATTGCCGTACGTGAAAACCAGGTTATGGCGGTGACAAAGGTGGAGAATAAATCTAAAGCCGAATGGTTTGGCGGCGGAGTAATCATTGAAATAAAAACTGCCATAAAATTTAGATTCTGCTGTAATGTAGTACATATATACATACATACAGTATATAATAAAATTGTAACGGATCGATGTTTGTGCACGCTAATCTCAGAAACGGCTGGACCGATTTCGGTGCAGTTTTCAGGAATATTTTGTGACACTTTAACATATAGGCTACTTTTAGGAAAATGTTTTTATCTCGGATTATTTCGATATTTAGTTTTTTCTCCACAGAAAAAACGCGGACGTCCACTAGTATAATCTTTGTCCGTCTACCTACACATTCCCAACTCTATGCATGCAAAATTTCAAGAAGATTTAGTAAATATAGCGTAAAGAGGTAACTGACAGTGTGCGTACTCCCAGCAAAAAGTATCTCCCTTATAATTCTGCAGTTCAGGCTACTTCTATTTTGGAAACCACAAAAATTGTATGTATAACATAAGTAATATTTATCAACTGCTAGATCAATTAAACCTAGTAATATTAAACTTGTTTTTAACCTCGTCCAACCTTCAAACGAGTATTATAAGGGTTGTCTTACAAGGCCTACTTCCCCTCTAGGGGATGCCGGGAAGATGCCGAAACCAATATTATACGAGACAGAGGTATTAAGTGTGATCTAGGAATGTCTCTAGGGCATCTAAAATAGGCTAAAATGTATTTATTTCAAATCTCAGACACCTTTGAGGTCGACTGTATCCTATTACTACATATTATAAAACAAAGTCGCTTGCCGCTATCTGTCCATCCCTATGTATGCTTAGATCTTTCAAACTAGGAAACGGATTTTGATGCGGTTTTTTTAATAGATAGAGTGATTCACGGGGAAGGTTTATAATGTATAACTAGGGACCCGCCCCGGCTTCGTACGGGAGTAATGCAGTCTCACGCGGGCGAAGCCGTGGGCGGCAGCTAGAAATATTATATAGGTAAACGCGGAAGTTCGTAAGCATGGATGGATGGATGTTTGTTACTCTTTCACGTAAAAATGGTTAGAGCGATTTTAATAAAATTTGGTATGGAGTTAGCTGACACCCTGGATTAACATATAGGCCACTATTTATCCCGTGAAAATATTTTATCCCGGATGAAGTCACGGGCGTCCACTACTCGTAGTACTCGTAGCACACTCGTACACTTAACACTCTCCTTCAAGTGTTTTCGTGGGTACTAAAACATACATATATAAGTATGTATGTTTACATGAATGGGCAGAACTACGAACTACATCCTACTGCCACGTTTAGCACCGCGGTGCCAGATGTAAAAGTTCAATAACAAGTTGCTAGCTCATCGCCTGAGAGACCGCCTGAGCTCCTTAGCCGACTCTTACGACATGCACGGAAGGAGATGCAGCCGATTTATTCTAGCGAAGCCCAACATCAGTACAGGACAGTCATAAAGACATATAATAGTTAGTGAGTTAGTGGGTTATTTGCCCATAGTCACCACGCTGGGCAGGCGGGTTGGTGAGCGCAGTTTGTATTTTGGACTATGTTGTCAGCACGGGAGGCGCTGCTGCCCACCTCCCGGAAACCTCGTACGATACCCACGGGGTGGTACGAATTCTACTCTGCCGGCATCACGCGGTCAAGTTATAATTTACAATGAAGATTTTTTTTTTACACTACACAACACATTAACCTAGTCCCACATTAAGATCCCTAAGGTCTTGTGTCGTGGGTACTAAGCAACGGTATATAAATACATAGATAAGTATAGAAACATCCATGACTCGGAAACAAACATCAATATTCATCATATCAATGTTTGCACCTACCGGGATTCGAACCCAGGACCTATGGCGTCGCAGGCAGGGTCACTACCTACTAGACCAAGCGGCCATCAAATATTAAATAATTACTGTAAATAACTACCTAACAATACCACCTGATTGTATATCTTACAACCCCTCTTTTACTTCACTTGCATCCCCTTTACAAAGGGGTAATTTCACCACTGAGCGACGTTGAATAGAAAAAAATGAATCACTTTATTCCTATATTAAATATTGGGGATGAATAGGGAAATAATTCGACTGATTAGGGTGCAATTGGGGATTTTATTTAGGTGTTTGATTTTTGGTGTAGCTATGGTTAATTTATTGAATTGTGGTTGATTTTATTTCAATTCTATAATTTGTGGTTGCTACTTCAAACTGAAACGTCTGCATAAACTTAAGCATACTCATTTTTGTTCTCGTGGGAATTTCGGAAAATTTTTTCTTGACAGTCAATGCTTAGGCGAAATGACTATTCTACATGATATGAGTTCGTGGTGTGAATAATTCTTGAAATTTCCACGGAAACAGGATAATTTGAATTATACAATTCACGGTGTTATTACAAAACCCGGTAAACCCAATTATTAGCTTGCTACCAATAGCTTCAAAGGTCTTTGAAAAGCTCTTCCTGCGTAGACTAATGACAGAGATAGATTCCCGATCAGTTCGGGTTCAGAAAAAAACACTCTACTATTGAGCAGATACACAGACTGACCAGCAAGATACAAGCGGATATGGACAAAAAAAGGACTGTTCCGCTGTATTCCTCGATGTAACCTAGGCATTTGATAGAGTGTGGCACGAAGGACTCCTCTATAAAATTAAAACCACACTTCCTCATACATTTTACGCCGTGATCAGATCATACCTGCAAAACCGTTTCTTTCTCGTAAAGCAAGGAGAATCAAACACAGACCTGGTTGAAATACTGTCTGGGGTGCCTCAGGGGATCGTGCTGGGCCCCATCCTTTACTTGCTGTTCACTTCGGACATGCCTGTTGAAAATGATGCAACGGTCGCAACTTTTGCAGACGATACAGCAATAATTACATCACATTCTGATCTTCGGCAAGCGTCTGAACTACTACAAAAAAGCCTTGACCTCATACAATCCTGGCTAAAAAAGTGGCGTATTGAAACAAATGAAAGCAAATCTGCACATATCACCTTCACTACACGACGGGAAACATGCCCTGCAGTAACACTAAATGGATCAGTAATACCGCAAAGCGAAGATACCAAGTATCTAGGCATGCACCTGGACCGAAGGCTCACATGGAAGAAGCATATATTTAGAAGAAAGCAGCTAGATATACAACTGCACACATTAAATTGATGGCTAATGCGACGTAAGTCAGCACTGAATATCGACAGCAAAATAGCTCTTTATGAAGCAATTCTGAAACCTATATGGACATATGGTATCCAACTATGGGGCACAGCCGCAAATTCAAATGTGGAAATTTTACAAAGGTTTCAGTCTAAAGTTCTTCGACAAATAGCTGATGCACCCTGGTATGTCACCAATGCAAGACTACATAAAGACCTCAACATACCTATGGTGAAGGATATGATAACACAATGCAGCAAGAAATACAAGGAGCGACTGTCAAAGCATCCAAATATACTTACTCACGAGCTGATGACAAAACCTACAAAACAGAGACTTAAGCGCAAAACCCCTGCTGACCTAACTATCTGAAAAGGAGTCTATTATAGAGGTTTATCATTGGAGGCATACTCTACAGTTTCTGCCAATAACCACAAAACATTTACTTAATGTCCCAAGAAGGGACAGATTGTAAATAAGAAAGGTGAATAAAAAAAATAAAAAAAATTACAAAACTGCACCTGCCCTCTAGCATGACCATGTATCGTGGATTTCGTATCGTACGATATCGTATCGTCTCTATACAAAATTCAACATGGCGGCTATATTTATCGTATTTTGACAGGCTAAATGTCGATAAATCGGTTTGTCATATCATGTTTCGCAGGCCATGCTACTAGAGCTGAACTGTATAAAATGACATTTGACAACAAAATGTATGGAATATCTGTAAATTTTAGGCATTTTTTAGTTAGTGTTTAGTAGGGTTAGGTTTAATTTTTTTTAAGCTATTACTTCTCTTCTTTCTGTTCCGTCACTTTTGTTGGTTTGCTGGAAGAAATCTCTTGAAGAGATAAGCACGCCATTGTAAATTTTTCTGTAAACTGATTACATGACATATTTTTCATTTGTGTATAATAAAGAATAAGAACTATATAACATATAACACGTCTAATATTTAAGTAATAATTTTAATTTTTTTTTTAATACAACAGCACAAAAGCACAACAGCTGCTTTTTATGTTTATCAACCTATAAAACTAACTTAGAACTACTTAGATCTATGGTGTACCTGTGGGAGGTCGGTTGACCATCCAAATTTTTACAGGATGGTCAGCCGATCTACCTTATCAGGTAGCGTGCCCAAAATGCTGGCTGCGTTGCCGCGCTGAATGGCTATGCTTATTCTTTGGCCTAAGTAGCAGCCAGCATTTTGGTCACGTGTGGACTCTACAAGCCGCCCGGCCAGATCCCTGTATGTTTGGAGCGCCGCCGGTCCCCAAGGGCCCTTAAGTAGCCTCTGTCGAGGCTGGAATATTTGCGCCGTTTGAGGGATTCCGCAGCTTCAGCAGTAATAATAAATATTACAAATGCTAAAGTTCTGGAACACAGAAATCACTATATTATTATTTACTAGTGGACGCCCGCGACTCCGTCCGCGTGGACTGCAGAAAAAACAAAATGTCGAAATTATCCGGGATAAAAACATTTTTCCGGGTTAAAAAGTAGCCTATATGTTAAGTGGGACATGTCACAATATATTCCTGAAAACTGCATCTAAATCGGTTCAGCCGTTTCTGAGATTAGCGTGCACAAACGCACAGACAAACCGATAAACAGACAAAAATTCCAAAAATCATTATTTTGGGTACTATTACGTTGATAAAAATCTCCTATAACCTTTTTTGTCATATATCTTCCATGTACAGACGATGATCCGCTACATTTTTATTATACTGGGTGTAAAAAGACAACTTTGTTATCTCGTACCTCGTATTCTTTGTAACATCACGATAATTTTTTTCTATGGAAGCACCCCTGGGAAACCACGGGTTTCCAAGATATTGAGGTCCAAAGTTACATGAATATCAGTGTAGTGTATGCCTTATTCTCTCTCTCTCTCTAGCACAGACAACACTGTCTCGTACGCACCACATCAGTTTACGAGAGCCATAGGCGAGAGTAGATGTGTCGGTAGTCTGTCCGTTAAGTGCGTGGGCGAGCCTGTGATATATCCCGCTATTGGTTTGGTCTTACAAGTGGCGACGAGAAAAAAGGTAACTGACTGAATTCTTTTATAAAGGAAAAAAATAAATAAATAAAAATGGAGATCAGAGCGCAAACACAATCAATCGTATGCAGCGCCGAGTTTTATGTACCTATTTGTTTACATCCGTAAAATGAGCATAGTTGAATAAGTTGTACTACCTTTGGTAAGTACTACATATGATGGTCGGTCTAGCTATCCGGCCAGGATAAAATGTAGGTAAATAGATACCGCTGTTTTCTTTAAATCACATACTAAAACTTATTCGTAAATTGGCGCTGGTCGGACTTTAAATCTTGCTATTCGTGCTTTATGGATATTTAACATGTGTAGAATATGTACTCTAATTTCGGGCTAAAGTGAATCATTATGTATAGAATTAACATTTCATATTTTACAAATTAGCTTTTGCAGAAATCGCTTTTGCCGCCATTCGTATCCCACAGAGTATATACAATTTTTAGGTTTCTTAAAAAATTGTCAGGCGATGGTAGGGTCGGATCATACAGCCAATTCCAATACTATCCAAATCGACTGTATGCTTCGTTGAAACGCGATGCTGCGTTTGCATGTTGTGCCTAGTACAAGACAAGTAGGTACTCACCACACTAGGCAGATAGAGGTACATTCACTTGATATTAATTTATATAGATCATATTAAATCGAATTTTAATATAATATTAGTAAAATTTTAATAAAATGTTAGGTACTTACATATTTTAAATTATTTATATTGTCACATTAGTTTTACTAAATGTTTCGTTTCGGGAAAGTTAGCAATGAAAGATAACAAATAGGTACATGGTAGTACATTATGTTATTGTTTTGTTTTTAAGTTTGTAGGCTGTGTACCTACTAATACTCTATCATTGGTGCCCGTTTTTATATCGAGTATATTTACTATTGCTGCCATTTTGTAGGGAGGTAATTTTATGCTGCCATTGAATTGGTAGGTTATTTTGGCTGCCATTAAATTGGTAGATTTTATGCTGTCATTAAATTGATAGGTTATTTTGGCTGCCATTAAATTGGTAAGTATATTATTTTACGCTGTCATTAAATTGACGGTTATTTTGGCTGCCATTAAATTGGTAGATTATGCTGTCATTAAATTGACGGTTATTTTGGCTGCCATTAAATTGGTAGATTATGCTGTCATTAAATTGATGGGTTATATTGGCTGTCATTAAATTGGTAGATTATGCTGCCATTAAATTGGTAGGTTATGTGATACTAAAAAAAAAATGGTGTAGCATTTTGTTCGATTTTTTTTTCTCTTGCATTTCAGGTCAACCCATTAAAAAAAGAAAATAGGACAAAATATCATGGCTAATTCTATACCTGGACTAGATAAACTTAATATTGAAGGCGATACTTCCTCTGTTGGCATCCGTTGGGAACGCTGGAAAAGGTCATTGTTAATTTATTTAGAGGCTTCTGATATCCAAAGCCCTGTAAGGAAGAGAGCGACTCTTTTGCATTTTGGAGGACCAGAACTTCAGGAAATTTATTCAAATTTACCCGAGGCTAACGCGGCTACAAATGCACATACAGCGTCGGATGCTGCTGCAAAAATTCAGGACATATTCGAAATCGCGTTGGAAAAACTTGACGATTATTTTTTGCCTAAACAAAGTAAAGTTTATGAGAGGCATGTGTTCAGACAATTAAAACAGGAAACTAACGAAAAAATTGAAAAGTTTTTAGTAAGATTGCGTAACCAAGCGGACAAATGTGGATTTGACAAGCCGGATAATTTTATTATAGATCAAATTACGGAAAAATGTACGTCAAATGAACTGCGAAAGAAGATTTTGACAATGGGGGATAAAGCGACTCTAGATGAAATAATGACTACTGCAAATACCTTAGAGTTAGTGAGCTATCAACTAGAAGTATATGGTAACGGAGGCAATGAAATAAAAAACCAAGATGTCAATCGAATCGACAATAAAGGAAACTATAGTCGGAAACATAACTATTCTAACACAACTAGAATGCCCTCACGGAATAATTTACGATGTACTAGATGTGGGAGCAAATTTCATAAATCCACCGATGATAATTGTCCAGCTAAGAACAGAACCTGTCATTCGTGCCAAAAGATTGGCCACTATTCAGCTCATTGTAAATCTCGAGTTCCTGAAACAACGCCACAAAAAAGAAAGTTCAGTGAAAATACTCGTGATAACACATATACAGGAGATAAGAAGAGAGCAAAGGTTAGACATGATAGAAATGTAGATATGGTTAATGATGAAGAAGTAGACTATGTTTTCCAAATAAATAATGATTCGACTATTAGTTGTGTGGTCGGCGGAGTGGGCGTTAACATGCTCATTGATTCTGGTTGTAATCTTAACCTTCTGACGGACAAAACATGGGAAAAGCTAAAACATGGTGGCGTAAAGGTAAAAAATCAAATTAAAGACCCTAGTAAGGTTCTCTTCGCTTACGGCAGTCAGTGTCCTTTAAAAGTGAAAGGTTCATTTGAAGCTGAAATGGCAGCGAATGGTCAGAAAGACTTTACAACTTTTTATGTTATAAGCGGGGGCACTAGAGACTTATTGGGAAAAATGTCAGCTATAAAACTTGGGGTATTGCGTATGGGTATTGGTATCAATCACATAGAAAACTCGACTAAAACATTCTCAAAATTCAAGGACGTCGTCGTAGAGATTCCAATAGATGATTCTGTTAAGCCCGTTTCTCAACCATGCCGAAGAGTACCTTTACCTTTAGAAAAGAAGGTTGATGACAAAATCACGGAACTTCTCAACCAAGATATAATAGAAGAGGTTCGAGGTTCTTCTAGGTGGGTTTCTCCCATAGTCCCGATACTGAAAGAAAATGGAGAGTTAAGATTATGCGTAGATATGAGACGCGCAAATAGCGCAATATTAAGAGAGAATCATCCTCTTCCTACGATGGACAAGTTGCTGCCTAAGATAAACAAGGCTAACTAATTTACTAAACTTGACATCAAGAATGCTTTCCATCAGGTAGAGATCCACCCGGACTCCAGATATACAACCACTTTTATAACTCCAAATGGATTATACCGCTACAAGAGGTTAATGTTCGGTATCACATGTGCACCGGAATTATTTCAGAAGATTATGGAGAGAATGCTAATTAAGTGCGATGGAGTCATAAATTTTATTGACGATATTTTGGTTTACGGTAGTGATGAAAAGGAACATGATACCAGACTGGAAAAAGTATTGCAGATATTAAAGGACAATGATGTATTACTTAACGAAGACAAATGCATATTTAAGACGCAGAGTGTAGATTTCCTCGGGCATCACCTAGAACCTAATGGCGTAACACCGCTGGAAAAATATGTACAGAGTATAAAGGATTTCCGTGTTCCTAAGTCTATAGAAGAACTTCAAAGTTTCCTAGGTCTTCTTAATTACATAAATAAATGGATTCCTAATTTGGCTACTGCATCAGAACCTTTGAAAGAGTTACTTAGGAAAAAACTGAGTAAACATACCAATATTGAGACATTCTGGTTAAAGGAACAGCAAGATTCTTTTGAAAATTTGAAACAAATTCTAACACAAATTCAATCGTTGGGATATTACGATGTCCGAGATAAAACCCAGGTAATAGCTGACGCAAGCCCAGTCGGATTAGGAGCTGTTCTTGTTCAGATTGATTCAAATGGACCACGAATAATTGCATACGGAAATCGAACGCTTACAGATTGCGAGCGACGATATAGCCAGACTGAAAAGGAGGCTTTGGCTTTAGTGTGGGGGGTTGAACATTTCAACATTTTTTTGTTTGGCAAAGATTTTGACCTGGTCACAGACCACAAACCCCTAGAGGTTCTCTTTGGAAGAAAATCCAGGCCATGCGCGCGAATAGAGCGCTGGGTATTGCGGCTCCAATCGTACAAGTATCGAGTAATATATAAGCCAGGAAAACAGAACATCGCCGATCCTTTATCACGATTGTGTAAATTAACAAATAACTCTTCGAACGATTCAGACACACATGTGTGCCAGGTGGTTAACCTTGCGCGACCACAGGCAATACCAATGAGCGAAATCATAAGAGCATCTGAAGTTGACAAGGAAATTGGCAATGTTAGGAAAGGGCTCTACTATAACGACTGGGACGATTCTGTAAAAGGCTATAAGATTTTTGAGAATGAATTTTGTTTTTATGAGAACATTCTATTACGAGGAAACAAAATTGTAGTACCACATAGTCTCCGTAAAAGCGTGTTAGATGCTGCACATGAAGGCCATCCAGGCATTGTAGCGATGAAAAGTCGTTTGAGAGCGAAAGTTTGGTGGCCACGAATCGACAAGGATGTAGAAAATTTAGTTAAGACATGCAAAGGGTGTACCTTGGTTGCTTTACCTAACCCACCAGTACCTATGAAGAGACGAGAACTGCCTTTGGGACCGTGGATAGATGTGGCTATGGACCTTTTAGGACCCCTTCCAAATAATGACTATCTATTTGTCATCATCGACTTTTACAGTCGTTACAAAGAGGTCAAAATAACAAAATCAATCTCTAGTATCCAAATAATAAACATAGTTAAAGAAATTTTCAGCAGGCTAGGATTTCCTGTTTCTATAACAGCCGATAACGGGAAGCAGTTTGTGAGCAGAGAATTTCGGGAATATTGCAAGGAATGCAATATACGCCTTCACAACACTGTTCCATACTGGCCGCAAATGAATGGGGAAGTCGAAAGACAAAATAGGGATATTTTAAAGAGATTGCGGATCAGTCAAATAGACCATAAAGATACAAAGGGATGTTTATACGAATATTTAATGATGTACAATAGTACACCTCACTCGGTTACTGGTCGAACACCATCAGAACTATTTTTTCAAAGGCAAAACAGGGACAAAATTCCCGCATTGGATATGGCTTGTAAGGAAATAAATGATTCAGATGTAAGGGATAGAGACAGAATTCAGAAGGAACTAGGAAAAGAGTATGGAGATAAGAAGCGGAAAGCTGTCGAGACGGGGATAACTGAAGGTGAAAAAGTTTATGTAAAAAATATGGATAAAGCAAACAAATTGGTGACAAATTTTAATCCAACTCCGCATACTGTAGAAAGTGCAAATGCAGGAGATTGCATTGTAAGAAATGATGAAACAGGGAAATCTTATAGAAGGAATGTCGTTCACTTAAAAAAGGTTGAAGGAGAATGGAAGGCTATCGTACCGAGAGGAGAAATTGGAGATCAAGAAGAAAGTTCAGAGGAATAAAGCAGTCTTTTATTTCTGAATTGATCATTATTTAGTAATTACCTAAATAATCATAAGACCCCAAAAAGAATATGTTTAATGGTTGTGTTGCATTTGTTGATTATAAATTTGTATCTTGATTTACAGTTGGAATATGTCTTTGTTGTTTTACATTTTTGATTATAATTTGTACCTTGATTAACACTTTAGATAAATAAAAATTGTAGTAAGGAAGGGATGTAGTGTATGCCTTATTCTCTCTCTCTCTCTAGCACAGACAACACTGTCTCGTACGCACCACATCAGTTTACGAGAGCCATAGGCGAGAGTAGATGTGTCGGTAGTCTGTCCGTTAAGTGCGTGGGCGAGCCTGTGATATATCCCGCTATTGGTTTGGTCTTACAATCAGTACTTTTTAAAAATAAATCCATCTGGAAACAGTTAACAATTTTTTTTAAAAGACACCATATTAATATTTAAAAATGTTAGTTTTGTAGGTAAAGTCAATCGAATACATTGGTTGCAATAATTAAATTAAAAAATCGTTTCCAAGGCTTGGTTCCATAGAAAAAAATGATCGTTACGTTACAAAGAATACGAGGTATTAAAATAACAACGTTGTCTTTTTACATAGATATACATTTAGATATGTATAGATTATATAAATATTATTATGTATATATATATATATATATATATATATATATATATATATATATATATATATATATATATATATATATATATATATATATATATATATGGGCCAAAATCAGAGAGGTGAGAATCATGCTTCTGACAAAGATTTTCTTAATAAAATAACGTGGTATTGCTAAAATACTTGTTTCTAAATGAAGGTTCTGCACATAATAACAAGGCAATTATAATTTTTATTTTTTTACGATAATATTTTTTTAGATTTTAAACAAAAAACGTCTAAATAGTCATTCCGGGAACGCGTCCTTATACCATGTTTCATAGTTGCGATAACTCAAAAATGTTTACAATTAAGACTTAAAATTTTAATTATTTTAATATTAGCTTTGAAAATCATTACATTACGAATAAACGTATAAATTAAATTAACAACAATTTAATTTCGTCATATTTTGACTATTCAAATGCTGTCTGACGTTTATTAAATCATTCAGTGAACGCGATGGATATCGGTCGATGTAATTAAAACAAAACGCGCTAGGTGGCGTTAGCGAGCAACAGTGTGAAGTTCACTAGTCAAAGGAAAAGATGCGTGTCGTGTTTACGGGAAAAAAATATTGATTTTGCTGGTAAGTACCTTTTAATTTCATATATGGGAAGCGTACTTTAATTCCCTGTCACTACGGGAACACTGTTGGGTGATTAGTTTTTCAACAATTTGCATACTTTTTGCTAAATTGTTATAAATATTACAGCTAACGTGATCCTAACCTCTAAAACCAATATCTAATATGACGGCGTGAAGCATGATATAAAAATATTCATCAAATAGTCATTTTGGGAACGGTCATTTCGGAAACGTTCTCGTATTAGACGGGCGTTCCTTAAATGACAATTTTAGGGCAAAATGACGGTCTAATGCTTTTAAAAACATATAACAATGCAAAATTTTTATTTTAGTGAACCATTTAGAACGGGTAACATGGAAAATGATAAAAATGAAAAGAAAAAGAAGTCAGAAAAACGATTAAAACAGGACAGTATAGCTTATAAAAAACATCGTGAAAAGGCTGATGCAAGAAAACGCAAGTTTTTAGATAAAATGACACCTGAACAAAGGGAGATTAAGAGACTGAAAGATAGGGAATATTACCAAATAAAGAAGGCTGAAAATAAAGTTAAGACTGTTAGTGATATGACTGAAAGACAGAAGAGGAAACAAAGAAAGTTGTGGAGAAAAAAGGAAGAAAACTGGTTAAGAAAGGCACTGGCTTACAGAACTGTTAAAAATCTGAAAGATAAAATACAGAAAATGCAAAGAATTATAGATAAGTTGCGAAAAAAGTACAGAGAAACAGAAGACGCGCAGAAAGAGTATCCCAAAAGAATGCTGATACGCCTACTCGCAAAGTTAATGAATTAACAAGAGGATGTTCTGTTACTCCTGAAGTCAGTAAAAGTATTATTTGGCGAAGTTTTGACAACTCAACTAAAAGACATCGTTGATAAATTACCAAAAAATTCTAAAGAGCGAGAGGCTTTTCAAAAATGCGTCAGAGGCAACCGTATCAAAAAACATCGCTTAAATAATATGACCAAACAATTTCTACGCAAAAATAAAAATAATGACAACTCTTCACATGAGTAGGAAAAGTATTTATGACGCCGTATACGGATCAGACAGTTCTGATGATGAGAATCTCCAAAAGGTTTCAGCTCGACTTCATGGAAAGAATGACGATAATTTTGCTGGTACATCGTAAGTAAATGATGAACTTCCACCCCAACATGATACGTCCAAAGACATTTTTGCTAGTAAATGTACCAACTGAAAATAAAAAAAAAATGAATACAGATACATCGCGGTCGCTGACACCTCAGTTGATGAAGATGGTGAAATAAAGGTCACCTTTCTTCGTTGTGAGCGGAACTCAGCAAAGATATTTACAACTTTATTGTCATTTTGGGAACACTCCCATCATTTTCGGGAACATCATATAAACTGCAAATTTATCACTAATGAGTAATGTTATAGTTAAATCTTGCATGTACAACCTAAAATGACCTTTTAACATTTGTATTTATATTATTAATTGATAACGTATTGCACAAATGTATACAATAAATTAAAATTTTGAAACGAAATTTACACTAATTGAAAATCTATGGATAGTAATATAAAAAATAAGTCTTTTTTACTGTAAAAATATAAAAAATAACAGCATTTACCGATAGAGGGACTGGTTAATTATAATTTCATGACGGTAATTATTAAAGGCGTTGGTTATATTATTATTTAAAAAAATATTTCAAAGTGTTCCCGAAATGATTTAAGGCCCTGTAATTTTTATTATTAACAGGTATAGTTTTTGAAATATATATTTGTGTGCGTGCCTCTTTACAGGAAAGGTTCATGACAAATGACACAACATATTCCGCATGTTAATTTACTTCAATAGACAACTTAATTTCTTAGATATTTCAAAACCCAAAATGCTGACCTCTCTGATTTTGACCCATATATGTAGGCATGTATGATAAAGTTTGTGAGAATGGATGTTTAGATTTTTATCTTAGTCTTAAATGCAAAAATACAATGAACTATATCCAGGATGTAACAGAAAGGGTATGTTAAGCGAAAAGCTGTATAAATAGCCCACTATAGAGAACCTATTTCCAAAATTTGAGACTCGAAATCACATTTTTATTTTTCAAGTTTGTATGAAAATTCCTAAGATATTTAAAAATTCTCCATACTATCGGGAAAAATAAACATGTGATTTCGGATCTCAAATTTTGTGGATAGATTCTCTATAGTGGGCTATTTACATAGCTTTTCGCTTAACATACTCTTTTTGTTACACCCTGTATAGGATTTTGATAACATGAAGAAACGTGTATAACATAAAGTCCAACGTTAGATTACGTCAAACTAAACCGTCTAAACTCTAAATACAATAAATATTTAGTAATACAAATAAACATTTCTGTTAAATAACGTGGATCCGACAATTCCGTTCGGAATGTCGTCGGTCCGGTCCGGAAAATGTCGGGAATTCCGGGGCTAGGTTGTTCGTATTATATAACTATTTGATCAAATGTACAGTCCGAGTAATGTTCATTGTTGTAAAATTTATTCAAATCATCAATTTGTGTTTTCAAATTAGTAACTTTTTTGTACACGAGGCTAGATTGATATAAACAAAACAACTTTTACTATGGGACCAACTTTGAAATCGTGAAACAAAATCTGCAGTTCCGTACTAACTTAAATAATACCTACAGCACTAAAATGTATGGAACAGCAGATTTATTTTCACGACTAGTGGACGCTCGCGACTCCGTCCGCGTGAACTACGGGATTAAAAACATTTTCCCGGGATAAAAAGTAGCCTATATGTTAAGTGGGACCTGTCGCAATATATTCCTGAAAACTGCATCGAAATCGGTTCAGCCGTTTCTGAGATTAGCGTGCACAAACGCACAGACAAACAGACAAACCGACAAACAGACAAAAAATCCAAAAATCATTGTTTTGGGTACTATTGCGTTGATAAAGGTATTCTATAATATTTTTTCTTATATATCTTCCATGTACCTACAGACAGCGATCCCTTACATTTTTATTATATGTATAGAAGTTGGTCTCGTATCAAAAAGAAGTTACTAATTTTGAAAACATCTTACCTATATACAGGTGTTTTTTATGGTCATCACCGTTCCTGAAAACTTCGGAATCTCCTCATCATCACGATATTTTTTTTCCATGGAAGCAAACCTGGAAATAGTCTGGTTCCCAAGATACGAGTATTAGGGTCCAAAGTTGAGTAAATAGACTGCGTTTTTCTGCATAAATGCACATAGACGCGCGTAGCAAGTTATTTTCACGAGAAAAAACTAGCATAAACACTGGACACCATAAATTTTGCCCGATCAAGTAATAAAAAAAAATAAAAAAAATTTACATCTTTTCCCAGCATTTTTTTGGCATAAACTTACTTTATTTGATGTATAGAGTACGTAGTTCGTTAAGGATGGCAACGAAAAACATCCTGTATATGTTTTTGTTTTGTGTGTGAACGAAAATGAGTTTTGGATTGTACCCATACCCATAAGTTGAAATGTCAAAATTCCTTGAAATTGTTTTTACGTACATACAGGCCTCGTCAGAGAGCGTATTTAACATGCGGTAGTTTCTTTACGTCTTACAGCGCGTAAAATACATTCTCTCTTGGACCAGGGCGCCAATTCTCGAAAAGTCTCGAGTTAGAACGAAGCCGAAACGGAACCGTTGTAGACGCTCAGAACAAAGCAATAATTATATTACGGTGATGTATTAGACACATTTCAGCGCGAGACATATATTTGTATTTATTCTGTCATACTCGCGTATTGTTCCGTGACAGTTACCCAAACAACACTGTGTTCTTTCTGCTCAGTAAAAATATTATAAAAAATATAGTTAAAAGTGACGTTCTAAGCCTGTGCTATACATCGCTAGAAAGCCTGCGAAACGAGCTACTTACGAGTGATTACTGCAATAAAATCAGAAGCGCTGCACGGTAAATATAAGGATAATCATTGTTGTAAAACCGTTGTTCCTGACCTACGCAATTCGCACCACAGACTATATGTACACTCGCACGGCAGCGACGAGCCAACAGACGACACTTCCAGTTCGTTGTTATTCCGACAGCGCCGCTAGCGCCATCTCTTGTGTGCCCACTCGAACCAAAACTGCGATAACGCTTAATAACTAAATACAGACAGCTCACACGCAGCCTAAGACGCAATAATACAAGTTTTCAATAACAAATGGATAACCAAACGCAAATGCTATTAGAAAAAATCCAAGAACAAATGAAACAGCAGACTATAACTATAACGGAAACGGTAACTAAAAATGTGGTACAGCAAATTGACGAACGATTTAAAAGGTTGGACGAAGAAAATAAACAACTCAAAACCGAAGTTAGAGAACTGAAAGAAAAAATTACAGGGTTGGAAATGGCTAAAAAGAAAAATAACATACTTCTCTTCGGATTAAAGGAAGATTCACATGAAGAGGTGAATTGTGTAAAAAAAATAACTGAAAAACTCAACGATTACCTTGGACTCAACCTGCAAGAACAGGAAATTGCGAACGCCTTCAGAATTGGAAATAAAAAAACTTCTTCGCGGCCTATTTTAATTTCACTTGTATCCTACTGGAGGAAAACGGAAATAATGAGAAGCAAAAAGAAATTACCTCCGGGCATATACATGAAAGAAGATTTTACGAAGGAAATACTAGAAACACGCAAAAGTCTTGTCAAAACGCTTGAAGAAGAACGGAAAAAGGGTAACATAGCTTATTTAAAAGTAGATAAGCTTATAGTCAAAACCCAAACAGAGGCAAATCGCGAAAAGAGGAGAAGGGAACCATCCAATTCACCTAATCCCAGAATAACACAATCAGATAAACCACTACATGTAGCCCCGAAAAAAGCCAATACAACTAACGCGTACGAGTATATGGCACGTGCTAGATCGAACTCTATGAGGGAGAAGACCAGTTCATAGCAACCAACATACACATATAGCCGGAACAACGAAAACGATCACCGTAATACGAACCAGCAACAGAATAATAAGAGAAACACTCCCCCAAGCCGGCTGGTCCCCGTGGGGGAAAATGACCACAACCCTCCACTGAAAAATCCAGAAATAACTAGTCAAAAACTACTACATATTGGAACATTTAATGTACGTACTCTAGCATCCACAAGCAAATATATCGAATTAATGCATTCATTACAAAGAATAAAAATCGACATATTAGGCTTAGCCGAAATTAGGCGAATGGGTTGTAACATCGAAGAGCACAAAGAATTTATATTTTGTTACAAAGGAGAAACGCCTGGCCTGCATGGAGTGGGGTTTTTGATAAAAAAAGAGCTCAAAAACAACATAATAAAATTCTCAGGCTTGTCCGAGAGAGTGGCCCTACTTCAACTACAATTCATTAACAAGATACTTTCTATAATTCAAGTGTACGCACCAACCGAAAAAGCCTCAGCTGAAGAAATTGATAAATTTTACGACACTCTTCAAGAAGCACAAGATCAAGCTGGGGCAAACGCACTAGTAATTGGAGACTTTAATGCTAAAGTGGGCCTAGCTAGAGCAAACGAAGACACAGTTCTGGGAAATTTTGGCTATGGAGCAAGGAACGAACGAGGAGAAAAGCTCATAGAATTTGCCCTTGAAAATAAACTATCTGTTATGAACACATATTTCAAGGCGAGATATAATCGCAAATGGACATGGATCTCTCCAAACGGAAAAATCAAGAACGAAATAGATTACATCCTGTCAAATCATCCCCAGAAAATAAGAAAAATTGAAGTACTACACGGATTAGAGTTTAGTTCAGACCACAGACTAGTAAGAGCTACTTACCTTCTACAGGACAATAAAAAATGCAGAAAATCATTCAAATTATCATTAAACACTTTCAAAACAGAAGAAGAAATAACACTATATACCAAAAACTTGGAAAATAATATAAGAGAGTTGGAAACTTTAGACAACGACATGAACGTCCAGACATTTTATAACAAAATAGAATACATAATTAAAAAGAGTACATCAATCAAACAAAATAAAGAAAAACAAACTAATGCAAACAAAATCCTCACAAAACCTACAATAGAACTGATGAAAGAACGTTCAAAACTTCTAAAAGCTAAACAAAAAACTAGAGATATGAAGAAAGAGTTAAGTACACTGTTCAAAACAACTAACAAGGCCATCAAAAAAGATTACGCAAACTACAGAAAACATATAATAGAGACAAACCTAAAGCAATACAAAAGTACTAAAAGAGCATTTAAACATTTAAGAACACACAAGAACTGGATACAAAACTTAAAAACTAAATCTCCAGGAACTAATACTCGAAAGGATATTTTAGACTGTGCAACAGATTTCTATAAAGAGCTTTATACACGAAACACTGGTGGTATATGTGAAAACAACTATCTTGGGAACTATATTTACACTGAAGACGAACCCGCAAAAGTGGATGCTATGGAAATAATCAGGCATATAAAAAATCTTAAATCAGAGAAAAGCCCAGGGCCAGACGGTATTCTAAATGAGAATTTAAAAACTGGAATTGCTCTCTTGGCACTCCCACTATCACACATGTTCAGCAGAATCATAAGTACGGGACAAATACCGGAACAGTGGAAGAAATCAGACATAATACTGCTGTACAAAAAAGGTGACCCCAAAGACATAGGCAACTACCGTCCAATTAGCCTACTCCCTAGCACTTATAAACTCTTTGCCTCAATACTATTAAGTAGAATCAGTAGTAATATCGAAAATAACCAACCTATAGAACAAGCGGGCTTCCGGTCAGGCTTCTCAACAACTGAACATATACATGTAATGCAGCAAATCATAGAAAAATACAAAGAATTCAACAGACCTTTATATGTAGCATTTATTGATTACGCTAAAGCATTCGATACGATATCACACGATGCAATTTGGGAAGCACTACACAGATGTCAAGTCGACGACAAATATGTAAACATTCTGAAAAATATATATGACAACAGCACCAGTTGTGTGAAACTAGAGAAACGCGGACCGGAAATACCGATTTTACGAGGAGTAAGGCAGGGTGACCCCATGTCCCCAAAGATTTTCATAGCCGTGCTCCAGAACATCTTCGAGAGTTTGAAATGGGAAAGAGAAGGAATCAGCATCGGCAATCGATGCTTAAGTCATCTAAGATTCGCAGACGATATAGTTCTTTTTGCAGAAAGTAGCAAAGGTCTGGAGAGAATGATAAATGATTTAAGTGAACAGAGCAAAAAAGTTGGCCTTTTGATGAATAAAGATAAAACTAAACTAATGACTAACAGCTATTCACGTACAATACAATTAGAAGGGAAGACACTTGAATACGTAAAGAATTACATATATCTGGGGAAAGAGCTATCATTTGAAAACAAAAACGAAGAAAAAGAGATAGATCGCCGTATAAATATGAGCTGGAAAAAATACTGGTCACTCAAAGAGATTATGAAAGGCGATTATCCGCTACACATGAAGAAAACAGTTATGGATACATGCATTCTGCCAACCCTTACGTATGGCTGCCAGACATGGACTTATAACACTAAAATAAAAACAAAATTGGTCAGTTGTCAGAAAGCAATGGAAAGAAGCATTTTAAAGATTAGAAAATTGCACAAAATAAGAAGCGATCATATACGAAAGAAGACAAAAGTAATCGATGTCCTGCATCACAGCCTACGATTAAAATGGCGATGGGCTGGGCATGTAGCACGATACAGCGACAAACGATGGACTGTGGAAGCGACGAAATGGATTGGACCTAGCGGGAAAAGACGGAAAGGACGTCCGATAAAACGATGGAGTGATGACATTATTGACACAGCTGGAAAGGAATGGCTAGAACGAGCTAAAGATAGAGAAAGTTGGAGCACACTGGAGGAGGCCTTTACCCAAGCAGGGGTTTCCATCAAAGAAGACATAGAACTGAATTCCTAAAAACGAATAACTTATTAGTGTATGTATTAGTCATGTATGTATCATTTATATTTAGGTGATGGGAAATAAAGAAGGCTTTAAATAAAATAAATAAAACTCGCGACTAGAGATGAGCGACGGGTAAGTACCTATCGAGAAAAAACGCAACCAATGCGTGCTAAAATATACCCGCTAAAAATAGGCATTTTTAACCCATCTGCAAAGTGTGTGATTTGTTATGAAAATAAGTGATAAACAGATATTATTTGCCCATAGCATAATATGCCGACTGTACTCTCTATTTCTATAGATAACTTAATCCAAAGGAATTTATTAAAAGCAACCACAATGCAACTGATATAGAATGCACAAACAACAGAATATTGTACAGAATTGTACATTTTGTACACGAGAGGACCTTGTGCTATAATACACCGTATTAAAAAATGGTTAGGCATTTAGAAAAATATCTTCTAGCGTTTACCCATTAGCTCCAATGTCACGCTCGCTTCGCTCGCTTGGCTCGTGCTATTTTTTACCTAACCTAATTAATTAAGCAGAAAAGAGTACTTAGTAATAATACAGGTGGTTATCTATCAAATTTACGGTTGATTATCGAAATGGCAGTTTGTCATTTGTTGTAATTCGTTGTCTGTCGAAATACCAACATGAACGATAAGTTCAAGGTGGAAAGTTATCGAGTCGTCGCTTCGCTATATCGCCTCCGTGTAAAGCTATTACATTATGACGTGTGAGTACAATTTGTCGCGCCAACACACCTGCCTAGCTAAATGTACTCGCGGTATGTATTGCATACTCGATACCACTATGTTGTTTAGGGTAGAGACATTTAGGATCTTGAAAACTAAGTTGGATTAAGTTAGGTAGTTGTTGTGTGTTATTAAACTCATTTTTTATTTACAATAGTAAAATTATGTTCAAGTCTTGATAGTATTTAAAATATAGCTGTTTTCAAAATACATTTTTGGCGAAGAACACACGCAGGATCTGGGATGGGTGTAGTGTTTTAAAACTATTTTAGTAATTAAGTAAACAATGGCAGCCACACTTAAACCTAAACGTAAATTTAGTCCTACCTGTCCTTTTCTCTCTCAGCCATTTATGTTAAGAACGGAGAGAGATAGACCTGACTAAGATTAGGTTTAGGTTTAAGTGTGACTGCCGGAATCGACCCTAATGTATTGAAAAAAATGTTCTCGTCTGATATGTAGCCTACCCAGCGTGGTTACTATGGGCAAATACCTGGGCAACGTGTCATGTTATTGGTTGGCAACAGAACTAAAAAAGGTTTTGATCCTATAAAAAATCTCTCGCTCAGCGTACTTGTTACGTTAGCATCCAATGCGGCGTATATACCGGGAGTGCATTATACACGTGCGTAGATTATAACATTGTGATTAATGTAGTTACTTCATATTTACTGCTACTACTCGTATAACCATTTATACAGGGTGTTGGTGGAATTGTAACTATAAATTTTAAGAGTAACCACTCTTTGGGTATACCTACTGATATACATAAATTAGTATTTCGTTTAATATTTTTTATTCAATAAATATCTATCGGATACTTTCTCATAGTACGTAGTTACTACTACGACGCGTCGTAGTAAATTCGTAGCACTTACTACGAAGCTACATCCTTACCTTACTAATATTTTAAAACTAGCTGTTGCCCGGGACTTCGTCCTCGTAGCCTATGTTCTTCTCTGTATCTCCAACTATATATATGTTAAATTACATAAAAAATGGTTTAGTTATTAAACCGTGATGAGATAACAAACAAACAAACATACTTTCGCATTTATATTCATTGGAATACATCACGCGGACAAAGTCGCGGGCGTCTGTTAGTATTGTTATATACATTTATATAAAAAAGGTATATTTATTAAGCCAATACATGAGTTTACTAATTGGATAATCTTAATAAGATAACAAAAATAGACATATAAAGAAAATACAACAATAACGCACCTGGGCCGTTAATTCTGTTACCTTTAAATTAATCATAATAAATAAGTTCTATGCTGCTCTGGAAGTGAAACAAAAAAAAAACGTATAATACTACAGCTGCTTCTCTTCACGGGCATACTGTACAAGTCAGTAGAGGGACAAGAGGGTCTGTTTCTGCGGTCCATGCGGACGAAGTCACGGGCGTCCACTAGTATTTTCATAAACGTAAAATTGCTAAAATACTTATTTTTACATCAAGCCGTTATAAACTTTTTCATACAATATTTCCTATCGGAGTTATTTCTCCTATACCGTACCCCCTGTTAAAGCCCCCTCCAGCGGATATAGTTCTAATGACACGCCCTTTCTGTGTCGGAGGGAAAAGAAAAAATTAAGGAAATCGCATATTTTGGGACGCCGAGTAAGACTTTTGGTTAAGGGGTATAATCCAATAAGAATAGATATTGTCTATTTAAATTTTGTATTTGTATTTGTCTATTAAACAATATTGCGAAAATCGTTTCCTTTTGTTACTACTAGCATTGTCAGTAGCAAAAGCGGTTCTAGACAACCGAGTCAATCTCAAGACTAAGACGAAGTGATACCTCTCCTCTATAGCGTAAATGCAAAAAACATTACCCTCCTTCTGGGGTATTCCGGTAAAAAGTTAATAATTTAGGTAAAAACATTATGTTAACTAAACACCTGCTTATACATATTTCAAATAACTGTTGTTAACTAAATAAACAGTTCCTCGTACGCGTATCAGACATTTTGACATTATATTTCATATATTTTACTGTAAAAAATGTCTCAAATCTTATTATTATACATAAATACTTTATGCAGAAAAACTTTACAATCGTAATGTACAAGTGCCTGCTTATCCCTAATAGAGATTTCTTGGAGCAAACCAATTCGCATAGCGAAAGGTAGCAAGCAAATCGTTGCTTGTTGGTCAAACTTTTTTTTGATCGTGCGTTTAATTTCAACACAGTTTTATAATACTCGTACCTAACATCCTTATTGGTTTATAACATTTACTCGAACAGTTCCGTCGTGATGCTTTCCCTTAAATGGGATATTTAGAGGAAATCTGTAAACGGGGAATTTGGTTAGAATATTTTTTGCTCGCAAAGTGGATTGTGGGCCGGAGTTTTTGGAGATTTTGTCATTATGCTCTGCTCTTATTCCGTTTCTTGTCTAATAGATTAATGTTTAACCATTTGTCTGAAAACATTTGAAAGTACAAAGACTCTTATTTTTACCCGACTGTGTCAGGAGTCTTAAATGTTTTTCGAATGTATGTATGTATATATTTCTTTGGCACGCTCTAGAGCCTAAACGGGTTGTGGCATTTTAGGCAAGCCTAGAATCGTGTTAAAAGATAATCAGTACTTTTTGGTAGACCTTATATGTCAGGGGTGGCCAACTTGGTTAGACCCAAGATCTACTGTTCACCGGCATCCTCCTCCAATCCAATCAATCGGCACCCTGTGCGATCTACCAATTACAAACTTCAAAATGAATCGGCATAATTCAGTACCCACACAAATAGGTGAGGATTTTTTTAAATTTCTTTATTAATAATTTTATAGTATTTTTTTTATTAAAAAAAAAACCTTTAAATAAATTCACAACACAGCGCGCAGTGGTTGCGCAGTCTGTTCCACGTATTTTTTTTGCTTTGCCACGATTGATTGAACTAATATACGCGATCGACCAGTCGATCGCGATCGACCGGTTGGCCACCCATGTTATATGTATATAATGTCCAAGTGTACCTCTTCACAGTGCATGGAGTAAATCACGTACAAGTACGAGTTATTATGCAAACAGACAGACAGACAGTTCACACATATTATAACACGCTATCACCACGTTTGACCCAGATTTAACATAGAATAACATAGTATAGATACGACACTTGTTTATTTCGTGTAATATGTACTCGTAAGTACCTACAACTGGTATACAGGATGTTTTTTTGTGGCCACCTTTAACGAAGGGTACGTATTCTATACATGAAATAAAGTAAGTTTATGCCAAAAAAAAATGCTGGGAATTTTTTTTTTTTTTTTGAAAAAAAAAAAAATTTAAATACCTTGATCGTGCGAAATTTATAGTGTCTAGTGTTAATGTTAGTTTTTTTATAGACAGATATTAATTATTTTTCGTGAAAAAATCCTGCTACGCGCGTCTATGTGCATTTATGCAGAAAAACGCAGTCTATTTACTCAACTTTGGACCCTAATATTTTGGAAACCAGACACTTCCCAGGTATGCTTCCATGGAGAAAAACGATCGTGATGATGAGGAGATTCCGTAGTTTTCGGGAACGTTGACGACCAAAAATCATCCTGTATAGTTTGACGTTGAATAGAGGCAAAACGAATAGACGATTTTAACTTGCAAAATAAAGGTATAATCGTTGAATGCAAAAAGGTATAGAAGATTTATATTGATTTATAGGTATGTACCTACCTACTAGTAACTATATTGTAGCCTATGTACTCTAAACTAATTGTAAGTTTCAAGTAGATTTATTGAATAAATAATGTCCGAAGCGGTAAAAACAAACTTTTCTTTCGCGTCTATAATATTATAATTTTTTTTTAATGTGTCAATAAATTAAAATCGAAACTTGTGGGACAATGTCAATAATTGCAACGTGTATATGTCGTGGCCATATCGTAGAATTGATCATTTCATGAAATGGTCGAGCATTTCATGAAATGGTCGCATTTCATGAAAAGTTCAACTGTCTATTGGCTACATCATGATATGGTTTGGGCAGATCGATGATTAAAAATCGTTTCTCGATATGGGCAACTAAACGCCCGATCATTTCATGAAGTGGTCAAGATTATTGATCATATCGTAAAATAGTTACATGAATCACCGGTAGAGGCGCTGCGCGCGTTTTATTTATGTGTGAAGATGGCGGATTTTTCTTTCTAGGTTATAAAACAAATTAAAGAGAGTAGGGTGACTATGCAGAAGAAGTTCACGGATAGTGTGTTATATTGTATAATGTATATTAGACTTAATGGTGGTTTATAATAATATTGTTAAACAAAAACCTTAGATTACGATAGGTTAGGTTAGGTTAGACTATGACAAATGACGCACGAGCCGAGCGAGCGGAGCGAGCGTGCCCAGGCAGCGTCCGGCGATGTGCCAGATGCGAATCGCTTTTGTAAAGTCTTTTATGTTTTTAAATATTATATTGTGAAAATATCACATAAATAATAGCAAAAAAAATCATACCATCATACCTTATGGTATACTTATATATGGTGTACGGTATATATTATTTATATAAGCTCTTACCACATTCGGATTTTATGGACACCCTGTTAATACGATTTGGCCAAACGTGGATGATAAAATCGTGAAATGTAGACGATTTAACGATCTGGTCAAATTGAATTGGCCACTTCATGAAATGCGACCACTTCATGAAATGCTCGACCATTTCATGAAATGATCAATTTAACAATATGGCCACGACATATATATACTCACTAATGATTTTATTATTTCCCTACCCACTTGCTTGCCCTATAATTGGATAAAGGTTTCTAATATTTTAAATTAATTGATGACCCTATCATCAGCCAAAAAGATCTGTAAATAGTTCAAAGAATTGGATATTTTGCTCATTAGACAGGTCAAGACAACAACCTATTCTTCGATATAATTAAACCAAACTAATCAAAGTATCGACAACGGCGACACAGCGCCGAACACGCGCATCCCTAGCGCTTAATTGGTTTATGACTGCGCGTGCCACGAGCGTTGGGGAATAGTGACTTACGAGTATTTATAACATCCTAGGTGTTGCCCGCTGCTTCATCTGCGTGGACGCACTATCTATAGAAAATAACTTGAAATTTTGTAATATTTTAAGAAGATTTGTTTAGTAAATAACGCGTGAAGTGGTAACAAAAAAAATATTTTAAAATAAAATTAAGATTCGCCTTGACATTACAAAAAAAGTAGTATTTTGTAATTATCATATTTTAAAATCGATTTCCAATGTATCGCTTCTGCGATTCCCTTTGTTATCTGCTCTATGCCGGCATGCAGTAAAGGCAATACTGTTGCCGTATATAATTAGTGTAGTAATACGTAATACGCGAGGTAACGTGACTGCACGTGTAGTGCATCGAGACGTGAGATTGTACGAGTATAGGACTTCTGTAGGCGCAGCAAGGCGGGTTAGAGGGACGTTGGTTAAAGAAGAAAACATTTAACCTGCTACTAACAAACCGCGTGTGATACAGCCTCGTTATACTTGACTTTTGACAGCAAAATATATGGAAATCTGTCAAACTAACTTGTGAATAGCTTATACTTAATCATCCTATATGCGTTTTTCTTTTACTACCACAACGCATTATAGGTAGTCGAAAAAATTCGAAAAGGTAGTCGAAGACAATTTCGTGGTAATTCTGTGATTGCCACAACGCGTTGTGAGCGTTTCATTGGAGCCACAACACGATTTGATTTGCAATTTTTTGCGCTCAATGAGCATTTCGGACTGAGTGTAATATACAGGGTGTGGGTGACAGCCAGGCAAATACTGAATAAGAACCAGGGTGAATTTCCCAGGTACGTTTTTAGCGCGGCGTGGATGAAAATCGTAGTGGAAAGTGCAAAATGCACATTAATTAATTTTTTTTCATTAAGTTCAGACAGTGATCTAGACTAACGTTTAAAACTTAAGACCAAAATCTATTTGTTTACGCATTAAAAAAATTATCAAAGGCTCTAAATCTAATTGCGGTGCTATGTCCCCACTTCATTTGCAAAAATAAATTTAGCTATTTCAATTTTCGGGTGAATTAATTTAACAGAATACATACATATTTTAAAAATACATTAAATGACACTATTATTTACACCATGAGCAGTAATTTAACTTAACCCGGTAGTACCTGTAACAGCTTTTGAAAAATGTCCCGCGGAAAAAGTCTATAACGCTGGCGCATTTTGAACATTACACTATTTCATCATAATGAATGAGATAGATGCTAAGCTATCTTTCCCCGCACTGCTCTGTCAAGCCATCGTATACCAAGTACAAGGATGTTTGATACACTGAACAGTTTTCCCGCCAAAAACGTAAGTATAACCTGCGGTGGCGCAGGAATACAAATTTATCATATAACGGTGTCATGTGTATTTAAAAAACTAAAAGGCTGTTAAAAAAGAAATTTTACAGATGATTAAAGATTAGATGTATCGACGTAATTGCAAATGAATTATTACAATTAAAATAATAGTGTCCGTTATAATTTGAAATTTGTTACTTAATTCTAAGTACGGTGTCGCAACTCCAGTGGCTCCGGTGGCAAAAAAGAGGGCCACCGTAATTTAATAATGTCACCGTAATTGATATTTTGTCTTTTTGTATACAGGATGACTGGAAAACGGGTATTATTTCTATTGAGATGTAAAAGTTAGGCCAATTTTCTAGCTTCATGGGTAGGAAGACCCATTAAAAAAATTACGGCTAATATTTTAAAAATCACCTTATTATTAAATGGAAATGCATAAAAAACTAAAATACGTGTATATTTCAGTAATTCAACTAGATAAATAAATAATCATTGGAGACAAAACAACAGACATCAACTTGGCATTGTCAAAGTACAATTACCAAAAGGTTTATAATTTTTTTTCCTGATTCTTGAAACTAAATTCAAAAGGTATAATTATGAAAAAGCTTACCAACAGCTGACTAATAAGAATTTTAAAAGTGCTATCCTATGGCGCGACAACCTTTTTTAACAAGTAACCTAAGTTTGTAGTCAAATTAAAAAAATACAAAGGTGATGAACTGACATAATATATATATTATAGCATAGGAATCTTACTGCTATCCAAAAGCCTTTTCATGATGCAGTTCAACTCGAATCGAGGTCATACCGCCACCTCTATCTTGCCAGTTGCACTGTTCGTATATCTTTCGGTGTCTAAACGACTAACATGGCCGGCACTTTTACTGTCCAGTTCCTTTTTGGTAGGCGATTAGCATACCTAATGGTGTTCCTGATGCAATCTGAGCACTGTAGATCAATCGATAGACAGCATAAGTACACATATCGACAAGTAGACGTTATAAGATCATAGGAAGGGAACCGTTCCTAAATTAACTAAGTTCTTCCAGGCACTTAAGATTCATCTCTCAAAATTAATAGCTGACCAATAAGAATGTAATATTTTTCTGAGTCCTGACTGTTCTCAGAAAAAATATCTATATATTGAATGTTCTACTGGCCTAGTAGGTGTACTCATGCACATAATTATTATCTACTTCAATACCACGTTTTGTGATATTGATTATGACTTGGCCTTCAGTTTAACCTCAAGGAAACCACCCAAAATTGCTACTATGAATGAACAGTTACGAATAAACCCGAGTAACTTTGCGATAAACCCGAGTAGCTTAAACAAGTACGCCTGATGATAACAGAAGAGTTCTACATTCTACTTGTCTCAATATAACACTGCTATAGGCTGTAGCGCCACGGAATGTATTTTTCGAAACCTATATTGGTCAGCTGCTGGTAAGCTTTCTCATAATAAGTTACACCTTTTTGAGTAGCTTATTAAATAAGTAATTTAGTTTGATAAAGGGTACGCATGACGCAGTATATTATTTTGAAAGAGTAGGGGCTTAATTGGCAAAAACATTTAACAAATTTTTCTTGACCATTCCATGTTGATAGATTTTTGGGAGGTCATAGTATAAAATGTGATTTATTTCTTATATGCCATTCTACTTCTCTAAAAGGAGATTTAAACAAAAATCATAAAATGTCATATCTCCGACACCGTGAATTTCTGGATGGGGTGTTCCTTATATATAAAGGTAGCTAACGAGGTGCACTTTCAAATGTGAAAAGAAATGATCCTTATTTCTGGTTTTCGAAGATTTATACGTACATATAAATAAATACGGCTAGGTTCCTGAAATGGTGTAGTCAGAACTGCGAGATCTTAAAGGAGATACCATGGCCACTACGTTTTATGCTAAGAAAAAAGTCACTAGGAAGCATTTTAAAGTATGTAATAAAATATTTCCCTAACTGTTAACGTGTTCCTTAAATTTGTTATCATAGTTTCTAAGCTATAATCATGATGATAAACATTATTACCAACTAATAAACGAAAAATCTAAAGTTTTCAAGTTCTTATAAAATAAATAAATAGGTAATTCGTATAATGTTCTCCTGTATTTATAATTCCGCTGGTTGTAATAAATTTCAGTGGAGAGATTAACAATTTCGGTGGTTTGATAATAATATCGGTGGCGATTGAAATTTTTAAATGCAGATATCTCAAGAAATAATACGTTTTTAAAAATGTGTACCATATGACTGAATATTATATATTTTTAGCTATTACTTCGTATACAAAAAAGTTATAGAAAGTGGATATAAAATTTCGCCAGCGTAATTAGTCAAAAATCGAGGTTGTTGAAATTCACCCACCATTGTAAAATTATTGTGTTGAGTTATACGACAGTGTTATTACTCACAAGAAATGTATTTTTGATTTGATTATTTATCAGTAATCTTTGCTCGACGCGCCAATTGTATCGGGCGATCCTGTGACTAATTAAATGAGCTTATTGGTTATTGTGTGACACATTGCTGTTTTTTGGATCACTTGTGACTCTCGTCTCATTAGGGTTGTTCAGTTACTTGAACTTTTTTGAGGGCAACTTTTTTTTAAATATCATCTTATGGTTAAAATTTCATTTTTAAGTCATTATCTTAGGCCTAATTAAATAAACTAAACATTTTTTCCCTAAATATATGAAAAAAAAATCGGAAAATTTTGGAATTTTTCTGCGAAAATTTTCAGTGTGAATCAGAATCATGGTCTGAAGTCATGGTATCAATATTTGTCTGGCTGTCACAAACACCCTGTATAGAGTACTTTACCCACATATTCTATGCCACTACGATGCCTATCGTGTAGGTTACTCAGATCTGATAGGGTTTAGAGATTATCTAATGCTAATCGCGGGGTAATGACCTCGCGCTATTGTGTGTAGATCGTGCAGAATGATCTGTATATGAACTTGTTAACCACATTACTGACCAGACATTTTCCTCGTGGCAGCACCTACAGCAGAAATATCGTGGTTACCAACCAGCCTGTCCAGCGTGGTGACTATGGGCAAAAGCTCCCATAGAAGTAGCCTTGTGCCGTGCTCTGGGGAGGCCTACGTCCAGCAGTGAACTGCAATAGGCTGACGATCACGACTGCAGAAATAATTATACAATGCAATATGTCATATACACCTGCGACGGCCGATTGGTGTAGTTGGTAGTGACCCTACCTGCGACGCTATATAGGTCCTGGGTTCGAATCCCGGTAGGTGCAAACATAACCTCTTATCGCGTAAATAAATCGTCTCTGTTAATATTTTATTCCTTTAGTTTTATATTTTACATAGTTTCTTTCATTTTAAATTCATTAACTGAACCTATCTACTTCTTGCCTGTAATATGGGAAGAAGGGGACAGTGTTACACTAGTACATATTATAAAATAACGTCGCTTCCCGCTGTCTCTCTGTACATATGTATGCTTAGATCTTTAAAACTACGCAACGAATTTCAATGACGTTTTTTTAAATAGATAGAGTGATTCAAGAGGAAGATTTATAATGTATAACTAGGGAACCGCCCTGGCTTCGCACTGGTGTTTTGCTCGCTCACGCGGATGTAGTCGTGGGCGGCCACTATTACTCGTATAATATACAGGTGATTTTTGGTCGTCAACGTTCCCGAAAACTACGGAATCTCATCATCACGATAATTTTTCATCATATCCAAGATATTAGGGTCCAAAGTTGAGTAAATAGACTGCGTTTTTCTGCATAAATGCACATAGTCGCGCGTAGCAAGATTTTTTCACGAGAAATAATTAATATCTGTCTATGAATAAACTAGCATAAACACTGGACACTATAAATTTCGCCCAATCAAGTAATTAAATTTTTTCTTTAAAAAAATTGTCATTTCCTGCATTTTTTTGGCATAAACTTTTTTTATTTCATGTATAGAGTACGTACCCTTCGTTAAGGGTGGCAACGAAAAAACACCCGGTATAGCAGTCATACGTACGCAGAACCACGTCTTTAGGGTGCCGTTATTCTGGGAAACCAAAGGTTTGCTTTTGGCGGTTTCTACGTATCATAGGTGGTCGTATTACACCCATGAGTTAGTGAGATGTGCTATTTTGATACTATTTAGTGTATGTTTTGATACCCTTGTGTTTTAGCCGTAACAGTTAGATCTCGGCTGGATAGCGGCGAACTAGAGGGGATGGCTCAAGTTACAAGTGATGCAATCACGGCTTATCCCTAGAGGTCTACGATTAAATTGTTTTCAAAAAAGTTATGTTCAAACTTGACTTGCTCCTGTGTCCCTTAAATGGGGCAGAGGGCCTCCATAGATCTCCGCCATCCCGTTCGGTTCTGAGATTCGCTCCAGGTCTTCCCTACTTTCCATGCAATGACCGTCCACCACCAGGTCTGCTTAGGACGGCCACGCTTGAGCTTCCCTTGGGGGTTTCAATCCAAGGCTTGCCTCGGTATGTGGTTTTCCGCCCTTCGATGTTCATACGAGGTTCTTATAATACTCTGATTACCAACGGGTCCATTATGTTTTAAAATAAATACTATTTAATTCCCAATGGGTCTATGAATTTGTTAGTTATACAATATTGGAATAAATCTGGAATAAATAGGTATATATAGCAAAAGAATAACAAGTTTTCCATTGGGCCGGAAGTGCTTCCATTTTCACCACATCCAAAAGAATAGGGAAGATTTTGAAAAATAAATCGCTGTCTCTTACAATTTGGCCCTCTTCAACTTGCCTGGTTAGCAGACTTAATGGCCCCGGACTAGGTAGATATAGTCTGAACAAGATCTATGTAGATATGGTCTGCTGCCAGTATCTATACAGTGTGATATGGGCGGTACTTCTAAGACTTTAGAGTCCAGTTGGACATCCATCTCTATCAACAAAAAAAATATATTAAGGGGTTGCAGCCCCCTCCCCTCTTAAGGGTAGCCTTTTAAATTTTTTTTGGTCTCGTCGTAGACACATCTGATACAAACAGCAACAACTCAGGTTTAAATCATCTTAGATACATTTAAAAAACTGTTTTTAATAGATAAAGATACGGACAAAGTATTCAATATCAAAAATATCTAATTTATTGGTACATTAAAATCTAAATTTAATTTTAAATGCATTTTTTCTTTAAAAAAAATGTACTTTTTTCGCATTTTTAAAGTTAATTTTTAAAAAGTGCCTATTATTGTACCTTTTTTTGGCACCTATTTAACAGTATTTGAGTAGCTCTAAATAGGGACATAAAAATTTTGACGCTACGGCAATAAAACGCAGAGATATGACTTTTTTTATTAGCCCCTGCGCAAGCGCGCAACATCTGCGTCGAACACTACAATAAACAAAGAGTGTTTTTACAAATTTATTTTATTTATTTTTACACTTAACACTGTTAGTTAACACACACACAATACTTTTCAACCACGATTTTAATACAATATTTTTTTATAGCAACTGTTCAAAGTGTTGACCTCTGTTTTGCAAACATGCCGTAGCTCTTATAGCTACTTGCTGCGTTGATCGTCTCAACATGTCGCGATCTGCACGAATTTCGTTAGCTGCGTCTTGTATTCGTTCAAATAACTCTTCACGGGTGTTTACTTCATTGAAATAAACTTTTTGCTTCATATGACCCCAAAGGAAAAAGTCTAGTGGTGTCATGTCGGGTGAGCGTGGCGGCCAAGCAACACGGCCGCCGCGCCAATCTATCGCGGATACGAGCTGTCTAGGAAAGCTCTTACGTCACGAGCAAAGTGAGCAGGGGCTCCGTCCATTTGTAGCCACATATTTTGGCGATAATTTAAAGGAAGCTCCCTCAATAATTCGGCAAATTGCGTCTGCAGAAATACCAAAAACCTCGGGCCATTCAGTGTTTCTGGTAGTTCGATAGGTCCAATCAAAACATCATCGATCATAGCAGCCCACACATTAATCGAGAATTTGTGCTGGAATGTTGACGGTCTTATAGCTTTGGGATTTTCTTCAAGCCACAAGTGGAGGTTGCGATAATTCGATAAAGCGACGTACACTTTAAGCGATCATAACTTTAAGGTTTATCAAGACAGAGTTGAAATTTTAGTGTGCTCGTGTAAAATAGCTCAAATACTGATGAATAGGTGTAAAAAAAGTGTACAATAATAGGCACTTTTTAAAAATTAACTTTAAAAAGGAGAAAAAAAGTACATTTTTTTAAAGAAAAAATGCATTGAAATTAAATTTAGATTTAAATGTACCAATAAATTAGATATTTTTGATATTGAATACTTAGTCCGTATCTTTATCTAATAAAAACAGTTTTTTTAATGTGTCTAAGATGATTTAAACCTGAGTTGTTGCTGTTTTTATCAGACGTGTCTACGACGAGACCAAAAAATTTGAAAAGGCTACCCTTAAGAGGGGAGGGGGCTGCGACCCCTTAATATATTTTTTTTGTTGATAGAGATGGATGTCCAACTGGACTCTAAAGTCTTAGAAGTACCGCCCATATCACACTGTATAGTCCGCTTTTAATTATCTGTACCCGCGTCCGTGGGAGGAGCTTTGGAGAAATTGTACTAAAATGCATTCGATGGTAATACAATGGTAAAATATAATATTTGAAGATTGAGAAGGGATCTCCTCTGTGATCCTGCTATATTAAACCCATAGAGTAAAAAGTCTCCAGAAGGAGTCATGACAAATGTATGCCAGGTAGTGAAGCAAAAAACGAGGCAAAAATCCCGCATCTTCGGCACTTCTCACTCGAAAATTGTTGCTAAATCGATAAATATTATCACTTTTTTGAGTTTTAATATAGTGAATAGGTTGTAAAAATTGCCCATATGCCCAAAAATAGGCTGAATGTGACTCATAAAGGGGAAAAATAAAATTCAACTAGGTCAATTTGACCGACTAAAAGTTGCTTCAAAAATGTGCGTGATCACGGGTTCTGGGACTTATTATTCTATGGTTAAATCCGATTCTGCAGGTCTGGCTATCGCTCAATAATCTCTATGTCCCTCTACAACCGATGTCCACTCTCCAGTCGTCGTGTTTTTGATGATGCCGTACTAATTTTGAGTAAAAGGATGAAAGGAAATGTCAGAGCGATTATTTTGAATAAACAAAATTCTTAACGTATATTCATCAATCTAAGTTTGGACGTCCATTACATTATAAAATCCCATATTAAGTATGTACGACTTTTTTGATTTAATTATTTAGCTGATAAATTGCTGAAGTTTTAAAAAGCTCAGTGGTGAGAGCGCTGGCACGCGGAATGCAGAGGTCGTGGGTTCGATTCCCACCTGGATGAGGAATTTTTTCCATTTCTTTATTAATAATTTTAAAAAAGTAGTTTGAACCTATGAAACATCCATTTAGTATATTTACTTTGAAAATTTAACTCCATTTAAGTTAAACCAAAAATTTTCATTATCGACCCTTATTTTAGAAACTTGTAGTGCAGAATGTTATGTTTTATATGATAAGGTAATTCAAGACGATCGTATGACAGAAAAAATCTGATTATTAACCAAGTTATGATTTTTTTTGGGTCCTTGGGTAAGAAATTTCCAAGATTACGTTTAAAATATCATAACTTCTAAACTATAGAAAATCGCGGGACATACATAGGGTTTTTTTTTGGATACAACCAGGTGTGTGAAATGTAAAAAAAATTATGACGTCACCTTTAGAAATTAAAATTTAAGTATTTAGAAATTAAAATTTAACTAAGGGATATATCCTTATTTTTTGCGCAAAATTAAACAGAATAGACACCACGGTTACTAACCTACTGAACGTTGTCAGAATACTAATGACGGACCTAATTACAAGGGTAGTTACCCCCGGGGGTTGGGGTAGTTCGGATCGGGGATGTCTTGATACTTGGGAAGTTTTTATTGTAATGTTTGTTTTGAGGTAAACATTTCCGTTGGATTTAATGTTAGGTACCGAGAGCGTTTCACCCATGAAGAAGGTATTCGAAGTACGAGTAGACGTTGTCAAAACAAAAGGGCAGATTTTTGAAGATAGATGCTTAGTTTTATGATGAATTTTAAAGTGATTGAAATTGGAAGTTAAATTCACTGGAATACGTCAGGTATGTCTCCGTCCGTGCATGTCGTAAGAGTTGAATAAAGGAGCAAAAGAGAGGTCCAAAGGTCCCCATGGCTGAACCAATATTATTACTCTAACTAAATGATAAGATCTTTATGTACCACGTTTCTTGCAGAAATAAATATTCTATTCTATTCTATTCTATCCATGACGCGTTGGACGGCCAGCAAGATTCTCTGTAACAGAGAGGACCCTACACGTACATATCACACGTCTTTGTTCTCGAAATGGCACAGCCTAAACTGCAGGATCATACACGAGATCCCATAGTCACGTTTATCATAGCGGGGACAGATAAATGATTAGCAAGAAGTTGCTAGTTTATAGCCTGAGAGAACGCCTTATAGTTCCTTAGTTCACTCTTACGACATGCACAGAAGATGCAGCTGATGTATTCTACTGAAGTCCCGCATCAGTACACGGAAAAGTGAAAATAACCTATCGGTGAGAAATGGGAAATACGACCATCACAAATTGTTGTAGTTATGTACCCTCGGAACAGATTACATAATAGTTACTACCCTTCGGTCATAAAGGTAGGGAGGGAGCTAGATGTAGGAAATTGGTTTTCTTTCCACGCTTTACAAACACATTAACCTAGTCCCACACTAAGATCTCTAAGGTCTTGTGTCGTGGGTACTAAGCAAGTATATAAATAAATACAAAGATAAACAAAGAAACTTCCCTCTATTACTATTGCTAAAGATATGCCACGGAATAAACAAAATTCTGAAACCTACAACTAGTAAACTAAGTGCCTATGGTGATATTTTCTATAACGTGCAAATAATTTTGTCGTCCAAAATGTTTTTTAAACATGATAGAAGTAACCTTCAGTCAGTTTTCTTCTTATATTCCAGATAAAGTACCTACATGTAATGTACCTAATATTATTTCCCGCCCAATTTTCCAAAATCTATTTCAGGGTACTCAGACAATGTTACATCGGTAATACCAATAACACCAATAACGGCAAAATTTCATCAGATAACGTATGCGCAATATTTATTTGAGAAATTTTTCGATATCGATTCAACCGATAGATAATGTTACTTGGGCCGCAAGCTCCTATATTAAACACGACGACGCGCGACGTCTATAGTGCGTTTCACCAAATAGTTCATTTGAATGATGGCGCTAGTTACTATGTGCGTGACTACATTATCTATATCACTGAATATTATTATTATTATTATTTATTTTTTATTATTATACACTTTAAACATATTGACCTAGTCCCACACTAAGATCCCTAAGGTCTTGTGTCGTGGGTAAAGCAACGGTATATAAATACAGATAAGTATAGAAAAATCATACTCGGAACAAACATCAAATTCATCACATCAATGTTTGCACCTACCGGGATTCGAACCCAGGACCTATGGCGTCGCAGGCAGGGCCACTACCAACTACACCAATCGGCCGTATAATAATAATAAGTAATACAAAACATATTAGTTCCGAAATATCAGGCATAGGAGTTAATCTATGAAACGGACTGTAACATTAGTCCAAAAGGCTGAATGGCATTAGATTCCTGCGCCTCCTATCGGATTCGACGAAATTTATGAGATCCAAGATGGCTGACTTTGAATTTGGGCGGGAAACGTTTTACGTCCAATAATACTTTATTGGGGATTTGTTGGAAGATTTGGAGCTTTTTTAACCGAATTTAGATTATTTTGAGCGCGAATTGACACGTTTTGTGGTACTTACTGATGTGGGGCTTTACTAGAATATATAAGCTGCATTTTCTTTCATGTAGGTTGTAAGAGTCGACTAAGGAACTTGAGCATTCTCTCAGGTCAAAGGGTGGCAATTTATCACTGATCATTTACATTCACATCACAAGTAAACAAAATATAACTTATCTACCAGAAAACAGCCATTTACAAATATATTTTGATTTTCACAAGAAAATTACACCCGCTACCTTCTAACTTTTCCCGCCGAATCCACTCGTATATGAACAATTGATTAATTAATTTTCGTTTTTATATCTAGAAGGCAAAGGAAATAATTTATCCATCCCTACGACCAAGTTAAGGTTTACAACCAAGTCGTTTTAGAAAGCTATATAAGAGGCACAAATGCCCTAATGAACCTATTTTATTGCTAAAATTTCTATAATATCCTAAGTTATTCACGTCGCTAACACATGATAAGCAAAGACATTTCCGATCCATACAGCCAACTACAGGATTTACAAAATACATTCCGTTGTCGGTCAGGCCCCTGAAGGTGATTTGTCAGTTTAACGAGAGTAAGAAAATACTGCACTTATCTATAGAAATAGAGGCCCACTTCGTTTTTATCTAAATAGGCGCTTTTTTGTATTCAGAGCGTATAAATTGTACGTGATTTTGTTACTCGATATTCGTCGGTACGAGGAATTATGGACGTTTATATTGGAAGTTATCGTTAGTTTTGGGGTTATTTTTTTGTTTTGGCTGGTACTAGTTAGATATAGGTATTGAGTATCATGCGTTGCTAAGCGTGCTTGTAGGATCTCCGCCGCGTTTTTGCAGTTTTGTCTAACTCATCCTTGGGAACACAGTGGTTTAGAGATTAACAAATAATAGTCAGAAGAGTTATATTTCAACGGGCAACCGTGTCTGTCTGTCTGTAAGCTTTTCAGTTTTTAAAGAAAAAATCGTTTGCAAATGTATGTTTCCACGCTAAACTTTGTTTATTAATCATGAAAATATTATACACAGAAAACTCTGCTCTAGAAAGAATTTCAAAAAGAATATTTCTTCACAAAAATATTTAGGAATTACTTTACAAACTAACGTAACATTAAATTCTTATCATTTCTCTGAAGGCAGGCGTTTTCAGGTTTTATAAGATGAAATGACATTTCCCTCGACCCAATTTGTACTCTACTCGGCAATAGTAAGATTGAAATTGGCTTGGGGGGAAACTCGTTGACAAGATTTGAATGGATCGTATGAAAGAAAGAGGAAATCGGGCAAGACTCACCAAAGACGCGGTGTTAGGATGCAGTTATGTTCATAGGAGGTAGCGATTTAGATTATTTTATTTTTAATTAGCGGCCTCGCCCAAGTTTGCACTTTATACACACATTAGCCTATTGCGGTCCACTGCTGGACGTAGGCCTCTCCCAGGGCACGTCGGAAGCTACTAACGTAGGGGCTAGGGGGCGCCACGCTAGGCAGGCGGGTTGGTGACCTCAGTGTAATTTTTGAACTGTTAGCAAGAGAGGCGCTGCTGCCCACATCCCGGAAACTCATCTCTTCTATGCTATATACTCGTATTTGCTATTTTACTCTGCCGATAACACAACACCAACCAAAATGACATGTTAGTTTTAGGGAAAATTAAAAAAATTACTTTCAACATTGAAAAAATTGTGAGTGCTGCTTACAGAGAATTTTTTCTCAACGACATAAAAATTTATCGTATATTTAGTCCTATGCTTATGCGGGTCTTCACTAGAATACATCAGCTGCATCTCCTTCCGTGTATGTCGTAAGAATCGACTAAGAAACTCAGGGGCGGTCTCTCAGGCGATGAGCTAGCAACTAATGACTAATATTTTTCATCTGAACCTAAATCAAACTACCTATTTCCATTGAGGGGTCTGCTAGATGCTTGGATCTGGCTTCTCGTTGCGACAGTAGTGTCTTGTGTTCGTGACCATGAGTCGGTAGATCCGAGGGTCAGCGGAGGGTGTAGGGCCCGGTGGTGGGCGAACCCTAAATGGAAATTTCTAATAGTGACGCCTGATACAGTTAAATATTAATCTACCTATGCTGTAGTATCTCTATCATTACCCTGCCGTTCTGGCTCCCCTTTTTCGAGAACACATCCGAGTCTATATGTATATTAGGTATATTAGATAGATATACCACTTGTTGGTTTCAATTTATGGAAAACTATGTGACAAACACACAGGAGAACAAAAGCTAAGACAGTGACTGATGGTGAAAACCTATTAGTTTAGTTTACCTATAGAAGTCAAACAAAAAGTTTCAACCCCAGTAACATAGTATGTATGTAAATGTGTATGATTATGCCGCCCGTTAATCGCGTCTAGCATGACCTCTACCTAACCCCGGGGGTAGTGTGTCTAATGTATTAACCCCTGGAAGGCGTCTAGTTCACCCTGTTTCGGGTTAGGGGTAGGAAAATATGCATTTTTCGCCCATTCCGCTTGACTAGCAAAATTCTATACAAAACATAATTTATTCTAAGATATATGTGAATGTGATCTATATAACTTAGTGACTTATATATTGTTCTGAGTTACAATATAATTCGAGTACGAGGCATGCCTCTTAAGTTTTGTCGTTTGAAGAAAAAAAAAACACAACTAGAACCTTATATGTAGTACTTTTTATTGTTTTTCAAAATATTCACCACGTAGCTTAATACACTTTTCCATTCGCTCAAACCAGTTATTATAACATTTATTCCACTCTCTCTATTGAGGGATCGCCCGCTACCGGGCCTTATACCCTCCGCTGACCCTCGGATCTGCCTACTCATGATCACGAACACAAGACACTACAGTCGCAACGAGATGCACCTAGCATGAACCATAAATACATAGCGTCGACTAATTAAAATTTTAATCGCATATGTTTCGCCAACACCCGTGGCATCATCAGGATTAGTTTTCCATGTTAGTTCTATCTACCGAACCAACTAACTTCGTTATGTTAATCGACATATGTTTCGCCAACACCCGACTCAGGAACCTTTGACCACGTTAAGACTATGTTTCTTATCATTAGTTTTCCAGGAACCGAACCAACTAACTTCGTTATGTTAATCGACATATGTTTCGCCAACACCCGTGGCATCATCAGGATTAGTTTTCCATGTTAGTTCTATCTACCGAACCAACTAACATAAGTTAACTAACATGCATGCTAGGTGCTTGGATCTGGCTTCTCGTTGCGAATGTAGTGTCTTGTGTTCGTGATCATGAGTAGGCAGATCCGAGGGTCAGCGGAGGGTATAGGGCCCGGTGGCGGGCGATCCCTCAATAGAGTTATTATAACATTTATTCCACTCTGTGGAATGTGGGTGTGTTCAAAATGACTGACTTGAAAGCGTCGACTGCTTCTTCAACGGACTGGAACCTTTGACCACGAAGACTTTTCTTAATTTTAGGAAATTTAAAGAAATCGAGCGCTGTGAGAGCGAGAATTTCTACTTTTTCCTGCTTCAAATACTCAATCGTTTGACGAGCGCTGTGAGAGCTGAGT
This sequence comes from Carposina sasakii, assembly GCA_014607495.2. Classification (NCBI taxonomy): domain Eukaryota; kingdom Metazoa; phylum Arthropoda; class Insecta; order Lepidoptera; family Carposinidae; genus Carposina; species Carposina sasakii. Next base: position 8,232,554 of record CP053175.1, on the reverse strand, counting down.
CCGCAGACATGGAGCTTCATCACTGAACACTCTTCAAAACACTGAAGCCGTGTCAGGCCTCTTATGTATTAATATATTAATGCCATGTTTCATTAGCTTCTCCGTGATCAAAATAAAATAAAACGAATTCGGGGTTTTCTCTATATTAAAATGATTTTATATAAAAACAGATAACGAATAGCATAACTACTAATTTAAAGTAGTATGTACTCGTATTTATGTTTCCATAAATAAGTAACACGATTCGAACCTAGTATGAAGTAATTAAGGCAAAAACTATGGCGGTAGCCTTGTGGCGTGCCCTGGGGGAGGCCTACGTCCAGCAGTGGACTGCAATAGGCTGAAGACGATAAAGTAATGGATAAGCCAAGCGAAGCAAACTAAGGACCTGTGCACACAACTTAATCTCACTCATAAACACAAACACGGGACTCGCATCTGCGCTGACCGCAAGTCTAGACGGAGCGCAGAGTAGATATAACAGTGGGTTAACTATAATACACATACATAACGCACATATAGTTTTTACATATCCTACTATAAAACTATATTATAAACACGAAAGTTTGTGACGAGGCCGCGATGTATGTATGTAAGGATGTTTGTTGCTCTTTCACGCAAAAACTACTTAATAGATTTTGATGAAACTCTACAATAATATAGCTTACATATCAGAATAACACATAGGCTACAATTTATCCCGGTAAAATAATTTTATCCCGTATTATTTCGACATTATGTTTTTTCGGTAGTCTACGCGGACGGAGTAGCGGGCGTTGACTAGTGCATACAGGGTGTTTTTTTGTGGCCACCTTTAACGAAGGGTACGTATTCTATACATGAAATAAAGTAAGTTTATGCCAAAAAAAATGCTGGGAAAAAAAATTTTTTTTTTTGAAAAAAAAAATTTAAATTCCTTGATCGTGCGAAATTTATAGTGTCTAGTGTTTATGTTAGTTTTTTTATAGACAGATATTAATTATTTTTCGTGAAAAAATCCTGCTACGCGCGTCTATGTGCATTTATGCAGAAAAACGCAGTCTATTTACTCAACTTTGGACCCTAATATTTTGGAAACCAGACACTTCCCAGGTATGCTTCCATGGAGAAAAATGATCGTGATGATGAGGAGATTCCGTAGTTTTCGGGAACGTTGACGACCAAAAATCATCCTGTATATACATAGCTGAGTTCCTGAAATGGAGTATGTAGCTGAAACTGCAGGTAAGATCCCACAGCCAGTTTAGCATAGCGGGCTCAGATGTGAATGATCAGTGACAAGTTGCTAGCTCATCGCCTGAGAGATTGCCCGAGTTCCTTAGTCGACTCTTACGACATGCACGGAAGGAGATGCAGCTGATGTATTGCTAGTGAAGCTCTACATTCTTGAATTTATTTATTTATAAAACAGACGTGTGGTAAGATGTAGGATTGTAAGATTGATTCTGTAATTTAAAACCGGTCGCAATTTAGAAATAATCCTATCAATTAATAAGTATAGGTACTCGTATTGAATGGGATAGGTAGTTGGAAATGAGGAATTGAAATTCGTTTTATCCTAATAGCTGAAAAAAAAGTGCCCTAAAAATATTTTTTAACATTCTTGCTCATAAAGTGGTAGTTACCACACAGATTTTAGATACGTAATCTACCTTTTTACCCACATCTACATTTATGACGTTTACAACCGTGCTGTGGCGACAGGGCTGCAAGTTACAAAAATACAATAGTAACTATGTACCACAATTGATTTAGTCAATTTGTGTTACCACATCACAGTTACACTGTGACATAATACAATCTAAACCTTAAGGCCCATCAGTACGACGGCGTATTGTTATAGCATGAGATTCATAACGCTGGTCTTCGTGTCGCCATTGATGATATACAAAATTAATTAAGTACACTTTTAATACGTGTGCTTAGACGATCAACGGATACACGTAAAGGTGAATGACTTAAATTTTTGGTACATATACAGGGTGAGAGTGACAGCCAGGCAAATATTGATATGCCGACATCAGACCATGATTCTGAGGCGAAAACCATAGAAAATTTTCGCAGGAAAATTCAAATTTTTATTTCTTTAATTTTTAAAGAAAAATAGAGTACTTTGTTTAAGTAGGCTAATGATTTAATAGAAAAAAAAATAGGCTCTAGAGAGTGCCAGAGAAATGTGCGTAGAAACATACATTCGAAAAACTTAACCCTCATTGTGGCGCAGTCGTGTAGAAATAACCTGCCATACTGTATGTATAAATTAAGTGGTACAAATGTTGGGATAATTGTAGTATTACCCACAGTACAAAAATAAGTAACTTTAATTAAAACAGAAACAAACATCTCGAAAAAAACACAAACAAACTTGCAACTCAAACGCAGACCCGCTTCAAACTAAATAACTGAAAGTATCCGGGAAACGGAAAAACTAGTTATTTATACCGGGTAAGAGACGTTACTTTACCATGTTTGTTTAGGTCGCCTCTTCTATGGAAACTTTGGAAAACAACAAGTTATTTCCGGGATAGAGTCACAGGGCTTCACAAATACGTATAGTCATTCCCATTATCCCCCAAAGAGGGGCAGAAGTGTGCAAATTACACCCCACTTTTCACCAGTTAGCTTATAAGGTCCCACGTGGTAAGAGGTGAGCCTACCGCCGCTTTTCGGGCACAAATTCTATTCAAGTGTAATTATATTATGCCCGAGAAAATGATAATACTGCATCCTTAATAAACTAACTCGAAAAAGGATTATCCGCTTAAAGTAGAAAGGCGTAGAAAGCCTGTATGTATGTATATATGTGAGAGGCGGATTAAATACTTAATCAGTTAAGGCAAATAAACTTCAAAAGGGACTCTAAGGGAACTAGCACACTAGGCAAGGCAACCATTACTTAACGATAAGCGATATTCGTTATGGTGTGTATTTGTAATGGATTTACTAAAATCAGGTTTATTTTGTGAAATATTTGTACGCTTAATGTACTTATCTGAATAATATATGACGAAAGTACATGTTTGGAAAAAGTAATGTTATTCGGATGAGAGCATATCGAAAACAACTATTTAAATTGTGTCTTACTAATATAGATTTTAAGTGGTGTTTTTATGTAACTTACTAACAAATGGATTGTAATATTCTTTCCGAAAATAAATGAAATTATTATAATTATTAAAAGGCAGATTTTCGCAGACATTACTACTGTTAAAAAACCATAAAACAATCACACAATATAACATTTAATTCAGTCATTCAAAGTAGCCATTCCAAAAACGAAAAAAAGATTCCTTTTCGAGAGCTTTTATTGCGTTTGCTGCGTTTGGTTGAGCCAAAGTTTAATCTTCTTCTTTCTTCAGCCTATTGCAGTCCACTGCTGGACGTAGGCCTCCCCCAGGGCACGCCACAAGGCTACTTGCCACAGGGACGCCCATAGTCACCACGCTGGGCAGGCGGGTTGGTGACCACAGTGTGATATTCGGACTATGTTGTCAGTACGGCAGGCGCTGCTGCCCACTTTCCGGAAACCCTTAATCGCCTCGTATGATACCCACGGGCAGGCAGGGGTGGTACAAACTCTACTCTGCCGGCACCACGCGGTTAAAAAGTTTAATATTGCAATAGAATTAATGTTCCACTTTCCTTGAAAAGATGGGATTTCCATAGATTTGTTGCGAGCGAAGTTAGCACAAGCTACATCACGTTGTCACGCCGTAATGTGATTAGTTGGTTTCTTCGCGTTAACGCGAACGAGTTCGAATTGCAAACTTACATTCCACATACTAAGGGCTGTTTTTAACGTAGTCGGTTTTTTTCTTAAAGTAAATGAGGTTATTGATTGAATGAATAAGAACGTCATTATTTTTTAGCTAATGGCAGAGCCACTAGTAACCTATTGAGAAAGCACTCTTAAATTAAATAGACCTTCAAAAGGGACCCTCAAATAAACAAACAAACGACTTTCAATATAAATACAATTATTGAACGCGCCGCAGTCAATGCAAATTTGTATTACAATACCTTACAGGGAACAATTACGGTTGTAACATTGTATGTCTTCCGATAGTGCTGGCTCTGTCGCACTTACGAGATATACGTATGTTAGATAAGGATGCGACGTGCCAGTGAAATGCCAAATCATTGTTTGATTTCCGCACACTTGCTTGAGTAAGTTGGTTAGGGTTAGTGAGGGGTGTTGTTTGACTATCGATATTTTTTTATCGATGAAATGAAAAAGTGGTGATGAATAAGTGTGTATAATGCACTCTACGCCCGTCATATAGGCGTTATATTACACTACCTTGCGAGCAGACAATCTCTGTGAGTTTATTATTTTCTTTCTTCTTGTTAAAATAAACAAAATCTAAAAGAAAAAGTTAGGATTCGAGCCTTAGCCTGATGAAGGAGTATGCAATTTAGTGAAATTTAGTTACACACAAAATTGGCGAACAAGAGCAGTGTAATTTATTTCACTTTAAAATTGTAACTCCAATCTCGTAAACCTGAATAGATCAGATACATGATAAAATCCGCAACAGTTAGTAAAAGTAAATATATCTGTATAAAAGAGGAAGCCATCTTTTTTCCACGTGAGTTCATTTTAACAATGAGCATTACTTGCATATGTAAAATAGTGTTCACTGCACCGAATTAAGTAGAATTTGCATTAATGACGTCACCGCAGTTCCTTCTAAATTTATGTGAAGTTATACTGGTATTTACAGACCTATTTTCCATTTGTCTTGACCCTCGTTTGAGGATGTAGGACTCTGCGATGTTAGCCTAATAGGTATTCTTTTGGTTGGTTGATAAAGAGTATTCGTTCGGGTTTGTGTGTTCAATGCACATTTTCAATATTAAGGTTCTCTAGTCACCAATGGTGCTTAAACGATTTTATAATATATACTTACTATTTATCATTAATTACTATACATAAAACGCAGGTATTTACAAATTTGAACTTGAATACTAAGGATTAACACATTACTATAAACCAAATAGCACTCTGGGTGGATCAACCGACCTCCTATAGATGTTATATTTAAGCTAGTTATATATATTTTTATCTTTCTGTAGGTAAGTATGTAATAAATAAATAGATATAAAAAATTCAACATAAAGTTAAACAAATCCATCCAACAAATAAAAAATAAAAAAATATAAATTTATCGATAAATAAATCTATCGATGCGATCCCCTCCCTGACATCCTTTGTTCATTTCTCGTTTCCTGCCAGTAAGGCTGGCCGTCGGTCCGGTTTTGTTGGGGAGGCATATCTTCTCAGTGTGACAACCATAAAGTTATGCGTTGCGAAACATGTTGTTAGTAGCTAAGGAAATGTTGGAGGAGGTAAGCTCATGGAGGAGGTACAGAGGAGAGGGCCTACCTAACGACCAATTTCAATACTTGCACGAGCAATGACCGCACAGGCGTTTTAGTTTGTCAGCACTGAGCGCGCAATAAATGCTATTCTTTTCTTATATATTTCGTACATTATTTTACATCAGACATTCACTATAAGTTGTAGGTTAATATAACGTTTTTACTTAAACGTCCTTTTAACTTCTGCTACCAAAAACAAGTCAACAAATATTAGGTGTACAGATCTTACAAATCCGTAATCATAAACAATCTCGGTTTTTATTCCAAATTTGAAGTTTTGTATGAAACAATGGATTTAATCTGAAATATGCAAAAAATCTCTCGAGATCGGTTATTGAAATTGGCTGTAAATACCTAGTAAACAAGTTGTTTTTCTTAACGTTTATTATTTATTAATGTATAGGTAGATATTATGGTCGATTCCGGCAGTCACAATTAAACCTAAACGTAATTTTAATCCTACCTGTCCTTTTCTCTCTCAGCCATTTATGTTAAGAACGGAGAGAGATAGACCTGACTAAGATTAGGTTTAGGTTTAAGTGTGACTTCCGGAATCGACCCTATTGTCATGGGCAACATGCAAATGCTTATCGAACGTTCGAAAACATTAAAAATGGCCGTAACGCTGTGAAATGACCAGCCAAACCAAAGTAAAACAATAACCAAAAGGAGTTCCGTTGAAATGTAAATACGTTGTCATTTTGCGATTGTCCTCCACTGTTATGTGTATGTTACATTGACCCTTACTATTTGCTCCGTGAGTTAGCTTAACGTGTTTAAGCGTGGAGCCAAAGTAAATAGATTTTCGCTGAATTGTTCTTATTCTGTAGAGCGCTTATTTGACAAGTTTTAATATTTTATAAGTAACTAGTGGAACTTCGTTGGACTAGAAACCACCGATTACTTACTTCCCTATCGTTATCAAACAGGTTACTAATTATAATAAAGATTTCTTTCGACCAAACGGTCATTGTAAGTATAGTCCAACAGTACCTAGGCCGAACAGTGGTCGAGTCGGTAACAGTACCGGCAAAGTGCGAGTCGGACTCGCTCACGAAAGGTTCAGTTCCTTACTATTACCCATAAATAAAATATTGTAAAAACACGTTTCTTGTTCAGTGCTGTTGCGGGGCTTCACTAGAATACATCAGCTGCATCTCCTTGCGTGCATGTTGTAAGAGTCGACAAAGGAATTCGGATATTCTCTCAGGCGATAAGCTAGGAACTTTTCTTTGATTAATTATATCCTGTGTCTGTTATACTAAAGGTGGCTTAAACGTAAAGAAGAAGAAGGAGGCGTTCAGGCTACACCATTTTGGGAAGACAGCCGTACATATATGCACAATATGCAGCCCTTAAACTACCTATTTATTTTAAATATCTGTTATTATTCCCACGTCCGCTAGTAACATTTTAAATATTAACAGTTCTCCTTCAAGTATTCTCTGCCATTAAATTAAATACAACTATCTCAGTTTTTGCTTTAAACAAGTCGAGGAAAAGTAAAAAAATGTCGACTCTTAAGAACTTGCACCGCTGTGAAAGACTTATGTGGCAAGACAGCAAATGTATTATAGACAGGGTTCCTTATACAGGCTGTTTTTTCATCGCCACCATAAACGAAGGGTACGTACTCTATACATCAAATAAAGTAAGTTTATTCAAAAAAAAAATGCTGGGAAATGATGTAAATTTTTTTGATATTTTTTTTTAAATTACTAGACCGGGCGAAATTTGTAGTGTCCAGTGTTTATGCTAGTTTTTTCATAGACAGATATTAATTATTTTTCTTGAAAAAATCTTGCTACGCGCGTCAATGTGCATTTATGCAGAAAAACGCAGTCTATTTACTCAACTTTGGACCCTAATATTTTGGAAACCAGACACTTCCCAGGTATGCTTCCATGGAGAAAAATGATCGTGATGATGAGGAGATTCCGTAGTTTTCGGGAACGTTGACGACCAAAAATCACTCTGTATATTACTCTGATATCATAATATGAGCTGCATCTATCCTGTGTTGATGTATGATAGATGTGGGGCTTCATTAGAATACATCAGCTGCATCTCAGACTGAGGAACTCGGTGGAGTTTTCCTAGGCGATGAGATCTCTTCTTGCAATTCTGGCGACCTGCCCCCTGATTATGTAAAAGCAATAGCAAAGCCGAAGCCGCGCGATCGCGATAATTGAGTGTGTGTGTGCGCGGGGCGAGGTGCGGGGCGCGGGAGGACGCCGAGCGTATAATTATCGCGATCGCGCGGCTTCGGCTTTGCTATTGGTTTTACGTAATCAGGGTGCCGATTTTAAGAGCACAGCCGCAAGCCGGGGCCAAATGTAAAATATCAGTGACAAATTACTAGCTCATTACAGTGGAGAATCATTAACATTTACTAGGTTACAAGGATTTGCCTACCTACCCAGTGTTACTCTCACAACCGAATGATACCTCAAGTTCAAATACTACAAGCTGTTTAGGCTCTAGATCAGTGGTTCCCAAAGTGGCCCAGACGACAGGAGATTTGATGTGGGTCTTCGATGGCGTGAAAAAATGGGGCTTCACAATTAATTTGTATGTGGTGTAGGCCTGCAGGGGGTCCACGAGAGCCAGTTAACTTTTGAAAGGGGTCTATGAGAAAAAAGTTTGGGAATCCCTACTCTAGATATTCGAAAAACATAACCCCTTCTTCTGGCAAAGTCGAGTAAAAATGGCTTGGCACGTTCGTGCGAAATAATTTCGTGTGAATCGACTACTAACTCGTAAAATAAAAAATGATGAAAAATATTTATTAGTTTAGGGATCTCTATTTTCTACAACACACACACACATATACAAATAACTACAAGTAAGATTCTTTCGTCTCCGAGATACGATTCAAAACGCGTTCTTTATTTAGACAGAGTTCTAAATGCAAGACAAAGGAACTTTTACACGCCCAGTTACACCCTTGTCGAAGTTGCTTATTGAGTAAGTTCTGCTCTGGGAATGAAAAAGTAAGGTACAGTACATTTTGTATGGAGTTGCTTTATGTTGCGGTTATATATTGAGGGAAGTAACTTAGGTTTTCAGGATAGGTACTGAAAAAGGATCGTTTATTATTACAGTAACATATATACATACACATAATCACGCCTTTATCCCTTACGGGGTAGGCAGAGCACCAAGCACTAACCGAACTTGTACATCTCAACTATACCCCCAAAATTGTTCAGAAGTGGCACCATGTGGTTCTATCGGCCCTTGGTGCTCTGCCTACCCCGTATTATACTTAACCTTATTATTATATTAATACGAGGCGATTAAGGGTTTCCGGGAGGTGGGCAGCAGCGCCTCCCGTGTTGACAATGTAGTCCAAAATACAAACTGCGGTCACCAACCCGCCTGCCCAGCGTGGTGACTATGGGCAAATACCCCCCATGGCAGTCTTGTGACGTGCCCTGGGGGAGGCCTACGTCCAGCAGTGGACTGCAATAGGCTGATGACGAATATAATTATTATTTACAGGGACCTGGCCGGGCGGCTCGTAGAGTCCACACGTGACCAAAATGCTGGCTGCTACTTAGGCCAAAGAATAAGCATAGCCATTCAGCGCGGCAACGCAGCCAGCATTTTGGGCACGCTACCTGATAAGGTAGATCGGCTGACCATCCTGTAAAAATTTGGATGGTCAACCGACCTCCCACAGGTACGCCATAGATCTAAGTAGTTCTAAGTTAGCTATAAAACATTTAAAAAAAATTATAATGCTTGTAGGATGCTAGGCTAAAAATTTCGTCACACAAGTATAAGTGGATTAAGGAAGTCGGGCATTATTTCAGGCGATTAGCAACTTTTCACAAACAATTTACATCTGTACCTGGTGTCAACGCACCTATATAAATGGATGTACCTACATGCTTCAAAATTTATAGACGACTTTCCAAACGTATGGCGTGATCAAGAGCCAATCAACATCGATTACTCGTCATTTACCTGCTCTGCGATTGGGCGAAGATGTTCCGAAAGAGGCTGACAGCCAGCGCGGCGTGTGGGCTACGCATTCGTCTTAAATCTACCATCAAGCAATCATATATTTAATTTAACGTTATTTTCGTATTCTTTCGCATAATAAGTAATTACTGTAAAGTTACAGCAATAAATTTGTAACCCTGAAAAGCCAAATTGTCATCATTTGCTGCCTCCTACGTATCCTCAAGGATTTTCAACGCTGAACGTCATCCAGGACTTCGCGCAAACACCTGGTTCGCTAAACGTGGCTGTGGGTTTTCCTTTACGATTCTGCAGTACTGGCTACACCATTTTGGGAACGCAGCCGTTTTTTTTTATTATATGAACCTACCTATGTAAAAAAAGTGTTTTGAAAATTTCTAAAATTAACACTTGCATTATTTTGAAGCAGAAAACTGCTTTTCGTTTTCGTTTTTAGTTTAGGTAGGTATTCAAGTTTGCATGAGCCAGCAGATTTTTTTTACGATTTCAGAGTTGGTCCCATAATAAAAGTTGTGTCTTTTACCAACCTAGTCTCGTGACAAAAATAAGTTACTAATTTTGAAAACAGCTTATACTGGTATTTGCAGTTTATCGATACAATCTCCCAACCCTAGCCACACTATTCGTAGCCAAACGCAATATCGACAAGCATTGAACTAGTGATGTAATTACAAGGTAAGACAGTCTGACGTGTATGTAGGAAAAACCGTGAAGGAGGTAGCATAAACACGTGTTATTTTATGATAAAACGTGGCTTATAGCAAATAAGACAAATGTTTATTTTTAAAGTTACATGCACATTGACAAGATGATATCTCCTACCGTGCATGTCGTAAGAATCGATGAAGGAATTCGGGATTTTTCTCAAGCGATTAGCTAGCAGAGGGACAAGAGGGTCTTGGTGTTTTGTAGGCGATGGGCTGACCACCTGTCACTACTAACCGAACTTGTACATCTCAACTATACCCTCAAAATTGGTTAGAAGTGGCACCATGTGGTCCTATCGGCCCTTGATGCTCTGCCTACCCCGTAAGGGATGAAGGCGTGATTATATGTATGTATGTATGATAAGCTAGCAACTTGTCACTGATCGTTTACACCTGTCCCCGCTAAACGTGACTGTGGGATGTCTCTTATAATCCTGCTATTCTCACTACCTCATTTCGTGAATACAGTCATGTGCATATGTATGCACATTGAAAAAAATGAACGTGATTTCTAATATAAAATTTTATAGCTATGTTTTTCGATAGTGTGATTCCAGGTATCGGCTAGTAAAAAATATATCGTAGAAAACGGGTGATATTTTGTACGGATACGATGCGTCACTGCGATTATGTAACATCACCGTATTTTAACAGTGAAATGGCCGAAGCTTAAACGTCGCTAGTCCCTCCTCTCGGTTTCCTCCATGTTCCTTAATGGACGTGTGTTGTGAATGTAATCTAATAGGTTATGCTAAAATCCATTTTGCACTCAAACTGACATGTTTTAGAGCTTGTTTTAGAGCATTTAACTAATAGAGAAGCCACGTTCATTGTAGGCTAAGATGTCCATCAATTGGTTGTACAAAATATCTAGCTCACAAACCTAAGGAAGGCACACTACTAAAAATATGCTTAGGTAGGTGAGCTAGACACGTACATCTGTATTCCCGTCCCCTGATTACGTAAAAGCAATAGCAAAGCCGAAGCCGCCCCCTGATTATGTAAAATTAGCGATCAGCAAAATTCGCGCGGTGGTCGCGCCGAAGATGCGCGATCTGTCAAAAAAATTCGTATTACCTAAGCCTATCGTTCGTTGAATCGTTTGTTAAATTTTTGCTAGCACACTAGCGCCAAAGACGATAAAGTAACAAAAAAAATAAAACATTCTGAACGAATGGCAAAGGAATTTTTAATCACACAGTCTACTGCTGATGACTTGACTTACCAATTTTTTTAAAAAAATTAAAAAAATAACATATTGCTACTTCATAGAAAATAATAACAAATGTGTTTCGTGCTAAATTATAAAAACATACTCGGCGTGAATAGCTAAAGAGATATAAATGGAATACAATATAAATTATTTTACCACAGAATTGGTTCGTTTCTGCCAACCTAATATTTATCGCAGTTTGACAGTTCGTTTGCTGGTTGATCGTTTTGCGAACTTTACGTAATACGTAAAATTGTCAAATGTATGAGGCAAAGACGATTTTATCGCTTTGCTTGTGCTTGATTGCTTTGGGTCTGCTATTGCTCATAGCTAATACGAATTTGACATTTAAATGCGAAAATTGTGCAAAATTCGTCAATCAGGGGGCCGCGCGTTCGCGTTGAGAGTGTGTGCGTGCGCGCAACGAGCGCTCGGCGTCCTCCGCGCCCCGCACCTCGCCCCGCGCACACACACACTCTCAATTATCGCGATCGCGCGGCTCCGGCTTTGCTATTGCTTTTAACTCTGAATTCTACTATTTATACGATATTATAACGATAACTTAGATTCGACTAGTGATGGTCTAATATTCTCGACACAGAATTATCGATATCGAGTAATATATCGATATTAGATAATCTAAGCGCATTCGGTCGGTATTGCGATTGTAGACAGTTTCTAATCTTGGGGCCATTCAAACAGCGAATATAATAAACTTATGACAACTTATGGCCTCACGATTACTTATGGTCCCACCTCCTCTTTTATACCTTCTCCATGGTCGTAAGAGTCGACTAAGAAACGGGCATTCTCTTAGGCGATGAGCTAGCAACTTGTCACTGATCTTATACGTTAGAGCCGCCATGCTAAACGTATGTCTCAGCAGCATCTCTAGCTGAAAAAGGACCAAGGGGCAATTCTTGAAAATTTTTGAGCCGAGACGTAACCACTAACTAACCGTTAAAGAAACGCGGTGCGAAGCAATATTTATACTTTTTAAGTAATTATTTTTAGCACGCATCGGTACTCTGTTTGAAATGTGTAATTACGTCTAAATAATTATTGAGCGTGCGTAACTTACTACACATACGCGTGATGTATAACTGGCAGGTTCCTGACAGGGTGCACGGTTCTTCTAGCATGCTTTATGTTGCACTACATACATACTTTTTATATTACTTAACTACTTTTTCACTGTCTCCATTTTCTACCCTGTTTGTTTATTCTAAACTAGCAGCCGCCCACGACTTCGTCCGCGTGAGGGGGCGTTGTACCCGTGCGTAGCCGGGCAGGTTGTTGTATAGACTGTAGCCTTCCTTGGTAAATGGGCTATCTAACACTGAAAGAATTTTTCAAATCAGACCAGTAGTTCCTGAGATTAGCGCGTTCAAACAAACAAACAAACAAACTCTTCAGCTTTATAATATTAGTATAGATTGTTGCTATTGTAGTCTCAAAATAGTGTGTGTACATTCAAGCAAATAAAAACTAATTCTATTCTATACGTTACCAGCAAGCTTAATTCGATGCTAAAAATTTGCATGAATGTTGGGAACAGGGCCATTACATACAATTTGGAATTATCCACATCAATCCAATGTTGGAAAATTTTTTATTGAAGGTCTGTTGCAGAGGTTTTTGATGTTTTCCAGCTAAACGGTAAGTTCATCAAGAAAATAGGTGAGACAAAAATTAGAGTGGATACATCATCCAATTATCTACAAAAATTGTATCACTTTTTTTTCCTAAGAATCGCCATTTCGGAATATAGCGCAGTTGAAAAAGTTGTGTTATTCATAATATGTGTAAATTACCGTTATATACGAAGGATAATATAAGTAAAAATATGAATTTTCCACCATATAATACGAAAGAATGTAAACGAAAAAAAACCTAGTCCCTCACTTTATATGTGGACGGACGACCTGGCCGCTCGTAACCTGCTCCTTTTTGAAGGGTCGCGGGTATTAGTCGTCGGTAAGAACACGTGTTATTGATATTTCCAAACAAAATTTGCAGGTGTTTGTAATAGAAATGGAGCTGCTTTATTTGTAATAAACATTTGGCGACTGGTCGGAGTTAATTGGAGTATTGAAAGAGGTTGAATTTTCGGGTACCTGGAGTCATTATGTGCATGTCGAAAAAACTCAGAGGGTACTGTTAAAAGAAAACAGGAAGAAGAACAAGCTGATCAAAAATAAAAACCGAAAAAATTATTTATTTTTAAAACTATGAACAACAATCAAAAATACTCCAAGAGTCTGCTTTTTCATACTATCTTATTTCTACATGCTGTGGAACGACATCAGCATTCAGGAGAGGTAAAAAATTAGTTTTGAAATTGTTTGAGAGACTTTAGTTGATTGTGCGTTTTCAAAGATCTTACTCCACAAGCAATCACCAACGTTCTATCTGTCCAATTTCGATACTTATCTTTTGAAAAAATACACAGCCTTCCTCCAACCTCTGTGTGAATATCTATGTTTAAAGTTCAAGATTAATAAACAAACCCAGAAGACTTATTAATTGTATTTGGAACTTATTTTTTTGCACCGGAAAAACTCCTCTTTTTTTTGCAATTGCAAAACGGGGTTGCGGCTGTAAAAAAGTTGGGTTGTTTTGTTCATTAGCATGTATCAGTTGTCAGGCCAATCGTGCTCCAAGAATCGCCAGAAGAAGTGGATTCTTAGATATAGGCAGGAGACATACATCGCTCTTTGACATATTTGTAAGCAGAAGAAGAAGAAGAAGAAGAATAGAAGAAGAAGAAGAAGAAGGAGAAGAAGTACATATGGATATGTTCAAAACGAGTATCTATCAGGAATAATTTTTTCAATTTACTCATTACTTACACCGCTTATTTACTATAGTACTATAATAAAATAGTTTTTTAACTCAACAGAACCACAATAGATCTGGAATAGGCTACCGGGGAAACCACGTAAAAAAAACCGCGTCAGCACTACCTCACGGGTGGCCAAGCAAGTAAACAACTTTTTCAACATTTTGATCGAATCTCCGAAATGGCGATTCTTAGGAAAAAAAGTTTACAATTTTTGTAGATAATTGGATGATGAATAATTTTTGTCACCTATTTTCATGGAACTTACCGTAGCTGGACAAAAAAACGATGCAACATTTGCAATTTTTTTCCAAATTGGATTGATGTGGATAATTGACAAATTGTATGTAATGGTGTTCCCACATAAAATTTTTAGAAGGTGCGAATTAATGTAACTTACATTTTTGAAATTTGACTACATTGATCTGGTGTGTGTAAAATAAAAACTTTCTATTCTATACGAGCAAGCTGAAGTGGCAATGGGCAGGGTACCTACATAGAGGCTGATGGAGTCAAATCTTTCTATCGCCAAACGCATCGTGGGAAGGCACCCGCGAGAACGACCTGGCCAACGTCGCGGGCGTCGGTTGGACTGCTTCCGACCGGTAGGAGTGGAGGTTGTTGGGAGAGTCTTAACAGGGCTGTTATGTATTCTATTCTACTCTCTATACTAGTTGAATCTTGCCAGTTCCCTTGCCGCGTGTGAATATCTATGTTTAAAGGATTACATTATGTATTCTTATTTTTTTTCTTTATTGCCCCAACTTCCCATTACGTAGTCAAACTGATTTTAAACAAATTCTAACAAATTACAGAACTACATTGAAAAATATTGATGCAATTGAGGCCAAATCTTTCTATTCCAAGAATTTCACTTGTTCTGGGATGCAGTTGATCTTGCCCCCTTGCCGCGTAGTTACTGGCCCCAACTTCCCATTACGTAGTCAAACTGATTTTATGAGGGAAAATTAAAAGATTTCCTAACGAAGTTTCCCGGGAGCGTGTTTACACGTCACGATTAGTCGGGAGGCGAAATTAGAGTGTCGTTCGATTTTGATAAGCAATGTGTACGGGTTATATGATCTATGTCAAGTTGTCAGTGTTAGCTAAATAATTTAATTGCATATGGATTCTGCAAGGTTGTTAGAACCTAAGCTTATCATCACCATCATCAAAGCCTATTGTGTTAGCAGCTCCCTTGAATGATTGCATGCTACTGCTGACGTATTTCAATTTTGTAATATACAAATGTAGTTATTTTGAAGTAGGTAAAACCTCATGCTGTATGTTTATGGCTGTATAGGAGATTCTGTACAGGGGTGGGCAGTCCAACCCTCAGGGAGGTGCCAAGGTCAGGTTGTTGTGGCAGCCATTACCCGTAGCCCGGGGATTCTTTGCACCCCCTGCCACACTATGACCCGGGCCGCTGCCGTAGTCCGGGGTAGTATGGCGGCCGGGAACTGGGGGCCTTTTTTTAGTTCCCGTCATTGGGGGGTATTTGCCCATAGTCACCACGCTGGGCAGGCGGGTTGGTGACCGCAGTTTGTATTTTGGACTATGTTGTCAACACGGGAGGCGCTGCTGCCCACCTCCCGGAAACCCTTAATCGCCTTGTACGATACCCAGGGGCAGAAAGAGACATATCTGTACATACATAGGTATATATGAAATGCTTTGTCCTAAATGGTTGATAGGATCAACATACAGCCTAAATCGATGGTCATAGATACTTGAAACTTGGAGGGCGCGTTTTTTGTATGACGGAGGCATCCGATACAAAAGTATTTTTCGAAATTTTACTTTCAAAAGGCTGGATAAAGGAGCAAAGTCTTTATAGGTCAATGCGATGCTTTGGCCCAATCTACTTAATTTTTTTTCATAAGCATACCTTGCGAAATAAGTATGTCACTCACAAATCATTTTCCAAAATTCCCGCGGGAATAATTTAAAATTCTATGCGATCGAAGACCGTGGGCATTCGGAGACTAGCGAATGATCCGTTAGTTTACTAGATCTAAAAATCGTGTCGTGAGGTGTAAAGGCGCCTATCTCCGCTCCCTATAGCTGGGTGATGTAATTATCAAAGTCGATAGATTAGATCAGTATTAATAAACTTTTACAAAGAAAAAGCCATTTTGAGTGGTTTTTGGTTTGAAAAGCTTTCTCCTATCGACTGATAAAGAGCACTTAAACATGTCTGATTCAATTTGAAAATATATTTTCTGGAAAATTATTTCTAAGATTAATCGCTATGATCATTTTGGACAGCTAATTTTAAACTACTATTTGCTAGTGCATACATACCTACATATACACATGGCTGTGTCCCCAATAAATGGGGTTACCAGAACTGCATGATCGCGAATAAGATCCTATGTATACTTTTGGCATAGTGGGCTCATGTTTAAGACCAGTGACAGTTGCTTGCTAGCTCATCGCCTGAGAGAACGTCGCTGAGTTCCTTAGTCGACTCATACGACATGCACGGAAGGAGATGCAGCTGATGTATTCTAGCGAAGCCCCGCATCAGCACGGGATACCAAGTGTTGCCGGGTTGCCGGTAAGTAACTAATTTATGTTTGTGTTTCACTCGTATATATTACTCTACACCTTTAAAAATACAATTGTGAAAAGCACGATTACAAAACCTAGAAAAACATGTATATTTATATGATTGCAATAAAAATAAAACAATTCGTAATCTGACTTGCATTTCAGATGAAAACGGAATAAATTTTTATTTAAATTTAAAACAATACAAAAAAGGTATTTTCTGTAATATTTGCAAGTTTTTTTTTATATTTTAAAGTGAATAAACGATTCATAAATGGTGTGATTAAATTATATACGGTAATATATTCACTTAATAAATTAAATTGGAAAATAATCTGAAAGTAATTTTAATTCCTTCAGAGATTTATATATACCTATAGTTATATATGTTTTGATAAGGACCTAATGGTAATTATTATTGTTTTAGATGCAATACTATCATATTATCTTCCCACTAATATATCTGGCTTATGTCAAAAGTGCATCTATAGACACTCGGAAGGAAAATGACAAAAAGATTCCAAAGGAGAGTCATCAAGATATTGAAAGCAAACTGGCAACACTACAGAAGGAAGAAGAGAGACTTCTTATGAAAATAAACTCTGCAATAGATGATACAGTGCAAGTACTTAAGAAAGCAAACGACTCTGAGGCTATGACTGGCCTTCAACACATGGAAGATTTGAAAAGAGAATTTGTTGCGATACAACATGAGAAAAACAAAGAGATACATTTACCTCTAATAGTCGAACTAGAAGGACGTAGACATAATGATGGTGATATAAGGAAACCAGGACAAATTAATAAAAGAGACAAGAAAAAGCAGGCAGATAAGACAGGGGATAAGCCAAAGGATAAACATAAACCAATTAAATACAAACCCGAAGAGAGATATTCAAGCGATTCAGAAGAACCGAAAAAAGAAAAGAAAGAATGGAAACGAGCTCATAATTTACATGAAAACAAAGTACTTAGACAGGCTGAGGCCGCGAAAGGTAAGAAAGCTCAACCGATACAAATGACGACAGCCTTGGACAAGATATTTAAACCTGACACGATCTTGGCCAAGGAAAGTCAGAGTGCGTTTGAGAACCGTTACCTGGTGCAGAAGAAACTCGATAAGTGGATAAAAGCGAGAGAGTTAGAAAAGGAGAAGTTGAAAGAATACAAGATAAAGAAGAGGATAATGAAGGCGAGGGGTATTTTGGAGAAATGTCCACGATACGGTATGTTGTACTTTAGAAAGAGAAAGCCGTTGATGAGAAGAAGTATAATTGGGAAGAGAAGGGTTACATACGCCTGTTGTAGGAAGTGTTGTAAACAGTCGTATTTAGGCTGTCTTTGAGTGATAAATTTAATGAAAAAGAAGTCAATTACATATTTTGGAAAGTGTTTCGTTTTTCTGTTTTGTTAATTAATTATCTTATGAGCTCAATTTTACACAAAATAGTTCACATCAATTTTTTTACATTCAATGAAAATTAAAAGAAAACTTAAGCAATGAAGTACTAGCTAATAAATGATATTAACTAATAATAAATATAATAAAATTATTGATAAAGAAATGGATAAAATTCTTCACCCGAGTGGGAATAATAAATATGTAAAACTTCTGAAGTTTAAGCGGGGAAAGTTGCTGGCGTCCGCTAGTATAATAAAAAAATGTATTTCTATACACGATATCCAATTGATATACCTAAAATTTACAATTTAAATGCATGTACTCGTAATGACGTATGTAAACCATACAAAGCCCGATGACTTGGGTATCATATGTCCATTGTACAAGCCGATTACACGGCATCAATGGCTTAAACTACAGAGTGGATTACAAGGTATTATGACCAGTGAAGCACTTTATGGTTTTACTTAGTTTTAGTTGTACTTCACTACATACTTATACGAGTATTTTAAAACAAAATCGCTCGCTTCCCGCTTTCCGTCTGTCTCTATGTATGCTTAAATCTTTAAAACTACGTAATGGATTTTGATACAGTTTTTTTTAAAGTAGATACAGTGACACTTCACTGAGATAGTGTAACAGTAATAGTAGAATCATGCGGTGTGTCAGACCTAATGTTGGTTTTGCCATAAAGGAGAACTGTGTAGCAGCTCTTCTGGATTTCGTCTTTAGGCGACCTTAACTCTTATTCTCCACGTTGGTGGCTATTAAGCCCCGAATCGCTAACTTATGCCTGACAGACCGTAACAAATCGCACCTTGGGGTGGTGACCGTTGCCAAAGCAAAAGCTTTGCGATTTATTTATTTTTGGGTTGTTTAAATTCACCTCCTTTTTTGTTTGGTAGCGGTTTCATTTTTGGGGTGCGAACATAGAAAGTAACATATAATTAGACAATCGACAAACAAGTGTTAATGCTTTCATGTCGAATAAATGATTTTGAATTTGAATTTGAATTTGATTCAACAGGAAGGTTTATATGTACTAGAGACTAGACGCGGCTTTACACGGTTGCAATGCCCCTAGTATTTTAATAAAGAGGTTGCCTGTTGACAAGATAAGATTCTTATTTATCCTTGTACTCTTGCCTATCTCTCTAAAGGGCGTTTTTTCCAATGGTAGATAGCCTATCTGAAGAATAAAGTTGATGCCGTCTCTATCATGATGAAGTATAAGAGAAAAACAGCATCAAATATATATTCTTCAGCCTATTTGACCTGCATTGAAAAAATAGGCCCTAAAAGAAATTTCTCCCAGCAACTAATTAGTGGTTGGGTTTTAGATTTTCATAATTAGTGGTTTACTAATTAACTAATTTCTATAATCATGAGGATGCCACGGCCTTGGGGCAACCCCCGTGCCCGAGCAAAATTCTCGGCGCGCGACAACGCGCTGGTAACACTAGTTTACACAGTTTTCATATCCCAGCTGAAAGTTGTTATTCTATTATTCATTTAGGTAGAATTATCCAGAAATGGACCAAACAATTACTAGTAGCCGGGTGGAGCCACTTTCACCACCACCATTTTCACCACCCCCACCTGTAGACTAGTTTTTGATTTCGGTATAGTCCGGTATATATCTTGCATGCTCGGTGCTCGGATCTGGTTTCTTGTGGCGATTGTAGGTCGCGCAAGTGCTTGTTTTAGCAGTTATGGGTTATCAGATCCGAGGGTCAGTGGAGGGTGTAGGGCCCGATGGTGGGCGCACCCATAGTTAAGTGATTAAGCCTAATTCTTTTTAAGCGCCGCTTTTGTAGCTTAGGAGCAGTAGCCAATTCAAAGCCAAAAATACAAATCAGTAAAAAATAATTAAATCAGCTGATATCAAAATGCCTGTGAACACTAATCAGATGTTAAAAAATAATAGAAATCATGCTGATATGTTAACAGCCTACGATATAAATACAGGGAGTAAAAAGACAACAATGTTTTTTTAATACCTCGTATTCTTTGTAAGGTTACGATAATTTTTTTCTATGGAACCAACCCTGGGAAATGACAAATAAATTATGAAAAAATACTGTAATTTTATTGCAAGCAATGTATTCGTTTGATGCTCAAAGTACAAATGTACCTACAAAACTAACATTATAACATTTTGAGATGGAAAAATGTTTGTTAACTGATTTCAGGTGGATTTATGTAAAAAAATGATATTATTAATGTAAATTTGGACCTCAATATCTTGGAAACCCGTAGTTTCCCAGGGGTGCTTCCACAGAAAAAAATTATCGTGATGTTACAAAGAATACGAGGTATTAAAAGAACAAACTTGTCTTTTTACACCCAGTATGGTATTAGATTTGATAGCTTATACAGGGTGTAACACCCTGTAGTATTTTTTATAAAGAGGGTGGCTGGTAGTGACTGGATGGCAACGACGGATGTTCGTCGTCAGCTTCTTGCAGCTACTGCTGGACGTAGGCCTCCCCCAGAGTACGCCACAAGACTCGATCTGCCTTTTTTGCCATCCAGTCACCACCAGCCGTCCTCTATTTGCTCACTTTTGGCTAACTACATTCATACATATAATCACGCCTCTATCCCTTATGGGGTAGGTAGAGCACCATGGCTATCTCTTTGGGGGTCTCTCTATCTATATGTATGAATGTAATAAGCTCCTTTGTGTAGCCTCGTGTTAAACTAAAGCATGTATATAGGTTGTTTTCAGTATTATTTGCTCAGGGCTCTGACCTATTCACATGTTATCTTTAATCTAACCCTCAAGAGCGTCATACAAAAAACAGACATAAATCTTGTGTCCACAAAATACATCACCCGCATAAAGTATGCCTGATACCATGGACGATGAACAACGAGGAGGTGACCCTACTGTTTGTTCATAGAACACTATGCTAAAGAGATACATATTGGAGTTTTAACAATGCCTTCTCAATGGGTCTAAAGATTAAAGTATAGTAAAAAAAATCATATCGGAACGAATCGCATTGTTAGGCGTTTCGGTCTGCGGACCGAAACTCCCCAAAACCCACATATTGATGTAGTTGAGATACACAATGGTGTAGTTGAGATACATATTGGTTTAGTTGGTAGTTGCCACGCCATAGGCGTGTGTTGTTCCGTCAGTCAGTCATTCAGGAGAACGCATTTAAATAACTAATATAAAGATACGGAAAATCCCTATTCAGACCGAGCTGCGATGCCACAGGGACAAGATACATAGGTACATATACAGGATGTGTGTGACAGCCAGGCAAATACTGAATAAGTACCATTGTTTTGAGTTATACTACAGTGTTATTACTCGCAGAAAATTAATTTTTGATTTGATTATACGTAATGTTTGCCTTCCGCGCCAATTGTATCGGACGATCCTGTGTCTAGTTAAATGGGCTTATCGGTTATTGTGTGATACTTTACTGTTTTTTAGATCACTTGTGACTCACCTTTGGGGTTGTTCAGTTAATTGAACTTTTTTGAAAGCATCTTTAAAAAAAATATCCATAGGTAAAAATTTTGTTTTTAAGTCATCATTTAAGGCTTACTTAAACCAACCACTATTTTATTTCTTGGAAAAATAAAAAAAAACTCGGAAAATTTCCACTGGTTTCCATCTCAGAATCATGGTCTGAAGGCATCATATCAATATTTGCCTGGCTGTCACAAACACACTGTATAATACACGGCTGTATTTTCAAAATGGCGTAGCTAGAACTGCAGGATTACGAAGGAGATCCTATATGTTTAGCATGACAGGACTAGACGGAAACAATCTGTGATATCTGGTTTCATACCTGAGAGAACGCCCCTGAGTTTCCTTAGTCGACTCTTACGACATGCACGTAAAGAAATGCAGCTGATGTATTCTAGTGGGTGCTTTATTAGAATACATCAGCTGCATCTCCCTACGTTGCAAGTTGTAAGAGTTGACTCTGCATCAGCACAGAACTGATACACAATGGTGTTAAAATAACAACACCCGTCAGATTTTTGCGTCAATGCTAAAATATGACACAACCAGTGGTTCATCCTTACTACGTTATATGTATTGACGAAATTATTTTTATTTGTCGCAGTTCAATGTAACTATCATATCTGTGATGTAACTGAATATTGGAATCCCCTTTTCCTCCTTCCTTCTTGGTCGATAGTGGGAAGCACAAAGCTCCGAATTCGCACCCAAATCACGGATTTGTATGATTGACAGCGCCGGGAGGAGCGCCTAACGCACAGCCCAGGAGTACAGTGAGACAAGTTTAACTTTGTTTGTATCTAGCCTACGACTTCATCAGCACGAGGAAGTTGTTTATGTCCGTGTATGTGTAATTAATTTTAAATAAAAACTAAGTATTCTATTTTATGTACTCTATGTATAAACGTAACAATAATGAAAATAGCCCAATATTGAGAACCTATCCACAAAATTTTAACCTACCTAAGATATAATTTTTTTGATTACAAATTATCAACCCGCGTTATTGTAACTAGATAATGTCGAGGAATAAGAAATATCTTATATACATACAAAGAGACACGGCTGTATTTTCAAAATGAGGTAGCTAGAACAGCAGGATCACTAGGGATCTTGCAGCCACGTTTAGCATAGCCTAGACAGATGAGAAAGATCAGTGACAAGTTGCTCGAAGAAAACACTCCTCAGTTGAGAGCGAACACGTATCTACTAGCCTCTGAAGTTAATATACTGTTCTCCAAACTACACTGTAACTTTAATCAGACGAACAGAGATATCTTGGAGTCCGTGGGTCCGATTGCATGAAAAACTCTCAGATAAGGGCCCCAGAAACCCAAGGAAACGGATAACATACTCTCCTTAATGTACCTTATGTAATAAATTAGATATAACACGTAGGACTGGCATTATATTATCGTTTTTACGTGATAGAGTAGACATTATGTTATGGCTAGCGAACGCCCACGAATTCGTCCGCGTAAACTTTAGAATTCCTAGAAATACAACTACACACCCTCCATGGTAGCGGTGATAGCCCAGTGGTTAAGACGTGCACCTTCCAAGCGGGAGGCGTAAGTTCGATGCCAGTCACGGGCCTGTACCAATGAATTTATTTAATGTACAGATTTTAATGTTGTAAAATTGCCACTTAGCTCGTGCCTCGGCAAGCACGTAAAACTGTTGGTCCTGCGCCTGATCTCTTTCCGGTCGTGTCGGCTTTCCGTCCCATCGGACTATGAGAGTGAGGGAATAGAGAGTGCATCTGTGTTTGCGCACACACTTGTGCATAATATCTCCTGCGTACCTGGCCAATTTTCGTAGAGATTGGTCGCCTTGGCCGAAATACGGTCGGAGATCATCATCCCATCATCACACAGCCTCCAAGTTTTTGGTTTCTAATAATTCAGGACAAAGTAGTTTAATGCCTAGTTGAAGGCAATCCATGATAGAATTCTATATTCTGCTAATGATAAAACTAACTAACATAACGAGAACATTATAATTAATTTAAAATCAAAGCAACAATTTTCCAAACTCCCCAATTCGGGGGGAATTTCCCCGATTCACGGATATCTCCCCGTGTATCTGCCAGCCCTGTGCAGCCAATAGGAACGCGATAAGATAACACGTTGAACCGTTGAACCCATTTCTATTATTGGCAGAAGGGGACTCACATTTTGCCTAAGTCACTTCTAACTCGAAAATGACTTGTGAGTTTTATTCGAGATGTATAAATCGACTTATTGACTATAATAACGTACCTAATGCTGTTATAAAGAAATGTTGCTTCCGGGGTCTAACTCTAACGTCTTACTATCAATATATTAGAAAGGGAACGGGACGCGATGTACTACTCTCATTATACAATTTTTAAGACAACATACATAGTAGTGGTGTTCAAAAAAGCTATATTCTCGGAACGCGTGAAAGTGATATGCTACATGCAAATAGCGCGCTATTTTTGACACGTGAAGCGCGCTTATCGTTATAGCGTTTAGCTTGGAACGAGTCAATTAAATCATTGGTTATTGCGCTATGGACAAATAGCATGTTATTTTTAAAAGCTATACGTTATATTAGCTACCACTAATATACACACGGTTGTGTTTCCCAAATGGGGTAGCCAGAAGTACAGAATCATAAACAAGATCCCTCAATGATCAGGGACAAGTTGCTAGCTTATCGTCAGAGGTAAAGCCCGAGTTCCTTAGTCGACTCTTAGGACATGCACGGAAGGAAATGCAACTGAAGAATATTCTAGTGAAGCACTGGTTTTTTAATATTAACGGGGATTTAATACTTTAGCACATGCTTCTACAGTGGTTCTAATTAACGTCTGCGTTTATTCCTATTACACTTTTCGAGTTAAGATGGTACTCGTATATTTTATTCCAGTAGTAGGGTCTCGAACGTCTGGTCTTAAATCAGAACGGATTACCGAGCTACGCGTCAGGATTGGTTTAGTGGGATCGCGGGTTCGATTCCCGATGCGGTCCGATTTTAGAGATTATTGATAACACAGCGGCAAAAAACTCCCTATGGCAGTAGCCTTGTGGCGTGCCTAGGGGAGGCCCACGTCCAGCAGTGGACTGCAATAGGCTGAAGAAGAAGATAACAAATACCCCGTATAGTAGAGCTCGTTCCATGTAAAAGTCGTACTGTAGGACCATCTTAAGAAGGAATTAACAAGAGGTGAAGCTTTAATTTCATCGCTTGAGAGAACGCCCATGAGTTCTTTAGTCGACTCTTACGACACGCACGGAAGGAGATGCATTCTAGTCTAGCCCTGCATCAACATAAGAAGGAAATGAAACAAAGTCTAAGTTTACATTTTACCTATTTTTATTTAAGCTGAACCAATGAAGCTTATACAAAAGTAAGATGTTCTTATAACGCTTTTTCATAGTAGCTTCGACAACATTGTCGAGGGTACAAATTGTCGACAATCATTTAAGTGCCCAAAGTTTTCGTAACAAATGAAAATCCTTGATTCATCGCCTTCGTTTAATGATAATCTAATCGCTATTTGCGGAAATGTTTGGGTAACTTTCACTTGAAAAACTGTTACATTGTCCAAACCCTTTATATATTTAGACCAGTTTATTGTGATGCATTTGAAGTAGCTGCATAACATTGGGAATTTGACTTGCGATGTACAGAAGCTGTTTCGGTGAGAACACACTGGTCGTGTTGTTAGTCTTCAGCGGCAGACGACGTAAAGCGGTAAATTTGTCCACCGCACAGTCGATATCACTCTGAAAAAATACATATTTAGTTGCATATTATCTACCTGACCTTGTGGCGGAGCCACCTTATCGGATGCAAGAGAGAACCACAATCCAATGCAAATCCTAGAACGCGATATCGAAGTTTCTCACAAAATTATTGAAATATATATGTCGCAGGCTTATTGTAGAACACGCCGTATTACAAAACAGCTAGGCATTTTGAATAGTATGAAAGAAAGAATCCCTTTTAGCACTTCGCCGGTCGCTATCGCGATACGCTCGCTACGCTCGCTCGACTCGTGCGTTGTTATTTTAACAGGTCTAACATAACCTAACCTAATTAATTAAGCTGACAAATTGCTAGAAGCCAAATTGTCTCGCTCGAAAGCCCATACTATTCAAAATGCCTAGCAGTTTTGTAATACAGCGTGTTTTACAATATGCCTTCGACATATACATGGGCCGAACAACGCTTAGTGGCCCGGTGGGGCCGGAACGCTTCCATTTTCACCACCCCCACAACCTTAACGCGGTTAAGACGTGCACCTTCCAAGCGGGAGGCGTAAGTTCGATCCCAGTCACGGGCCTGTACCAATGAATTTATTTCATGTACAGATTTTAATATTGCAAAATTGTCACTTAGCTCTTGCCTCGGAAAGCACGTAAAACCCCAACACGTAATCTCTCTCCGGTCGTGTCGGCTTTCCGTCCTATCGGACTATGAGAGTGACGGAATAGAGAGTGCATCTGTGTTTTGCGCACACAATTGTGCACTATAATATCTCCTGCGTACCTGGCCAATCACTCTCGAAGGTCGGGTTGCCCGAAATACGGTCGGAGATCATCACTTCATTATCATCATCATTTACAGCCCTGAGAAGTCCACTGTTGGACATAGGCCTCCCCCAACAACCTCCGCTCCGACCGGTCGGAAGCAGCCTGAGATCATCACTTATTGTATAATTTATTGGTGGTATTGTATAATTTATTGTACACTTTGTTATTTGTGACCATAAAATAATTTTTGACATTTATTATTGACTTGATTTGATTTATTATTATTGTATTAGAATTTTATTTGGAATTTAACATTTTTTTACGCCCACCGGTAGGACATATACCTTATAATTTACCTATGATCCACAAATAAAGAATATTTGATTTGATTTGATATTAGGGCCGATTTTCCCAAACGTCAGTTAGCCTATCAGAGGAATAAAATTGATGTTGTCT
Source organism: Carposina sasakii (assembly GCA_014607495.2). NCBI lineage: Eukaryota > Metazoa > Arthropoda > Insecta > Lepidoptera > Carposinidae > Carposina > Carposina sasakii. The sequence continues at coordinate 8,206,011 of CP053175.1, read as the reverse complement.
CTCTCTAAAACTTGATCATAATAGAGATAGCATCAACTTTATTCCTTTGACGGGCTATTTGACGTTTGGAAAAATTGGCTGGCCCTTAATAAAGCCTCGAGCATACTGGATGCGTATGTGTCCACGTAAGCGTAGATGTACACGTACCTCTGAGTTTAATGTATGAAACTGTCACCGCTTGACGTCTATGCTTACGCATCCGGTCTGCCCGTGCCTATACAGTTCCATACATTTGAATATTCTCTTCCGGGTTTTACTAGAATACATCAGCTGCATCTCCTTCCGTGTATGTCGTAAGAGTCGATTAAGGAACTCGGGCATCTCTCAGGCGATGAGCTAGCAACTTGTAACTGATTATTTACATCAGTCCCCGCTCTGATAAACGTGGCTAGATCTATTTCATAGCACGAGATAAGTGACAATTTTACTACATTAAAACCCGCCCCCTGATTACGCAAAAGCAATAGCAAAGCCGAAGCAAAGCGATAGCGAAAATTGTACAATATTCTCCTTGAAACGTCAAAGTTCCTTTGAAATTCATTTTACGTAATACGAATTTGACAAGTAATCAGTGATTTTTGTGCAATTTTCGCTATCGCTTTGCTTTTGCTAGTTGGGTAATAAGGGGACCGTACATTAAATAAATTCACTGGTACAAGCCGGTGACTGGGATCGACCATACGTCCCCCGATATTAATTACCTCTTTAATTTAATCCCACTCTATTACTAAATTTTTAGGAAGGGGGCTGGGCAAAAACGTTAAATTAGGGGTTCGCGACGCGTCAAAGTGAACATAGAAATCAAACCTGGGTATTTTCTCTTCTTTCTTTTTCCGCGCGGAATCTCAGCCGTCTTATCAAGAGTTTTTTTTATCTATAATTGGGTTTTCCACTTCTACAATTGTTACACACGAAACTTCAACTATAAGTAGGTTTAGGAAGCGTTCCATGCGCGACTAACGTCAGGTAAAAAATTCAACAGGGGCGGGCGCTCGCAGCGAGAAAAGAGACAAAACGTTTAGAAGAGGTAGGAACAATTATAGTTTTGACACCAAATAAGACCATTACCTCAGTATAGTTTCGCTTTAAGAACTTCAGTACACCCTCCAGGGTTGCTTTGGTGTCCTGTAGAAGTATCTCATGGTAGACTATATAGATGGGTCCTTTGGTCCATGAAAGGGACTTCATGTAAAACTGTATCCAGGCTTGCAGGTGGACTTTCAGGAATCTGTCGAAATCTGGCCCTGAAAATGTATATATACATAGATATAGTCACGCTCATTATCCCCCAAAGAGGTTGGGCAGAAGTTTGAAGTTTACACACCCTCTTTTCACCAGTTAGCCTAGTAGGTCCCACGTTGTAAGTGATGAGCCTACCGCCGATTTTCGGACACAAGGATAGGAAAAGAAATGTTTATGTTACGGGTAATGCTTGATGATGGAAGTAAAGTTAGGCTAGTACTGTTGAAAATGTCACCTCTGAAAGATACCTAAAAGAGATAATCTCTCCATTGTATTATTGTCCTGTGCTTTAACATTGTTTAAAGATTTGAAAAAAAAAAATACATTTTTGGTCGAAAAATTAAACAATGAAAAATGACCGTTGTTTTATTAATATGTACTTAACACTACGTGAAGGTAATTGAAATCATAGTTTTAAAATACGTAAATCTACTGTCTAACAATTATCTTCGCGACTGTATAAATCAGGGGTTCCCAAACTTTCATTTTTCATAGACCCCTTTCAAAAGTTAACTGGTTCTGGTGGACCCCCTACATATTTACAACACATACAAATTAATTGTGAAATCCCATTTTTTCACGCCAACGTAGACCCCCATCGAGTCCCTTGTGGACCCCTGGGGGTCCACATAGACCACTTTGGGAACCACTGGTATAAATCATAAAAAGTATCAGTGGGATGAGTTGACCAATTCAAAACATTCAATAGGTCAACTAATCCCGCGGGATGAGTTCGAGTGGGATGAGTTGACTAAAGAGCCAAAATTTTATTGTAATGTGTTTTGTACATGTATGTACCTACAATAAAGAATAAGATTAAAGAAAGAATGTCAACATGATTCTCAATTTCAATGTTATTTTTTATTGTAGACAGAAAACACAAAAATAATATACAAGGACAAGCTTATCTGTTAGATAACAGAGATTATTTCCAGCCTACCAGTTAAAGTTACGTGATTAGCAAATATAAAAAAGGAATAGATATAGATAAAAAGGAATAGAATTGTGAATCTAAACCATTCTCGAACCCACTTAAACACAACAAAAACACAAAAAAATTCATCAAAATTGGTTCAGCCAGAAGGAGTTCAATTACAAATACACAAACAGAAGATTTACATATACCCAATAGATATTTCTACCTTTAAAGTTCGATGCTTGAATCAACGCCGCATGTCTTCCGTGAAATGACTTGAATCTCGACTGAAAGATATAAAAAAAACACAACCTTTAAAAATATCACCGACGATCACTGATTTCATAGAATGTTATTAGTATTTGTATGTTTTCCACAGCATTCAATATTATTTAATAAGTATTTTATTTTTATTTTGCCGCGTGGTGCCGGCAGAGTAGAATTTGTACCGCCCCATGTCTGCCCGTGGGTATCGTACGAGGCGATTAAGGGTTTCCGGGAGGTGGACAGCAGCGCCTCCCGTGTTGACAACATAGTCCAAAATACAAACTGCGGTCACCAACCCGCCTGCCCAGCGTGGTGACTATGGGCAAACACCCCCCATGGCAGCCTTGAGACGTGCCCTGGGGGAGGCCTACGTCCGGCAGTGGACTGCAATAGGCTGATGATGATGATGATTTTATTATTATCGTACGAATCCTACTATGTTTGTAAGAATGTGAATATGAACTGATCGTGACGAATCTTGGTAGTTATTCAGTAGGTTTGGTCAGTCAGCTTGGTAGGTAATCAGAATAACAAAAACAAAAGCGATGAGCTAGCGACTTGTCACTGATCTTTATTATCTAAGCCCGCTGTACTAAACGTGGCTGTAGGCTCTCCTACGCACTCTTGCAGTTAGACCTACCCCATTTTTGGGAACTTAGCCTCGTGTTCCAGTTCCACACTATGATCCTTAAGGTCTTGTATCGCTGGTACAAAGCAACGGTATATAAATACATAGATAAATATAGAACCGAACCGAACTTGTACATCTCAACTATAGGTACCCTCAAAATTTGGTCAGAAATGGCACCGTGTGGTTCTTCGGCCCTTGGTGCTTTGCCTACCCCGTAAGGGATAAAGGCGTGATTATATGTATGTATAAATATAGAAACATCCATGACTCGGAGATCTGTGGAGGCCCTTGCCCCATCTAGGGGATACAGGAGTCAAACTAAGTCATGCTCGAAAACAAACATCGATATTCATCATATCAATGTTAACACCTACCGGGATTTGAACCGAGGACTACTAACTATTAACTGGTCAAATTATATCATTCTGGAAACATACCGGTATAACATCCTTAGGATCCCGCACAAGAAGGATGGCTCTAGTATAATTGGTGGGCTCCACCAGGGCGGTGTGCCTCTTCACCACCAGGACCCGCTTGGTGACCTTCTCCAGTAGACCGGCAGCTCGACTCTCGTAGCGGAAGCTCTCGGAGCCGGTGTATATGCCTGGTGGAAAGAATGTTAGATTCAGTAAAGTCCGGAAGAGGGGGTAAAAATCATGGACCTCCATTTGCAATGGTCCTGACACTTCTTTCGATTCACCGACTTTGTACATCTGCCTATTGCAGTCCTGGATGTAGGCCTTCCTCAGGGCACGCCAAGACCACTGCCATAGGAGGATTTCAGCCCATAGTCAACACGCTGGGCAGGCGGGTTGGTGACCGCAGTTTCATTTTTGGACTATGTTGTCAACACGGAGAGCGCTGCTGCCCACCTCCCGGAAACCTTTAATCGTCTCTTACGATAACTGTCAAATAACGTCTCTTTTTGGCTCTAAACGATGTCAAAATTTAGTGCGGTACAAAATCTGTGTAACTCGACATTTTTGGTTGCGGTTTATTTGGTAAATACGTTCAATCTTTGTACATTGACCTTTGTGATACTGACCAGTAGCTTGCTGCAAAAGAAACCTAAGCCAGTAGTTGCTGCTGCAGGGATAGGAGACCAGCGCCACATTTTCCGCATTCTCCTGATACTCGAGCCTTCGCAAAGGTTTGCACCACCCTACTGGATAGTTCATCATCACCGTCTTCATAAGTGCGAAGTAGATTAGCAAATAAATCAGAAAGCTCTGGTATATTGTCATTGCTGGTTTCTTCTTTTTTCTACTGGTTTGTTGCAGTAAACACTGTTTTTAGTTTATGTGTGTTCAGGTTTTGACTGTGCGTGGACTATTTTAGGTTTTTCTGTATTTGAACTTGGAGTTTTTTTTATTTTAGTTAGCCTTTTGCCTTTGGTTATTTATGTGGTTGAAATTTGTATTTAATTATTGTGAGCTGCTCTTGGTTTTTTCTTGTGTTCAAACTGTTTTTTTACACTTATAGTATACTATGCACACTGATAGTACTATTATTATGGTGAATTAACAGAAGTATAATAGTCCTTATTAATATTTTAAAATTGTTTCTCAAAACACTTGGATACACCTTCAATAGTGCAAATCAAATGGTTTTTGATTGATACGATTCTTCTATTTATTGGCGAATTTCAATTATTATCTGTCCATTATTTTAGTATCTTTTGTGTCCATTCTAAAAAAACAATGGGTATTGTATATTTAGGAACTGATTTTTAATTAACTGTTTGAGAATTGTGGTTCCGTCATCACGTATTAAAGACAACGGTCATGATCATCTCTAAGGGCCTAATTAAAGTAAATAACTATATATACATACATATGGCAATATTTCCAAAATGGGGTAGCCAGAATTTCTTCAGACTCTCGAAGCAGATCCACAGTTACGTTTAAATAAGAGACCAGTGAAAAGTTGCTAGTTGATCGCCTCAGAGAGCATGTCTGAGTAGTTGAGCGTAGAGAGTTCTCTAGTCGACTTAATTGGTGAGGTAGCCAGAATCTTAAAGGAGATCCTTCATTCAGGTTTAGCAAAATGAGACCGTATAGATGAGCAGGGACAAGTTGCTAGCTGAAAGAACCCTGTTTGAGGTCCATAGTCGACTCTTACGACATGCGCGGAAGGAGATGCAGCTGATGTATTCTAGTGAAGCATCTCATCGAATGTTAACATCAACATAAAATAACGTCTCTTTCCCTGCGGTTTTGACATACCTTTTAGAACCGATCCCATTACGCATCGATGTTACCGGTGTGTTTATATGGAAATTAACACTTGTTTACTTTTACTATGTGTGCAAAAAATATTAATAATTAATATTTTCTTCTCTTTCAGATGGCAACACACTGTGTGAACATTTGACATGGCTGGGATTAGAACCCCATGACGGATCTAGACCCCTTGACTCGGTAGCATGGGTAAATGCATCCATATTCTTTGCTATAATTATCACACTTGTCACAAATCGACTGCAGCTATTAACATTGTCGGAACTGCTAATTTGATATTTTCTTTTTATTACATAGAAGGGTCTAAAATTTCAATATCTATGACCTCTAAAAGTTTCAACTTTCAAAAAGGGCTTTTTCTCATATTTTCTAGACGAAATAAGTAGGATGTTGTCATAACACCTAAACATTGTAGGTAAGTATGTTAAGACTCTGTTCATACGGGACCATGTGCGTCGTTCATCAGTCGGATGTGCCACTTCATACTGTATTTTAGAAACATGCTGGACGTATAACATGGTAGTATGTGTCACATCCCACAGTGTTAACCAAATTTCATTCTCTTTTTGTGTCGGTTCTACCATACCATGACCTACATTATTATTTGCTCGTGGTCAATAGATAACTGTCGGATATTCTTTATTCTTTATTTTACATAGAAAAGGACAGCACCTAAATGTTTGTGTACTATGTGGTTTCTCGATATATGCCAGCCTAAATAATACAATGCCTATCATCTGCATCTATAACGCCCTTTAAAATTACCATAACAGTATTGAATTGTACTCTGAATTGTATCTATTCTTTTTGCTAATAAATAAATTATTATTATTAAAAAAAAAAAATATATATATACAGGATGATTTTTAGTCGTCAACGTTCCCGAAAACTATGGCATCTCCTCATCATCATTTTTTTTTGTCATAAACTTACTTTATTTGATGTATAAAGTACATACCCTTCGTTAAGGTTGGCCACCAAAAAACATCCTGTATAGGATATTGTACAACCGACATAATTATTTCTACATTGACGTCTAATAATATAGTATGTGACATTTTTCACATTTTCCATGCACTTCCCGATTATTATTCCACTTTTTTAGCTCACAATATTAAAAAGTATTCAAAACTGTTGCACAATACCAAATTTCGTAGCGATGCGAGGTCTTATGTCAATTTTATTCACGTTTTAAACTTTAAACGGCCGTCCTGTAAAATGCCGTTTTTTCACATCCGACATTGTTAATAGCTGCAATCGAAATTGTCACTTAGCTATAGATACCCGAGGAAGGTTGGCGCCAGGCAGGCAGCCGGCCGTAGACCAAATGCCAAATCTTTGGCAATGTGAGTTTCGAAAGAAACCATATACCGACCTCATAAATAATGGGGGGCAGGAAGATGATATTTATATACTTACCCCTTGATTTTGTGTTGACAGTACTGGTCATCATCATCATCGTGTAGCTAACATTTACCCACTGGTATCTACTGGGTGTAACAAAAATGGCATTCCCCCAGCACCCTTCTACCACCGGACGACCAGGGAAATGTCAAGGCGACATCGGTTCACAGTTGAAGTGCCGAAAACTCGTACTAAGCGTTTTGCTTCTACATTCATAGTGCGAACGGCCAAGCTGTGGAACTCCCTGTCTGAATCCCTGTTCCCCATGAACTATAATCTTGCGGTCTTCAAGTCGAGAGTGAACCGGTTTCTTTTAGGCAAGCACGCTCCATCTTACCATCAGGCGCGTCTTGTGGTCAAGCGAAAGCCTATTTAATATTTTTTTTAAAATGTTAAGCTGTTAAGAAAATCACATGTTTATTTTCCAAACATTGTATAAATATTTCAAAATTATTTAGGAATTCTCCATACTATTTGGCAAACTAAGATGACGTTAGAACCTAAAATTTTGTGAATTAGTTCTTATTTTCAAAGCTTTTCGCTTAACATATCTCTTCTGTTCCAACATTCATACCTATACTTGATTATCTATTTAGAAGGTTTAAAGAAAAGTCTAAAATCTCTATTCTCAGTATGTAGGACTGTAGGTATGTTTTAAATTTAAATACATTCGCATCCAAGTATCGATATGTCGATATATATCGATATCTAATCATCCGAGATTCGAGATGCACGTTCGAATTCAGTTCCAATGCGTCCTGTCACGGAGGTAGAAAGGAAAGCGGAGTTGCTAAACTTATAGCTATAGTGTTTGTCACCCAGATACTACGTGAAAAGTCAATAAATTTTAGCCTTGGAATGGCATATCTAAGTTTAAACGTTTACGATTTACAGGGAATCAAAAATACGATCTGGAAAAATCTTCGACCCGTTTGTATGTAAAAAAATAGCAAATATCTATTTTATAAACGTAATTAGGTATGCGTTTTTGTGTATAGTTGTCAGTAAAAATTATTATTTGTTTAATAATTAGGTCCAAATTTCTATAGTTATTTCTTAAAATTATTAAATTAATGAGAAACTATGGTATGATGGGTGAAAATCTCTGTTGTTCCTTTAATTTTGTTTTTTTTTTTTATTATTTTTTAAAAACTTTTAAACACTTGCAACTTTGGTATTTTATGTACTAACCGATTATTACCTATATAGTCTTTGTAGAAGTCATCTTTCGAATGAAATATAGAAAAAGTCTGCTTTCATGTCGGACGCATTTATATCAGGGCATCATTGGCATATTTCCTATTATAATGTACTAGCTGTTGCCCGCGACTACGTCCGCGTGGACTGGAGAAAAAACAAAATGTCGAAATTATCCGAGATAAAAATATTTTGCCGGGAATAATATAACAATAAAAAGTAGCCTATGTGTTAACCCAGGGTATTAGCTAACTGCATACTAAATCGCTCCAGCCGTTTAGACGTGAAGACGTAACAAACATACACACACAAACCTTCGCCTTTATAATATTCGTGTAATAGGCCTTCCGGACCAACGAAACGGCTCAACTGCTATGCTCAACCGGAAATGTATACATATAAGCCTTTGTATGTGTCATTCTCATATATAAATCTATTTACCGAGGTTTGGCTAGTGTATAGCTATCGGGATGAAAAAATAACCTAACAAAGTAATTGGGTTAACTGGTAGAAAATGCTATATTGCATTAAGTTCGCCCATGTACGAAATTTTTTTGTGTGTACAATAAAGTGTTTTATTATTATTATTGTTTCTCTTTCGAAATTCACGGGACTACAGAGTCCCGGTCCTTTAAGCCCTCCGTAGGTCCGTAGCCAAGATGTAGAGACCCTTTTAAGAGAGCATGACCGAATACCGGCGGATACCATCACCGAACGCACAATATGATACACCCGGTGATGGTCCCCGCCATGTGCAAAGACTATTGGAGTGCAGATCTACGTCTTGCGATGGAAAACTAAGGTCATGGGCTATAGGGTTGAATGTTGGGTGGCTGGATAAGGGCTATTGTATATAGGGAGACTATCGGACGCCTGCCATAACAATCTAGCCCCAAAATTGTGAGGTGGCAGGCGGTGACTTGCCACCCGTAATTTATTATTAATATTATTGCCAAAAACGTAATGTAAGAATAAAAGTTTAAAAGAAATGGTTTAATTCATCATCCTGTAGCATTAATTGATCCTGTAGCTCAGTTGGTGAGATTGATGCACGGAATGCGAGAGGTCGTAGTTTCGAGTCCCACTCGGGTGAATTTTTTTTTCATTTCTTAAAACATATTTATAAATCTATTCCATAGCCAAAAAAGTTTTTTCCCTCCTCCGTGTATGAAATTGATACACATTCAGTATGAGGCGCAGGTCGCGCTTGTATCCGAATGCCGAGCCCAAGCCAGTTGTTTCATTATTGAAATGCTTTAGTGATGTACTAGGTCAGGGATGGCGAACCTTTAGTGATATACGTGCCATTTTTAAGAGACAAATATATCTATGACGTGCCATCAAATAATTTAGGCATATTGATATTATTGAACAAAAATAAAACTAGATGATATTAAGTATATACTAGGTATTTATTAAAAATTCAAAAGTACAATTATCGGTATGTATAGGTAATGTTACTATTTTAACATATAAAAAAATTGTGTTATTTCTGCTGTTTCAAATAAGATGCTAAGTATTTTATGTCAGGCTCTTACTTTGTTACTTTCAGCAGAATACAAGCTGCTGAACTAGAGTCATCTGACAAACGGTTTCGATGCAATTTTTTTATGTTATTCATTCTTATCTGTATCATTAGGCGTGCCTGAACTATTTTGTTGCGTGCCAGGGGTGGCACGCGTGCCATTGGTTCGCCATCCCTGTACTAGGTGGTAAACACAATTAACAATTTTTCACGTTGAGCTACATACAGGAATGGGTTGATCTAATGGGGTATCAGCAAACCCAAATAGGCTTTAGAGCGTTTCCATAAATACACTCGAAAACCAACTCTTTCTAGCGCAGTCAGGTAAAATGAACTTAGTGTTGTAATGACACTCATATGCGAATAGTTTTTTTAAATTTTATTTTACGTAAATATAGCAAACATTAGAAAGTACAGAGCTCTCTGTTATCAGCAGAGGTCAGAATTAGGTAGTCTTGCACTGATTTCATACAATAGCGAAAGAATAAAGTGGATATGGCTCAAATTCCGGTATTAATTTTAAAGAGCAGAAATTTTATGTTAATTATCTTTGTTTTATTTGTCTATCTCTGAGGGTTTTATTGTTATTTATTTGTAATATTGTTGGCCACACGGGATTGTCCATTAGAAATCCTGGGAAGGTCCACATTAATATCAACATTTCGATGCAAGTACATAAATGACTCTACCTAATTCCGAACTCTGGTTATCAGTTATCAGCAATCGTACGAAAAGCTTACATTGAATAAATATGGATGGTATCAAGAAATCACGCCTAACTTAAATTTACGCTGATCTACATAAGGACATCTAGATATTAAAATTTTAAAGCGTGTAAACCAGCGTGTTCTATATCTGTACTTTTAAGTATCTTTAGCCTCTTCGGAGGAGATTAAGTTGAGTGTTAATTTTATCGACATCGATACCATCGATACAAGTACAACACTACAACGCATTGGTATTATTTACCGTCACCGTCGCACAACACTAGCTGCCAAATAACCATCCGCTCTAACTATCAACTAACCGTATCTAGTTAACATTTGTGTTCATAACTGGTGACTATAACTACTGTAGTTAAAATGAAGTTAGTTACCTTTTGTAGTTGTGTACATGTAGTTAAAAGCTACATATTTGTACTCACGGCTGTGTTAGTAGACAGAACTGCAGGATCATAACGGAGACCCTACAGACACGTTTAGCAGCGGTCAGATTTAATAGGTCGTTGATAGTGACCCTGCTCGCCGCGCTATTGGTACACAGGTAGTCTGGAGCCTGAGAAAGACATAGACATTTTTGTCCCGCGAAAATATTTTTATCCCGGATAATTTCGACATTTTGTTTTTTCTGCAGTACTTGCGGACGGAGTCGCGGGCGTCCAGTAGTTATAGCTATATATATATAATTAAATAGAAACTTAAACCATAAATACTTGGGTTGAATTACAAAATACGTTTGTAATTAAAACCCTTTTCACATAATCACAACCGCAAAACCAATTTTAATAAATTACCAATCTATTACAAAATAAACATGGCGCCGAATTATCACAAAATAGATAATATTTACCTGTGCGAGGTCTCGTTACATATTTAAGGGTAAATTGGTCTAATAGGAATGTGGTGCTGGTATTTTTATACCAGGTTATGGGTATATGCTGTGTCAGTACTGTAATTGTATCTTCCATACAGGTATAAATTAATAAATAAAAATATATCAGTAATAAAAAGGTGGTCAACCGATCTAACTTATCAGCACCGGTGTGATGAATTTGGTGAGAGCGAGATGTCTCACTTTTAAACGTCAAATCCACAGAGCTAATAATAACTAGATAAACTAAGTGCATGTACTTTGCATGTAAAAATAGACTTAAGAATTAGAATAGACAGTCGTTCTCGAGCCGGGACTGGATGAATTAGGGCTGATAGAAGTGGTTTGCAATCCTTTTTATACACCAAGTAGAAACAATTGCCTTGTTTAGTTACTACAGTGAGACATCTCGCTCTCACCTAATTCATCATACCGGTGCAGGTAGCGTGCCCAAAATGCTGGCTGCGTTGTCACGCTGGATGGCTATGCTAATTCTTTGGCCTAGGTAGCAACCAGCATTTTGGTCACGTGTGGACTTGTAAAAATTAAGATGGTCAACCGACCCCCCATAGTCCTAAGTACATAGTTTTAAGTTAGCCATAATGTAATAATTTTACCGTACTCTGGAAATCTATAATAAACTAGCGGACCTGACAGACGTTCTCCTGTCCCACGGCTTTGAACTAACGTCACCCAATTGTTTTGCCTTCCCGGACATTCAAATTTCGAACAAATTGTTTGTATGGGAATGGTGAAAAGGAATTTTTTAGACATGTTCAGGTATTTTTTAAATTTTTCTCTCCGTTAGAACCATCCCTGTACTTCAAGGAATACGCTAAAAAAAGAATTAGCGAAATCGGTTCAGCCGTTCTCGAGATTCGCGCTTACCAACACATTTAGCGATTTATTTTTATATTATAAACTAGTAATAAAAAAACGTTAGATAGCTTTCAGAACTGCAGGATCATAAAAAGATTCCACAGCTACGTTTAGCCACAGTGGAACAGATGTAAATAAATTTTGTCTACCATAAGTTTTCGTACATAAAAATAACAAACATAATGTACCTATACAGAGCAAACTTATTTAATGTCTAATAGTTACCTATTCTAGCTAACCAATTTTATTATTACTAAGCGCTAGGCGAACACACGATGGTATCAATAGTTTTACCCCTATAGCCACAGTATGGTTGTAATCTTGCAAAAAAAAAAATATTTCAAAGGATATTGAATAAAATTTCGGAAAAGAATCTCATGAGCAAGTGAAATTTCTCCATTATAATCCCAACTAATATTATAAATGCGAAAGTAACTCTGTCTGTCTGTCTGTCTGTCTGTTACGCTTTCCCGCTTAAACCTCGCAACCGATTTTGATGAAATTTGGTACAGACAATCTTTAGACCCTGAGACAGAACATAGGCTACTTTTTATTTCGAAAAAAAGGGATGAAGGGGTTGAAATAGACGGGTACAACGCCCCCTCACGCGGACGAAGTCGTGGGCGGCTGCTAGTAATAATATATATGCAAAGTATTGGGTCTGAAATTGATTGTTCTATGAGTGAAATTCTTCTATGCTGCTTTGTGAGTAAAAAAAATCGTATAATATTACAGCTGCTTCTCTTCCCGGGCATACTGTACAAGTCAGTAGAGAGACAAGAGGGTCTTGGTGTTTTGTAGGCGATGGGCTGACCACCTGTCACTACTAACCGAACTTGTACATCTCAACTATACCCTCAAAATTGATCAGAAGTGGCACCATGTAGTCCTATCGGCCCTTGGTGCTTTGCCTACCACGTAAGGGATAAAGGCTTGATTATATATATGTCGGAGATCAAGATGTCATATCCTACAGTCGGATCTCCAACGCCATCTATTTTCAATCGTTGAAGTTAGAAACGTCAAGTCGACAGCTATCACTGACTTGAGGACAGCTGTCACTTGGGTAAAGACAAGACAGAGTACTGAGAGGGCGCCACTGTAGATTTACAACGACCACCGGGTCGGTCCGGAGGGTATTCTGTGTTGGTTTTGTTGCGTCTGTCGAGCGAAGCACGGGTGCTAATCAGCCTCTGTCTTGTACTTACCACGTTTCTACGTTATCCGCTAGAATCCTAGTAATCTTGTGCGTAGATACAGTGAAAGTGTTTGTGATTCCTAATTAAGCTTGTTTACTACACGCCGCATTCTTTATTTCGGATTTTGGAAGATGTCGGACACACCTAACGGCACGCCACTCGACCCATCTACGTTATCAGGCGTGGGATGCAACCCGGATCACCCACATGAAACACGTGCTTCAAATAGTGACTCGAGCGAAGAAAAATGGCGTCTTCTCTTCGAGCAACAAAATCAAAATTTTCTGGCGTTGGTGCAAGCAATAAAACTACCTGCATCTTCGGACTCTATTCGCCTTCCTGATTTCGACCCAGAGAAAAGAGACATCGACGCCCGAGCTTGGATAACGACCGCGGACATGTGTATCACAGATCGACATCGCCATGGATCTTCTCTTATGATCGCGTTAAGCCACGCACTCAAGGGCGAAGCATCATCTTGGCTGTCTTCAATATCGTTTCCTAATATGACGTGGGCCGATTTTAAGGAGCTTTTCGTAGCAAGGTATGACCGTCCTGAAACTGCTGCTTCCTTTCTCATCAGTATGCACGACAAGAAACCGAGAGATAACGAGTGCCTGGCCTCATACGCCGCTACCCTCATAACATCCTTAATGGCAAGGTGGAATGGACTGACTACAGAACAGATAGCAATAGCCACTGTCTTAGCTCATATTTCAAAACAAGAGCCACGTGTTCAGAGGATTGCTATAACGACTGACATCAAGACGCGTAACCATTTACAAAAGGAACTGAAGGCTGTCTCGTTCCTGAAGAGAAGTTATTCATCAAGTATTTATCGTGATGGACCCGACCTAAAAAGAAACCGACCTAATGGATCTGCTGTGACCATCAAGTGCTTTAATTGTGGACAACTAGGCCACAAATCTCTTCAATGTCGCAACAAAGCCAATTCGAAGAAGCAAGATGACCGGTCCAAACACAGGTCCTTTCACGGGGACCATAACTCGACCAACCAACCTACAGGGAGAACCGATCGCATCACCTGCTTCAACTGCCGGGAACAAGGCCACTATGCATCCGACTGCCCGAAGAGGAAAATCAAGGAGGGAAACAACGGTACCGGCGGCGGCACTGGAACTGATCCAGCTAAGGAAAAGCGAGTAGACGTGTGCATTGTGAATGCGCCTTCGGGTTCTCTGCGTCACTCTGGTGAGTCATTTCCATTTACTTACGACTCAGGTTCAGAGTGTTCCTTAGTTAAAGAATCGATTGCTTTGAAATTTAGTGGTAAGCGAATTTATGACAATGTTTCTATGACTGGTATAGGACAAACTTCTATAGCCTCGACCATGCAAATTTTAACGACAATTGACATTGACAATATTAACTTTGAGATACTCCTTCATGTTTTACCTGACCATTGTTTACGATACAACATTATGATCGGACGTGAAATTCTAGCTATCGGTTTGACTGTACATATGTCGGTAGATAAAGTACGTTTCGAGAAAATTAACATAGTCGAATCATGTGATGTATTTGCAAATAATGGTATAGACCTTGACTTGGTAGATACTGACGTTAGTAAGGAATACAGACCTAGGTTGATTGAGATTTTAGAACGGTTCAAGCTTAGTTTCATTACCGGTACACCTACTTCTCCTGCTGACACTGAATCTATGCAGATACGGCTCGTAGACCCGCACAAGACGGTAAATCGTCGCCCATACAGGCTGACCCCAGATGAACGTCAGATTGTGAGGGGCAAGATCAACGAGCTGCTTAATGCTAAGGTAATCAGACCTAGTTCTTCACCGTTCGCAAGCCCGATACTTTTGGTAAAAAAAAAGACGGTTCAGATAGAATGTGTGTCGATTATAGGGAGTTGAACGATAACACCGTTGCTGACCGTTTTCCTTTACCACTCATATCTGAACAGATTGCTAGGTTGCATGGAGGACATTTTTTTACAATTTTAGATTTAGCATCGGGATTTCACCAGATCCCTATCGAGTCGGAGTCCATAGAGCGCACAGCATTCGTGACAACTGAAGGTCAGTATGAGTATCTTACTATGCCCTTCGGTTTGAAAAATGCTCCTGCAGTGTTTCAACGTGCTCTCATACATGCTCTAGGCGATCTCGTGAACAAGTACGTTGTAGTGTACATGGATGACGTGCTAGTTGTGGCCAGTAACATCGACGAAGCTTTCGATAAAGGTAGTATTAGAAGTTCTTTCTGGGAAGGGATTTTCGTTAAATCCTAAAAAGTGCTCATTCCTGAAAGAAAAAGTAGAGTACCTAGGCTTCGAGGTGCGCCGAGGTCAAATTCGTCCGAATCCACGAAAGATAGTTGCACTTACCGCTTTACCGCCACCGAACACAGTTACTCAGCTTCGACAATTCATTGGGTTAGCTTCGTACTTCCGCCAATTTGTTCCTAAATTTTCACAAATTTTATCTCCTCTATATTCATTGACGTCTGGTAATGGTAAAATAAAATGGGAACCGCAACATGAGTTAATCAGGCAACAGATCATTTCTATGCTAACGAGGGAGCCGGTATTGACGATTTACGATCCTAGTCTAGTGACTGAGCTGCATACTGACGCGAGCGCGATTGGCTATGGAGCAGTCCTCATTCAACTCAAAGAAGGTAAGCCTCATGTGGTAGCCTATTACAGCAAGCGCACGACATCTGCAGAATCCAAGTACCACTCTTACGAGTTGGAGACTCTTGCTGTCGTGAACGCTGTGAAACATTTCCGGCAGTATCTACATGGGCGCAAATTTGACGTTGTGACCGACTGCAGTTCACTCCAATCGACGCGTAAAAAGCTTGACCTAACCCCACGTGTACACCGATGGTGGGCTTTTCTGCAGGGGTTTGATTTCGACAAAATCCATTGTAGTGGTAAGCGCATGTCACATGCTGATTTCTTCTCCAGGAACCCTTTACCAGCCGAGAGCGAGAAAAGTAGTCGGAGCGCAGTTATGAGAGTAGAGCCGAAACAGGTAAACTTGGCTGAGATTACTAGCAACTGGTTAATGGCTGAACAACAGAGGGATGGTGAACTTTCAAAACTGATATCCGATCTGAAAGAATGTAATATTCCAGCCGAGGTATCAAAGACGTACGAATTTCGATCTGGTGTACTTCATCGTAAAATTCAAAGAAACAATAAGACTCGTTGTCTGCCTATGATACCCAGGTCCTTCCGTTGGTCAATTATTAACAATGTACACGAAGGATTGCTACATTTGGGATGGGAGAAGACACTAGAAAAGGTTTATGACTTGTGTTGGTTCGACAATATGTCCAAATACGTTAGGAAATTTGTCGCGAACTGTGTAACATGCAATATCTCCAAATCTCATTCCGGTAAGGTGCAAGCTGAAATGCATCCAATCCCAAAAATAGCAATCCCGTGGCACACGATACATATAGACGCGACTGGCAAACTAAGCGGGAAGAATGACAAAAAGGAGTATGTCTTCGTGCTTATAGATGCCTTCACCAAGTTTGTCATGCTCCATCATACACTACACATTGACACGGCTAGCAGTATCAAAGCTCTTAAGGCTAGTGTTGCTCTATTTGGGGCACCAAGTCGTCTGATCGCTGACCAGGGCCGCTGTTTTGCCAGCAGAGATTTTAAGGACTACTGTGAGTCTGTCAATATCAAGTTACATTTAATCGCAACAGGTAGCTCACGAGCAAATGGCCAGGTAGAAAGGGTCATGAGCACATTGAAGAACATGCTGACAGCCGTTGGGACCAGTTCACGTTCATGGCAGGACGCTTTACCTGACGTACAGCTTGTTCTCAATTGTGCCACGAGTAGGATTACCAAAGCCAGCCCACTGGAGTTACTTATTGGTAAGGTTGCACGACCTCTTGATATTTTATTAGCCGGAGATGAAGAACCTCAAGTTGACATCGACCAGGTACGAGCCCAAGCAGTAGAGAATATGGAGAAAAGCGCTTCATACGATAAGGTACGATTTGATAAAACTAAAGCTCACATAACACCTTTCTTAGTTGGAGACTTTGTTCTTCTACAAAATGAAGAGCGTAATCAAACCAAGCTTGATCCGAAGTATAGAGGTCCTTTTAGGGTATCGGAGGTACTTGAAGGTAATCGTTATGTTCTTAAAGCCCTTAATTCCAATAGAACCTATAAGTACGCACATGACAGACTTAGGCGAATGCCTGCGAATGATATTACCAATGACTCGCTGACATGTGACCGTGATGATAATCTGTGCGAACTTGACGGGGATGGACCGTCATGTTCTAATTAATGTTGAGTTGACTGATTGAGAGTGGTTTACGGATACCGGATAGAGGTATTCAAGAGTCACTGGATGGAAGTGACTAGACTGGTATACGGAAGCTGGATGGAAGTTTCCAAGAGTCACTGGATGGAAGTGACTAGACTGGTATACGGAAGCTGGATGGAAGTTTCCAAGAGTCACTGGATGGAAGTGACTAGACTGGTTTACGGAAGCTGGATGGAAGTTTCCATGAGTTGCTAGATTGCAACTAGACTTACTTGACTGACGTTACTCTATATGGATTGTGTATACTGTAGCCTTGTTTTGGAATTATTTACCTTGTGTGTGACGATTATAGTCGATTTCTTTGTTTAATAGTATGCAAGTAAATTTGTAACAATTTGGTATAGTAAAATGATTTTCAATTTTGATTATGATGATATTGGTTCGTTTGAAATAAAGGTTTAGTAACGTTTAAATGAAGTTTTTACTGTCCCATTTTGGAAGATGTCGGACACACCTAACGGCACGCCACTCGACCCATCTACGTCATATATGTATGTTATATGTATGTAAATTAATAAAATAAATCGTTTCAAATTGCCTAATTGTGGTATTTTATTTTTATTAATACCAGATTTCGGTATTAATAAAATATCGCATTCAAAACACATCCCTATCTAAACCAAGCTAAACATACATATATAATGTTTCCACTAAACTAAAATAATGTTGACTTTTCGAGATTGCCGTCCTAAATGTATGAAAATTCGGTGAAAATTATTAATTACTTTTCACTCATTATTCCATGTTTTTAACACGTCCGATAGGTCCTAAGTTCGAATCCCGGTAGGTGCAAACATTGATATGATGAATATCGACGTTTGTTTCCGAGTCATGGATGTTTCTATACTTATCTATGTATTTATATACCGTTGCTTAGTACCCACAACACAAGACCTTATGGATCTTAGTGTGGGACTAAGTTAATGTGTTGTGTAGTGTGTGAATATTGTGTGTGAATTGTGGTAATTGTCAACTTACCTATACCTATTATTATATTAATGTGCACAACTTCGTCGTCGGTTTGAATTATGTTGTACCTATATTTGATTGAAATATGTTCAAAAACAATAAAGTACCTATATAATAAAGAGTTTTTTTTTATTTGTTGTTTATATGTTAAGCAAGATGCGGCCTAAGGTGGTACATGTTTGCCTAGAAAGTGCCTATTCACTCCAGCCTTGAGGAGACCAATGTTGTAGTGTTCGTAAAGTACATCGGCAGGAAGTGCATTCCACTCCTTAGCCGTTCGCATTACAAATGAGTTAGCATAACGTTTGGTGCGGATGGGTGGGATATCAACAACATAAGGGTGATACGCTAGTCTGCGTCTAGTATCCCGATGGTGAAAAGGGGCTGGTGGAACTGTATTGTGAAGTTCCCATGCACACTCTCCAAAATGTATCCTGTAAAACAAAGTTATTACTAACTTACAATATTAGATCAGTGGTAAGTTTCGTCAAAAAATGTGGAATGCAAATATTTGTTACTAGTGGACGCCCGCGACTTCGTCCGCGTGTACTATTATTGTACTATTATATGTTTATTAAAATCGCTCCAGCCGTTTTTACGTGAAAGAGTAACAAACACCCATCAATCCATCTATCATACTTACTCGTATAATCTTTCGCGTTTATAATATTAGTAGGATTACGTGTTGCTTAGAGAGAAAACGAAAACTTAAATTTTGTGTCAACGCTTATGAGCTTATAATATTATATTATGATATTGCACGATAAATAAAATCTCAAATGTACAGTTGGACGTCTATTGGCATATTTTATACAAGAAAAGTTTAGCCTTATGGTATAAAAAACAACGGACGTAATGCTATCAATGCACAGATTGAAGCACTGAAATGGCGGCGCGTTGGGCATGTGTGCGTATTTTCCAGATGGCGCCGAGCTTACTATGGTTTGTATATGTGGGTGGATAACGCGTCAATACACATCCCTACTCCATGGAATATCGTTGCCGAGCTTACTATGAATGCTTCACTCTGTGTAGTCACAACACTCTGTCCGTTATTCTTTATACGTTCATGCCTTATGGTAGTTTAGAAATCTGATATAAAACAGTTATGACGATTACATAGATTCATTCACTATGGGTGCGCCCACCACCGGGCCCTACACCCTCCACTGACCCTCAGATCTGATAACTCATAACTGCGACAACAGGCACTTGCACTAACTACAATCGCCACAAGAAACCATACATAGATTCACTCGTGCCACTTTTAATAAATATTTCATTACGCCCGCGAAGCCGTCCACGTGGACTGAAGAAAAAAATGCCGATATTATACAGGTTAAAACATTTTCCCGGGATAAAAAATAGCCTATGTATATTATCAGGCTCTAGACTATCTGTGTACCAAATTTAATTCCTATCGGTTCAGTAGTTTTGGCGTGAGAGCCAGACAGACAGTTACTTTCTCAATTTATGACGTCTACCTACAATCACGTCGCGTCACTGGTATATAATATAGCTCAAATTCTCTGCATACTGAATTGTCTGTCAATCCTGTCGATGTCTACATCGAAACAGATTGTCGATGTCGATGTAATGTCGATGAGAATGATCGACGTCCACCTCCAATTACATGGAGTGTGCTATTGTGGGGTTCACAAAAAGCGGATATTCTTCTGAATTTAATAAATTATTCATTGTAATTTTAGTGCGATTGCCCTTAAAACAAACATATTTATTAAATCAAATCAATTCGTTCAAATCTCACTCGGGTAGATTTTTTTTTATTTTTCTCATTAATATTTAAAGTAATACCTACTATAAATATTAATAATATAAATGAAAAATGAATAAATTTACGTTTTAACGGAACGTTTTTGGTTATGGTTTAGTTTTTTCATAGCTTTAGTTTTTCTATATCCATTTGATAGCGTTTCAGATATTTTAAACATTTTTCTTTTATTCTAAACGTTGTCGATTTAGTTTAGTTTTATAAACATTTCCTCCAATAGCAATAAGACTTTAATAATAACACAACATTTAACTAACGTGCCAAATGTAGGCTTCCTATTGGAGGAATAGGTTCGATAACTTCACGAACTTCGCTGTCACTTGCAAAATTGTTATATTGTCGAAGGCCTCCTCCGTTAAGCATTTTGAATAGTATGGGTTTTGGAGAGAGACAGTTTATCCGCTGAATTAATTTGGTTAAGTCAGAAGTTTAGGTTAGAACTGTTAAATAACAACGCACGAGACGAGCGAGCTTGTCGCGGTACCGACCAGCAAAGTATTTCTTTCTTACATACATATAAGTATGTAGCGGAGCCATCTATCGGATGCAGGAGAGAACCACAATCGAATGCAAAATCCTAGAATGCAATATCGAAGTTATTCACAATGATTGGAAAATATACATGGGCCAAACAACGACTAGTGGCCCGGTGGGGCCGGAATCGCTTCCCTAATCACCACCCCCACATTGGTGACCTCTCTGAACTGGACATACGCAACCTTCAGCCTTCAGGAACTTCACCATCATCGCAGCACTCCGCAGCAAAGGAATCATCACATCAGCATCACCTCTCCTCTCCTTCCACGACAGCAGAAGCAGCACGCCAGCAGCCAGCAGATTCATAAGAAGCCGTCATGACAGCTTCCTGGACCTGTTAGCAATGTACGCACGCAACGGCATCACGGCACGACATGTTCCCAGTCCACGCGCAGACCAGAACACATCAGCCGCATTACATTCCCAGTCGCCTCAAAGACCAGAACGCATCTCGCCTGCACGCTCGTCGCAACACTTTCCGGTCGACTCACCGACCCGAATGCATATTTGTAAGAGTACACGATGGGTGCTGCCGAAGACATATCGACCTTTGGTCTGGAAGGGGAGTGATGTAGCGGAGCCATCTATCGGATGCAGGAGAGAACCACAATCGAATGCAAATTCTTAGAACGTGATATCGAAGTTTCTCACAAAGTTTGGAATATATACATGGGCCAAACAACGACTAGTGGCCCAGTGGGGCCGGAAGCGCTTCCCTAATCACCACCCCCACATGTACATAAAATTACGCTTCTTCCCCTGCGAGGTAGGCAAAGATCACGGGTCTCCACTTGCTACGGCCCTAACACACACCTCTTTCGCTTCATCTCATCATCATCATTATTTAAGCCCTGGGAAGTCCACCGCTGGACATAGGCTTACCCCAACAACTTCCATACCGACCGGTCGGAAGCAGCCTGCATCCAACCGACGCCCGCGACCTTGGCCAGGTCGTCCGTCCATCTCGCGGGTGGCCTTCCCACGCACGCTTCTTCTACTCTCATGGTATTCTTCATGTATTTTTTATTTCACATTATTCAAAATGCTACAATATGTCTAAAAAATCTACATTTTTCATAATTTCTGTACCGCGTTATATTCCAACAACGAGACAAAAGCCGATGAAGTGTCGTCAAGTAATTGACGTACTGTGTCTCCCTCTCGCTCTATCGTACCCGTTTAGAGTGGGACGTCGAGCACGACTGTGAGAGTCTTGAATTAGTTGAGGGCTTTGAATAGGCTGAGAGGTTTTAGTACTGGTTGTTTTTAAATGTATAGGAATAGTAGCAGAAATAGACTTTAAGAACCTTACTAATAAAATGCTACCTAGGTATAGCTTAATACAGGGTGTAAGTGACAGCCAGGCAAATATTGATATGGCGATATATATTGATACCACTGAAAATTTTCAGAGGAAAATTCCAAAATTTTCCGACATTTTTTCATTTTTGCAATGATATAAATTATGTAGTTCGTTTAAGTAGGCCTTAGATAATGACTTAAAAATAAAGTTTTAACCTATGGATGATTTTCAAAAAAAAATTGGTCACAAAAAAGTTCAAAATACTGATCAACCCCAATGGAGAATCACAAGTTGTCCAAAAAACAGTAATGTATTATAAAATAACCAATAAGCCCATTTAACTAGTCACATGATCGTCCGATAAAAAGTAAACATTGCGGATAATCAAATTAAAAATGCATTTCCTGCGAGTAATAACACTGTCATATAACTTAAAACAATGATACTTGATCAGTATTTGCCTTGCTGTCACACACACCCTGTAGAATAAGGGGTATCTTAGCGAAATGGTATGAAAACTGACTACCTTACGTCTACCATAGCGGTGTCAAGTATATTCTCCTGGGTGTTTTTTTGGTTGCAACCGTATACGAAGGGTATACAGGGTGTAACAGAAAGGGTATGTTAAGCGGAAAGCTATGTAAACAGCCCACTATAGAGAACCTATCTACAAAATTTGAGACTCGAAATCACATGTTTATTTTTCCCGATAGTATGGAGAATTTTCAAGATTGTATGAAAATTTCTGAGATATTTAAAAATTCTCCATACTATCGGGAAAAATAAACATGTGATTTCGGGTCTCAAATTTTGTGGATAGGTTCTCTATAGTGGGCTATTTACATAACTTTTCGCTTAACATACCCTTTATCTTACACCCTGTATAGATAGTCATACACTTCACAACGCATTATAACCTACTCCCGCACCATCGCACGTAACTACTAAGCCACGGTATATAAATACATAGATAAGTATAGAAACATCCACGACTCGAAGCAAACATCGATGTTCATCATATCAATGTTTGCACCTACTGGGATCCGAACTCAGAACCTATGGCGCAGTAATCAAGGTTACCAATTACACCAATCGACCGTCGCTAAATCTAAACAAAGGTATATATTTAACTAAGCATAACCCTTCATACTCTAGTAATAAATCAGCGGAATATCCAAAGGTACCCAAAGGGTCAGTACAAAGAAAAAAACAAATAAAAGGTACAAACATTTTTCGATAAATCACATACATTTGTGTTTATTGCACGATCTCAATAGAGGGCACTGTAGGGCGTCATTTAAATATTCATCCCTCGACGATTTAGGGACAAAGGGTTGAGGGTGTTCGTATTGGGGGATGTGATGATTTTTCCAAGGTTTTTTTTCATTTTCATAAAAAAAACAAAGATTTTCAACAGCGATTTTACCGCTGTAGGAACACGAGGACATATTTTTAAGAAATTGAAATGTAGATACTTTTACTAATAAGGGATATATATAATATATATATATATATAATAGACGGCTGTGTTGCTAAAATGGGGTCACCAGAAGTGCAGGATCATAAAGGAGATCCTTACAGCCATGTCTAGCATAGCGGAGTCAGATGTTAATTATCAGTGATAAGATTCTAGCTTATCGTGTGAGTGAAGGTCCTAGTTTCTTCGACTCTTACGACATGCAGGGAAGAAGATGCAGCTGATGTATGATGTAAGTAGCAAAGATCTAACTTAAATAAACATTAAAATACTTCCGTTAAATTTTTTGTTACGTTATATAATAAAACAGGTTTGTACGGAACCCTCCGACGTCCGACTTGCACTTAGCCGGTTTTTATTTTTCAAGAGTGTCTAAATATTCGTCAATTATTTATAAATTCTCGATACTATCCTAGAAAATCAAATATGATTTCCAGAAAGTTCTAAAGTGGATACCACGTATCGGCAAGCGCAGCGTGGGAAGGCCACCCGCGAGGTGGACGGACGACCTGGCCAAGGTCGCGGGCGTCGGTTGGATGCAGGCTGCTTCCGACCGGTCGGAGTGGAGGTTGTTGGGGGAGGCCTATGTCCAACAGTGGACTTGTCAGGGCTGTAAATGATGAATGATGATGATGATACTCTACAAGGTAAAAGTGACAGCTAGGAGAAATTTATAATGCTGATTTCAGACCATGTTTCAGGTGTAGGCTATACATAATATAATATAATTATTTATGTGTATGCTAGTAAGGAGATTCCGTTCATTTCGTTCATGCATGTAAGTAGATACGCTATACAATAGAGCCTTTGAATCTGACACGAGCGTAAAAGGGATTTTTGCTTGTGATTTCTCGTTTTTTACTGATCAGCTGAACGGTCACCGAAGGCCGCGGGTTCGAACCCCGGTCGGGACATTTCCTGTTTGATATACAAAATATAGTTTGTATTTTTTAGGTTATTTCATTCGATATATGTATACGATACCTACATAATGTAACGGAAAGCGAACCAATTTACAAAATTTGAGACTTGAAATCAATGGTTATTTTTCTATATTGACTGCCTGTGAAGCCATGGGTCCTGGGTTCGAATCCCGGTAGGTGCAAACACTAATTTGGCGAATATCGATGTTTGTTTCCGTGTCACGGATGTTTCTACCTATTTATGTATTTATGTACCGTACCCACGACACAAGACCTCACGATACAAGACCTTATGGATCTCATGTGGGCCTAGTGAAGTGAGTGAATATTTATTTATTTATTCTAGATAGTATGGAGAATTCCTTTAAAAATAAACATATTATTTCTAGTCTCAAAGCTTGCGAATACCTACTCTGTACCTATGGCGGGCTATTTTCATGGCATTTACCTAACATACCTCTTCTGTTACACCCTGATTACTCGTATCCTCAGAAGTTTTCTACTATCATCTAGTTTTATGTCAGATTAGTAATAAATTAAAAGTAAAGAATTAAACTATTTTCATTCAACCACAAGCATAAAATATGTATTTTTTCCTCTGAAAAACTCAATTATCGACAGAACATAAAAGTGTTTTTTGTTGTTTCTTTAATAAAGTAAAGAGACAACACCAATTTCCTTATTTATGTAGGGAGTGAGACAAGTCGGCGAAGATGTTGACTAGTGGATACTTAAGCGGTTGGTATACGAACTTTTTCCAAGGGTCGATAGGACCACATGGTGCCACTTCTGACCAATTTTGAGGGTATGTTGAGGGTATTATACGTTTTTTTTTCACTCCCAGAGCAGCATAGTATAATAATAATTATTATACGAACTTTTTCAACACATCGGCGACTTATACAGGGTATATTTTCGTGGCCACCCTTAACGAAGGGTACGTACTCTATACATCAAATAAAGTAAGTTTATGCCAAAAAAATTCTGGGAAACGTTGGAATTTTTTTTGTTTTTTTTTTAATTACTTGATCGGGCAAAATTTATAGTGTCCAGTGTTTATGCTAGTTTTATCATAGAAAGATGTTAATTATTTTTCGTGAAAAATTTATGCGGAAAAACGCAGTCTACTTACTCAAATTTGGACCGCAATATTTTGGGAACCAGACACTTCTCAGGTATGCTTCCATGGAAAAAAATGATCGTGATGATGAGGAGATTCCGTAGCGGTCGGGAACGTTGACGACCAAAAATCATTCTGTATATGTTTGTGTATATACGTAATACATACGGCCGTGTTCCTAAAAATAAGCTAGATAGAACTGATCGGGAATGAGGATACAAACTTTCGAATACAAATTTTTATTGACCAACACCTGTATGTAATAACCTGTAACAGGAGATCCTATTTAATTGATAGCACATATATATTTGTCAACATTATTATAGACCTATCTATCTAAGTTTTAATTTTATTTCAACAAAATTTTAATTAAATACATACATTATATTATTTTAATAAATTAAATTATTCTATGCTTTTCACTTCTATGCTGCTCTAAAAGTATAATACTATATAAAATATAAAGCTGCTTCTCTTCCCGGGCATACTGTACAAGTCAGTAGAGGGACAAGAGGGTCTTGGTGTTTTGTAGGCGATGGGCTGACCACCTGTCACTACTAACCGAACTTGTACATCTCAACTAATACCCTCAAAATTGGTCAGAAGTGGCACCATGTGGTTCTATCGGCCCTTGGTGCTCTGCCTACCCCGTAAGGGATAAAGGCGTGCGATCATGTGAGCTGATTGTTATAGTGTTTCTGTTCGTGAGAATCTGCGTGTTACTGTCAACTTTCAACCCCTATTCAACCAGTAAATTTTCAATATACCTTCTTGGTGTATACGTATAAACACATACAAATGGCTGCGTTTCCAAAATGGGGTAGCCAGCGCTGCAAGATCACGAAGGAGATGCCTACAGCCACGTTTAGCATAGCAGGGTCAGATATTAACGATCAAGTGACAAGTTGCTAGCTCATCGATAACGTCAATACTTGTTAGGCGTAATTAAATCGTCAGCAATGCCTTTGCAGGTAATTCTTTTATTATAGGACACCAGCGGCCGCCCACGACTTCGTCCGCGTGATGGGGTATTGCACCCGTGCGAAGCCGGGACGGTTCTCTAGTTATACATATAAACCTCCCTCGGAATCACTCTATCTATTAAAAAAAACCGCATCAAAATCCGGACAGCGGAAAGCGATTTTGTTTTATCAAAATACAGTGATGATCACGAACTTGTCCAGCACCCGTATGATGAATTTTGTGAGAGCGAGATGTCTCACTTTTTAACGTCAAATTCACAGAGCTAAGTAATAACTAGACAAGGCAAGTATTTCTACTTGGTGTGTAAAAAAGGATTGCAAAACACTTCTACGAGTATCAGCCCTTTCAGTCCTGGCTCGAGAACGAGTGTCTATTCTATTCTTAAGTCTATTTTTTACATGCAAAGTACATACACTTAGTTTATCTAGTTATTATAAGTTATAAATAGCTCTGTGAATTTGACGTTTAAAAGTGAGACATCTCACTCTCACCCAATTCATCATACGGGTGCAGAAGGGGCGAATTCGTCGCGAGTCGAGAGTCTGGCGTAGTGCTCGCGCTTCACGCGCAAATACGCGCGATTTGAATTCGTGGTATGCTTGTCGACGCGATATATTATCGCGCGTTATCGAGATACTTGGCACCAATTTCGTTTTCGAAACGTTTCGCGACAAATTCGCCCCTCCTTGACAAGCTCTAAGCTGCGATGTGCCGGCAGAGTAGAGTTTGTTCCACCCCATGCCGGCCCGTGGGTATCGTACGAAACAAGGGTTTCCGGGAGGCGGGGAGCCCCTCCCGTGCTGATAAACATAGTCCAAAAAACAGACAGTGGTCACCAATCCGCCTGCCCAGCGTGACGTCTATGGGTAAAACCCCCCATCACATCACGTGCTCTGGAGGCCTACGTCCAGCAGTGGACTGCAATATGCTGAATAAGTGATGATTAGTAGCAGTTCTGAGCCAAGCCTTAGAGGGCGAAATATTCGATTGTTCACTCATTTTATTGTCAATCGCCAATCGGTTTGGAAAATCGGAAATTGAGTAATGGGAGCACCCCGGCCTTGTTTACTGTGGGGCCACTAAGTGTGGGGACCTCGGCTCACTTCTGTGAGATGCTGTAATCTTGATTATTTAATTTAATTTACACAGTTGGGTGGATAATATAATAAAGAATATAATAAATCTCTTGCAGAGATAAGCACGCCTTTGTATACATTTCTTTTGAAAATTTCTCTGTATTTATTGTAGTGTTTTGTGTACAATAAAGAATAAGTCTGTATGTGCTGTAATCTTGTTTTTTATCAGGATTAAAGTGTTCGTGGTAGGCACTGCAGAGCTTAGGTAGTTCTTGTGACAGTTTACATGTCAATGATTTAAGTTACTTATTAATTTTTATTTATTTAAAAGTTTTGTATTTATTTATTTATGTAATACATAGACTTGACGGCATTACAGCATTTTATATTTACATATGGCTGTGTTCTCAAAATTAGCGTCATCAGTACTTTATGGCTGTACTTATGCAGCTATTGCTGTACTTTTAAATCTATCAAGAAAAAGTTTATTTGATAATTACATAAACATTCAGAGCTAAAAATAGAAATTAGTAAATTATTGTGAATATTGTTTTTATAATTGAACGATGACAACATTTTCTTCTATCAATTTACTTTCTTTTAGTATCTATTAAACGCCTACATGTTTATGGAGCCATAACATAAGCCGAAGTCCAAAGTTACCGCGGTCACCCACACAAGGCTTTTCCGACGCATCCATAGAAAGGAAATGAAAATTCCTAGACAAAAACATATTTATTGGAAGATATAGCGGCCCTTATGTACGGGGGAGGCAAATTACAGAGAGAAATCATTTTTATATCAATTGACGAGACGTGGCCAAAATATGAACTGAAATTCTGGAAATACTCGAGAATTCACTTTGACATCTTGAGTGCTTCTTGGTATTCAGAGTCGTGTTTGCCCCTTAGTCGAGGAGGTATGTTTTGTACTTGGTTTGTGTAAAGGTCCCTTTACGTCATACCATTTTCTTGTACAATCAAAAGCAATAACTCTTAGATCAGGGGTTCCCAAACTTTTTTCTCATAGACCCTTTTCAAAAGTTAACTGGTTCTGGTGGACCCCCTACAGGCCTACACCACATACAAATTAATTATGAATCCCCATTTTTTTACGTCAACGTAGACCCCTATCGAGTCTCCTGTGGACCTCTGGGGGTCTACCTGGGCCACTTTGGGAACCACTGTTTTAGATCATGCTGCTCATTTATTTGACAGTGACCCTGCCTGCGACGCCATAAGTCCTGGGTTCGAATCCGGGTATGTGCAAAGGATGTTTCTATACTTATTTATATATATACTGATACTTAGTACCCACGACTCAAGATCCTATGGGTTTTAGTGTGAGACTAGGTAAATAAGTTTATCTATTTTATTTTTATTTTTTGAGAGTTGTGAACTGTGTAAATATTTATTTAACTTATTTGTTTTTTGAGTACCGCGTGGTGCCGGCAGAGTAGAATTCGTACCACCCCATGTCTGCCCGTGGGTATCGTACGAGGCGATTAAGGGTTTCCGGGAGGTGGGCAGCAGAGCCTCCCGTGTTGACAACATAGTCCAAAATACAAACTGCGGTCACCAACCCGCCTGCCCAGCGTGGTGACTATGGGCAAATACCCTCCACGGCAGTCTTGTGACGTGCCCTGGGGGAGGCCTACGTCCAGCAGTGGACTGCAATAGGCTGATGATGATGATGATGACTATTCAAAATCGTATTTGCGCCTACTCGAGATGATATATTGTGTATTTCATATACATATATTATTTTTTGTTGGTGTGAGTTTGAATAACTGACGAAGAATGCTAAGTACTAGCTTACTACTTAAAGCTAAAGCAGACAAAGTCACAAGCTAGTAACTAGTATAATGGTGCGTGAATAAATTAAAACATTTAATTTTGTAAACAAAGTAAGCAATAAAATCTGTATTGGCGGCTTCATTTAATTTTTTCTTTTCCAAAGCTCATTGTAAATATTGCTATATTCCTATTAGCTCCCAGTCTATTCAACCAGATCAGGCTAGAATCAACTTTATTGCAATCACCCTTAAGCTCAGATTTGAATGTTATTGCATTATAGTGCAGGAGACAGTAGGATATTGAGAGACAATTGGAAGAGCAATATTCTTGAAACTAATTGGAAAATTGAATTGTGTGGTAGATTTTGTAGGTTATATAGTAGCTATTGGTAGATTTCAGTAGGTTTCTAGTGGTTTACAATTGGTACTTGATTTGTATTGCGATTCTTTTGTTTATTATTTGTGCAGGTAAATGAAATTACGTTGTCTGATTGATTTCAATGAATGTTATGATAAAATGTTTATTATTACTTAGGGCTATTTTCCAAGAGGCTCAGCTGAAGGATATATCTGATGCTGTCTTTCTCTAAACCTTGATCAAGAAAGAGATAG
This sequence comes from Carposina sasakii, assembly GCA_014607495.2. Classification (NCBI taxonomy): domain Eukaryota; kingdom Metazoa; phylum Arthropoda; class Insecta; order Lepidoptera; family Carposinidae; genus Carposina; species Carposina sasakii. Next base: position 8,175,987 of record CP053175.1, on the reverse strand, counting down.
CATTAACTTTATTCTTCAGATAGGAAAATGGGCCCTTACTTAGATGGATCTTGTAAGGAACAGAAAAAAGGAAGCGATCCTTTCACGTTTCTGCATAATATCCCTGTGACTGGGAAGTCACTGTCTCTTATGTTACAGGATTTCTCCTAGTTTAAGAAACAGGGATACATTGTATTAGAATAGGTTATTATGATACACGAATAAACTTATTATTATTTATTATTATTATCCTTTTATACAGGTTGTTTTTTCGTTGCCACCCTTAACGAAGGGTACGTACTCTATACATCAAATAAATTAAGTTTATTTAAAAAAAATGCTGGAAACCGATATAATTTTTTTTTTTGAAAAATAAAAAAATTAAAATGATTACTTGATCGGGCGAAATTTATAGTGTCCACTGTTTATGCTAGTTTTTTCATAGACAGATATTAATTAATTCTCGTGAAAAAATCTTGCTACGCGCGTCTGTGTGCGTTTATGCAGAAAAACGCTGTCTATTTACTCAACTTTGTACACTAATATCTTGGGAACTAGACACAGGTATGCTTCCATGGAGACAAATAATCGTGATGATGAGAAGATTCCGTAGTTTTCGGGAACGTTGACGACCAAAAAACACCCCGTATACTTGCATTTATAAAATAGTGAAAATTTTAAATTTTAATTGAAAAATGGTCAGAAAATCTTCTATTATTCAAAGTTTTCAACACCTAGACATAACTTTAATAACATAAAAATAATACATGTATCTATTCCAAAAATAGGAAGGATGTATCTCATTATAAATACCAAATAAGGCGGAAAAATAACGACTCTGTAGTAAGATTTACTAAAGTAACCCCCACCCCTAAAATAATACCCCTGAACAGATCAATAGGCGTTGACAATAGGTAAGGATGAGTGTGAGGGATTATTTTTCATTTTTAGAGTTCCACGAGAAAATGAAAATGATTATTTATATGATCAAAACATTATACAATAAAGTTTATATTATATTATAAATAAATATGCACACTCTTTCCATCACATTAACTTAGTCCCACATCCTTAAGGTCTTGTGTCGTGGGTACCTACTAGCAAACCTACTAATATTATAAACGCGAAAGTTTGTGAGTATGGATGGATGGATGAATGTTTGTTACTCCTTCACGTAAAAACGGCTGGTACAATTTTAATAAAATTTGGTATGGAGTTAGCTGACATCCTGGATTAACACATTTGCAACTTTTTATCCCGAAAAAATATTTTTATCCCGGATAATTTTGACATTTTGTTTTTGCTGCAGTCCACGCGGACGAAATCCGCGGGCGTCCACTAGTGGTATATAAATAGTTCACTGGAATATTATACATCCGTTGCATATCTTTCCATGCATATCGTAAAAGAAACTATTTTTTTTAATATAGTAAATAGGCTTACGCTTGACCACAACGCGCCTGATGGTAAGCACCGTAACAGTCTAAGATGGAGCGCGCTTGCTTAAAAGAAACCGGTTCACTCTCGACTTGAAGACCGCAAGATTATAGTTCATGGGGAACAGGGATTCAGGCAGGGAGTTCCACAGCGTGGCCGTTCGCACTATGAATGTAGAAGCAAATCGCTTAGTACGAGTTTTAGGCAACTATCGATAGGCTAGCAAATTGTCACAAATCTTTTAATTATGTAGACTATGCTAGAAGCTGGCTATGCTGAATGTGGCCAAAGGATCTCCTCTATGACCCTGAAATTCTGGCGAACCCATTTTGGGAACACAGCCATTAACTTATACAGGGTGTAACAGAAAGGGTATGTTAAGCGAAATCTATATAAATAGCCCACTATAGAGAACCTATTTCCAAAATTTGAGACTCGAAATCACATGTTTATTTTTCCAGATAGTATGGAGAATTCCTAAACAACTCAGGAATGTTCATACAATCTTGAAAAATAAACATGTGGTTTCGAGTCTCAAATTTTGAAAATAGGTTCTCTATACTGCCGCACCAATTATAACCACTGTATGTAACATTTTTTCCAAAAATGAGTTATTGGCATATTCGGAATCAGCAATAAAAGATCTATAAGTATAACTGACCCGTATTTAGAAATATTGTATATTCTAGAAATTACAATAAACATAAACACTGTAAGTGAGTTCCTTTTGGAAGACTTGCATGAAATAAGTACTTTAAGAGCAGTTGTTGCGCTTTTTATTATAAATATTATTGGCGAATCCTAAATATAAACGCAGCAAGGGCAGGTAATCTAGTTATAATTGTTTTCCTATTTTTTGATAAATGTGTATTACTACTTATATTCACCGTAACTACCTTATATGGTGGTAATATGTATTGATCACAATAATTTTAAACTAGTCATACTAGTGATAAACACCGTAATAGCACTTACTGTTGTTATTCTTAGCATGACATTGGTTTTCAAATAACGGGAACTACAAATTACTACAATAACTGACACTTAAAGTGTTTGTAACTTGTGTTGAATAAAAAATATCTAATGTGCACTAAATATATAAACGTTATTGGTACTAACTGTATGTTTATGTAGTAAATTACCTCTCCATTTTTACCGTATTTCTACAAATAAGACAAGCAAGTGTGGCAGATGCAGTAGTTATAACTAGCGAAAGTACCCCGCGCATGTTCATTCGTTCAAAAAAAATTCAGCTGTTCCATACATTTCAGTGCAGTAATTATTCGAGATTGTATGGAATCTTGTATTTTAGGCTTTATCTTATTTTATTTACACGAAATACACAACTTTGGTGCAGAAAAAATAGTAAAAAATTTGGAGAATATGATTATTCGGAATATAAATATTCGGAATATTCCGGTGAGAAGAATTTCAGTGGTTTTCGCTTCAGAATCATGGGCTAAAGTTAGCATATTTTTCTGGCTGTCACTTACACTCTGTATATAAAATTTTTCCGTTTCTAACCGACAACGCCCAGATGAAACTACTCAGTGTAGGAAGCTGAAATTTGCCATGTATATTCCTCGGGGAGTGTAGGTGAGCAGTGTGTAGGATTGTAGGATTTTACAAAATTCTTACGGGAACGGGTAAAATAATTCCTTGTAGAGCTCAAAATGTTATTTAAGCCCTTACTGACCAATGGGACCACTCCGAAGGCGTGGAGCAGAGGCTCCATAAGCTTCTCAAAAACTACAGGCCCATCACAATTCTGAGCCACGTCTATAAGCTGTTCTCGAGAGTCAAGAATTAAGATTTGATGCCTAACCGGGATTGGCCCACCACTCATTCCAAGATTTGATGCCTGTCGACTCCATTGACACCTGATGTCTTGGAATTCTTGCAGCGATGTCAAATCGACTGGCGATATGTGGAGGTGCTTAGATGGCACTAGAAATATCTACGAAATGGCAACGATGTGCGTTCAAGTCCAAACCAACAAAAAGGACCAATCCAACTACTCCAAAGTGTAAGACAGGGTGACCTCATATGAAACTGCACCAACGCCACGGAGGATATTTTTAAGATGCTACAGTGGGAATCGACGTCAACAGTGAATATCACACAAATCTCCGACTTATCGACAATATAATCTGAATGGCTGATCGCTGCAGCACCTGCATAATATAAAATATATTACTGCGTAAAATATTCACGGTTGATGTTGATACCTAGGCCATGCCACGCATCTTGAGTACGTGCTCCATCGCGTTGGTGATGAGTTTCGGGGATGTGACATCACCCTGTCTTACACCTAGAATCAGTTCTGCTTGATTGAATTGGACTTGAATGGACATCGTTGCCATTTCATAGATATTTCTCAGAATCTCCACATACCGTTAGTCGATTTGGCATCGCTGCAAGAACTGCAGGTTTCAATAAAATCGAAGGGTTCTTCGTGGTCCACAAAAGCCATATACAGCGGTTGATTAGTCTCCTATTGGCTTCTGCATAACCTGCCGTACAGTATGGATTTGGCCCACAGTGCTAAAGCCTTTGCGAAACCCGGTCCGTTCCACCACCACCGGGCTAAAAGGCTGCAAATCTTAATGCCAAACGATTCGTCACGATTCTTGAGAATAGCTTATTGACGTGGCTCAGAAGTGTGATTGGCCTATAGTTTTTAAAGAGCGTTTTGTCTCTCTTCTTGAAAAACAATGCCTCTACACCAGCCTCTGCTCCATGCCTTTAGGGTAGTCTCACTGACCATTACGAAGTAAAATAACCTTTTCTTTCAGCTCTTCAAGGACTGGTTTTTTCCCAGCCTTAAGGAGGTCAGATGCCACCCTGTCTTTCCCGGGAGCCTGTCCATTCTTAACCTGTCTGAGAGCCGCCCCGATTTCATTTCATCTATATCTACGTCCGGGAGATCGTCCGTAAAATGGAAGTGGAGTGGAGCTCTGGGGTCCGTAAAGTCCTAAATTTCAGCGAAAATCTCTGGAACCAATGGGACGGTTTGGCCATTCGAGGTTCTAAGCTTTGTCAGGTGACTCGTTCCCAGTGTCTGGGTAAAGACTTTCGATACCCGATTTTCCTCAATCAGTCCCTTAACGAGGCGAGTGTTTCAGCTTCGGAGGTGGTGTATGTTGAGCGACTAAGTAGCATCAGTCCCAAGGTCTCGCTAGAAAGTTTGGACTTCTTATCTGGTCGACTCGAAAGTGCCTCGTTCTCATACAACCCCAATTATTCCTTATAACTCCTCGTCAACACTTACCGGGGTCTCCAGGGCGGCAAATTGATTTTTTCTTTTCCAGTTGGAATGTATTGTGCCTGCTTGTGGCAAATTGCTGACGGAGAACTGTCCTTACCATGCGACTCCTTTCAAGCTTGAAGTTGATATTATCATATTATCTTATGCGTAGAACTGAAACTCATACCTACTCATTTGAGGTGTCAATAGACAGGTCTTTAAAAAAAGAAAATGGAGGTTCCCCAAACCATTATTTCTCATATTTAACTACAAGCTACACTTCTAACCTGGTAAAATGTGTCCCCACTCAGACTTTTGATTTATGCAAATCAACAATTTAAAAAATATACACGTAGATCATAATATATACTCTCATACAAAATTTGTTTTAATGATGTGTGGTCGGTAGTTTCATAGATATAGCACATTTACAAAACCGAAAATGTAACTTTGTTATTCATACAAACCATATTACAGTATTAACCTTACTGGACTTCAGCAGTGCGTTTAACTGTGTTGACTATGACGTCCTACTTGCCATCTTACGCTACCTATCTCCTCTGGTTACTGAACGTTTAATTCATACTTAAATGGTCGTCAGAAATGCGTGCGCGTTGACGATTTTACATCATACTGGTGTAGCATCACGGCGGGCGTACCTCAGGGCGACGTACTGTCACTCCTGCTCTTTTCAATCTTCATCAACTCTGTTTCGGAAATGTTAACCTCTTACTTTCATCTCTACGCTGATAACCTTCAGCTCTATAACATTTTAACTTTGAAAATGTAAGGTTTGCTATGAAGGAGATGAACGAGGACTCAGTGCGCATTCGGGACTGGGCGAAATCATTTGGCATATTAGTCAACTCGGGCAAATCGCAAGCCATAATCATAGGTAGTAGACATAATCTGAGCATCTTGCGGTAGTCAGATATTCAGCAATTTTTTAATGGCCAGATCACGATTCCCTTCACAGATAGGGTCAAAAACCTAGGGGTCATATTTGACAGCACTATGTCGTGGACAGTTCAGGTTGGCGAGGTAAGTAGGAGGGTGCACTCATCCTTTCATTCGCTTAAGCGTCTTCAGAACTTTCTGCTTTTTAAAACTAAAATAAGTCTTGCCCAGACCCTTATTCTCCCTGTTATTGATTATATGGATGTTTGCTATCTCGACGCCAATGAGGAGCTGTTAAATAAACTCGAACGTCTACAGAATTTTGGTATCCGATTTATATACGGACTACGTAAATTTGATCACGTATCTCACTTTCGTAAAGAGTTAAAATGGCTCCCGATGCATTTTCGCCGGAATACTCATTTATTAACACTCTTTTTTAAGATTTTAAATTATCGCCTTTCTCCATTATATCTCAGTGAGCGTTTTGAATATCTCTTTTCAAGAGATCGGCCTCTCCGATCCAATACGGCATCACTGCTGCAAACTCCCCGATTTAATTCTGGGGCTTTTAGGTATTCTTTCTCGGTTCAGGCGGTTAAGCTCTGGAATTAATTACCCCATACGGTTAGAGATTGTCGCACTGTTGGCACATTTAAGAAAAAGCTGAAGGATTACTGCCTATCCATTATTTGAATATGCTGTCATTTATTTCTCTCATTTTTTAAAAATTTATTTATGTAGTTTTGTAGAATTAGTTTAATTGCACATATTACGCTGTATTTGTTAACAATTTCTCTTTACTTACTTGGCTTGCTGGAAGAGATCTCTTGTACAGATAAGCTTGCCATTGTACATGCATCTCTTCTTTTATGTTGTAAGCCATATTTCTTTTATGTATGTGCAATAAAGAATAAGAATATTTTTGATTATGTAATTTAATATAGGTACCTAGTAATTACCTAATTCGTAGTATGTCAGCTTATTATTGCTACCGCGCGTCTGTATGGGAGGTAAAAAAGCGTTAATGTACCCACTTGCCTTTTAGTTTTGGTAAGGTTAGATTCAGAACAAAAATTTTACACATATCTCTACTAGTCATAAATAGCGTATGTACGCTAGTTAGTTTTGTTATGGTTAGTACAATTTTGGATAATACTATACCTAATAATACTGATAAACGCATTATCTGCGATTGCTAGAGATGACAGCCGTAACTACTGCACTTACGGTACTTATGCTTAGGATACTAAATCGAGTTTGAGATACCTTTACTAATGATATTAAGTTTTTTAAGAAATATTAATAGAATCCAGCACAAAACTGAAAAAAAAATTATACCAGTATAAAAATAATCTTAATGTCCGACAGAAAAACTAATTTGTGAAGCTTTATCTCAAATAGTTTTTCCGTGGTAACAAAAAAACAAAAAAAAACTTTGAACGCGATTTTCTCAGCTTTAGGTTCGATGCAGTTACGGTGGTTATAGTTAACGCGGCAGTATAGTGGGTTGTTCACATAGCTTTTCGCTGAACATACCCTTTCTGTTACACCCTGTATAAGCTGATTTAGGTACTTGATAAAAGTGATAGCCCTTACATAAACATGTATTGAACTTTATTCAAATGGTTAATAGTAACAAAATGTCGAAATTTCTTTTGTTACTATAAATACGAGTAACTATGTCCGCGTCATCTACATAATAATTATGAATTTGTCGTTAATAAAAACCTGTAAACTATCAAAAGTATAGTATTTTTTAGACAAAGCATAAATCTCAGGCTGGAATGCAGAAAGAAATCTCTTATAGAGTTAAGCGCGCCAGTACATTTTCTCTCTAACTATTCAATAGTCCAGTGTAGAACAAAGAGTAGCAAGCAATAATTGCGTCAAAACATGGCCATAGGTTATAGATACCTACATTTGCTTTATACATTCAGTTCTACAACTATCAATGACCTGGCACCTTTGCGGTGAGAGTGCAAGCAGGTCACAAGATCCCCTACTATAGTTAGAACTCGATCGTACGAGTTTAGATTGTGAATTATGTGAGTATGACTAATTTGTTTTTCCATGCATTAATTAGAGAGACTAGTGGGCTTAGATAATGATGATGTAATATCATTTATTCATTGTTATGCTATATTGTACAAAGTAAAGTAATATTATAAATTTATTAATAAAGAAATGGAAAAAAATCCTCACCTGGGTAGGAATCGAACCCACGACCTCTGCATTCCGTGCCAGCGCTCTTAGCACTGAGCCACCGGGTCAATTACTCGGATGACGAATTTTTACCATCTCTTTTTGAAATTAGATTATTGGCAACGTTATTTTTCATCCCGATAGCTATACATAAGCCAAATCTCGTCAAACAAAGCTGAATCTCTCAGCACAATGTTTTAATGATGATACGATCAACCATATCCTAACGGATTATATTATAAGTAATAATGTTTAGAATCTACGTTCGTTGTCGCAACATTCCCACCAATTGCGGTAGGAATAGATCACGTGACTTGAGGAACGCGTGAAAATGCAGGCTTGCTATTGGAGCAAACGTGTCGGTGACGAATCTCTATCGATTTTATCGAGAAAAATTGTTTTTCGACGTTTGTGCTCGCTAATCTCAGAAACAGCAAAACCGATTTCGATGCATTTTGGAGGAATATATTGTGACAGGTCCCACTTAACATAAAAGCTACTTTTTATGGGAAAATGCTTTTATATTTCGATATTTTGTTTTTTCTGCAGTCCACGCGGACAGAGTCGCGGGCGTCCGCTAGTTAGACATATAAGTAGTTGCAAAGTATATTGCATATAGTGCTAGGATCTGATTGGACATTGTTTCTAGTTCCCATAGTAGTTCTGGCAACAATAGTCACCTGTATAGAACTAAGTTGGACATCAGTTACCGTCCCATGTTGATTCACTAACTTTATGAACTGCTGTGACGTAGGTACATAAGGTACAAACAGACATGTTGCGATTGATTGTACGTACTTTATACCTGCACTTGGGTATTGTAAGAGGCGATTAAGGGTAGGGTTACCAGATGAAAAAATCAAAAGACCGGAGAAAAGGCCTGATCTCTAAAGAATTTTATCGTTTAAGAATTTTCTCTCAACAACGTATTATGTATTTTTATTCTGCGGATCTAGCTCATGAGTTGCAATTTGTAATACTTTAAAAAGTTTCTTTAAATATTAAATACGATAAAACTGATTAAGTAGATACCAATATGGATGGATAAATAAGTATTGATTTTAACTGTTTAATTGCTACAAAAACGAAGATTATTTTTAATTGGTTTAACTTTTAATTAAAGATATCTTTAAAATGTAACCTGTGTTTTATTGAAAATCCTGAGATATCACGAGATTTGCAAAATAAGATTAGGTAGGATTACCAATGTTGCTATAAAAAAGTAAAAATATACCGAGTGAGTAATCATAAAGTGTGACTAACGAAAATTGTTTAATTACTTAGTAATCGTGGTGCGAAGTTTTCGTATCGCTTGAAAAGGGCTAGATTGCTCTTTTCGGGCTAAAACAAGAAAAAACGAGTTCAACCACGGTAAAAAGTGCTAGATCTAGCCCGAAAAGGGCTAACACTGACCCTTATGGGGTCGGCGCAATAATGGTTTCTTTCGAAACTCACATAGCCAAAGATTTGGCTTTTACAGCCTCCCGTGTTGATGATATAGGTATAGTCCGAAAATCACACTGCGTTCCCCAACCCGTCTGCTTAGCGTGGTGACCATGGAGAAGAAATAAAAGAGGAGTAGAGGCTAAGTATATTTTCATACAAAAATAGTGTGCCGCGGAGTGGGGGTGAAGTATGGGACGAGGGGAGCATTGAACATTGTAGCCCTGCCCTTTTACATAGAAACCACCTTGTAGTGACTAGTCAAACTACTTGGTCATTATCAATATGGTTCAAGATTATTTTACTAGTGCAATTACTCATCGTTAGATGGCAATATTATACTACTAGTAAAAAAGTACCCTGATAAAAGCGCTAGTGTCTTTGTAATTTTAATACGGTAACATTTCGGAGCACAAGCGTGTGGTTATAGCTATTGCGTTACACTGGCGCTGAAGCTCCGCCCTTATCATGACGTCATGGCCTCACGATTGCCACACGACTCACTTCATAGTCCCACCTCCTCTTTTATACCTTCTTCATGGTGGTGAATATTGTAATTGTTTTGGTACTAAAATAATATAAAAGGCATCTCATACTATGGATTAATATCCCAAATACATAAAACTTGCAACCACAAAATTAGAAATTCGTAATCACATATTTGATTTTCAAGATTGTATGAAAATTCCCAAAATGTATAGGAATTCTCCAATAACCTGAAAAAATGTGCTTCCGTGTCTCAAATTTTGTGTATTCTCAATAGTGGGCTATATTCATAGCATTTGGCTTAACATACCCCTTTTATTACAGCCTGTATATTTTAGCAATACCGACCGACTGCCTTGGGACTGCTAACCCACCGCAGTCACTTCGATAACAATGTGGTTGCAGTCAGTCACGACTGCGGCATTATCTGTAGCTATAGGTACCGTGTTTCAAATCACGATCGACGGGTAATGGAGAGACGCCATATTTAATGGGTAGGGTAAGGTGGGGTACAATGTTACAAAAAAAAATATACTGGAATGTAATGAGAAAAATATTGTATTAATCAGCTACTTTTTGGCATGGCCATAAACTTTAACAATCTCTCTTTAATTTAAATTAATCAAACATGAACAATATTAGCAACTACTTAATTTAAATTGCACTTTAAAAAAATCAGCCGATCGTAACACTAAGCCCCGTATCTGGGGTAGTCTGTTACAGGGTAAGGGGCACAATGTTACAACATAAAATAATGTAAAATTAACAAAATGAGAAACTACTAATAAATATTAAACTTCTTTAAAATATTTTTTGGGAAAATATAGACATTAGTCTGACGTTTGGTCTTTCTTTCTGCAACATTAACAAGAGGAAGCAAAGTTTTAATATCGTCTAACGATACCGTTGCCATATCCGGTTCAATAGGAAAATGGAAATGATTGTCAACTTTGCCACTTCTACGTAAGTAGCTAACGTCATATTCATTATCCTCAATATCTGTCAGTAATTGTCCAACATAATGCTTAACTTTTTGTTTTCCATCAAATTGGACGACTACAAAATCGTTCTTCTTCGGTTTCACAAAGTGGCTTAGTGGCAGTTCGTCCACAGATGTTAAACTATCAGAGGAAGATATCGAGATGTTTTCTACATCAGTCTCATCATCACTAAATAAAACTCTTTTAATGTTTTCGTTTGTTTTCAGTCTCTTGTGAGGAATTTCTTTTTTTGACGTGAAACGTCTTTAAAATCGCGCCGACACATACGGGTACCAGGTTTAAAAACTGGACCGTAACGAAAAGGTCTATATCATCGTACCTTAATAATTAAAAAACTATTGGTCTTAGAAACAAAAATGTGGTGTAAATATTTCACTTATATAGTCAGCTCGCTGTTATGACATTGAGTTCGTGTCGGGGTCAAGCGGGGCGGCGGGGGAGGGATACTGCGATAACTGTGCGAAACCGGCGCTCACGCTTGTTTCTATTCAGTGTAACTCGTGACTCCGACTTTATAGCGTGGTGATTCTTTCGTGTGTATTTGAACCGATTGATTTATACAAAAATAAGTGTAATTTGGACAGTATTTATATCTATACTAATATTATAAAGCTGAAGAGTTTGTTTGTTTGTTTGTTTGAACGCGCTAATCTCAGGAACTACTGGTCTGATTTGAAAAATTCTTTCAGTGTTAGATAGCCCATTTACCAAGGAAGGCTACAGTCTATACAACAACCTGCCCGGCTTCGCACGGGTACAACGCCCCCTCACGCGGACGAAGTCGTGGGCGGCTGCTATTTAAAATAACCAGAAAGTGACAATAAATATATAAACATTTGCTATGTATTTTATGTTTCTATTACGTACCTGTTCTTTTTTTATTAAAATACTTAAAACAGCGTCCATCTTGTTTTCATTTCAATCTTTTACTTTAAAAGCGATTCGCTAACATAGACGTTTCACGTTAAAACCAACGGCCGTGTGCCCCGACACAGCCCCACCCGCTTTTTCTGGCATATTTTTCTTTCCTTTTCCTAACTTTTTGCGTTCTCTTTCCAAGGATACTTTTTCAATTTCATTCTTGATAGGTGTATCAGTAGGAATACAGCTTTTTCCTCTCTTTCTACCACGGTTTGTTTGTAGTCTCGGTTGTGCTTTTGGATAAGCTCGACATCCTAGGGGAGAAACTAGTGTATCATCTGGAGTAGGTGGAAAAGTGATGACCGAAGAGTTTTCTTTATCCGTTACGGATCGTGCTTCCGCAAGTTCAGTTTGAGTTAGCAAACTTGGGCTCACGGAATCAGAACGTATATTCATCATTTGCCGAACGGGAGTAGCTGGCGCCTGAACTATTGACGGATATGGTCTTGGATCGGTAACAGCACCCCGTTGAATTTGTGAGGAATCATCTGATCTGGTATCTTTTTGAGAATCATGACCAAAAGAGTGACTTGAACTGGGGGCATCAGTAGAAGCTTGTTGAGTTTCATAAGGTCGACTAGGACCGGGAGCATTAGAAAGGTCTTCGAGTGGCCGATTTGTTACTTTACTTGGCATGAAATCATTGTCAGTAAAAATGTGTCTATCAAATGGAAATATTCCAGTTTTTCGGAATCCTGATTTTATATTTGAGGGTGTCATGGCTCGATCGAAAGCTTGTCCTAACAATTCCGCAATATTATAGATGGAGATTGTCTTTCCAGGGTGACGCATCAACCAGGAATCTATTGCTGCGTTGTAATATGTTTGCAGAGGGCCAAATACTGACACATCAAGTGGCTGCAATCTGTGGCTTGAGTGTGGTGGTATAGTTAGTAGAGTAACTCCGTTGTCTTTTGCTATGTTCAATACTGCAGGTGCTAGGTGGCTATCATGATTGTCAACTATCAGTAAGGACGGGTTTTCTTTTGTGGAGGCTGTTACCTTTACAAATTGTTTCATGACTTCAGGAAACAACTCACTATTCATCCATCCGGTGGGTTGAGCCAGACCTAGGGTTCCTACTGGTGCACCATTAAGCATGAAAGACTTGAATTGCTTTCTGGGGAACACCATTGCTGGAGGCAGTGCTGATCCTGTTGCAGATACTGTACAACACGTTGTAACTAGTGTGCCTCTCTCAGCACTTGTTACTTTGTTTAGCTGTCTAGCTCCCTTAGCTGCAATGATTTTTTTGGGTTTTTGGACAGTAGTGGTCCCAGTTTCATCTAAACAATATACTCTACTACCATCTGCAAAACAAGGATATCGCCGCATAACATCTTCCAAATTATTAAAGAATACATTCACATTGTGACGATTAAATGATGTTGCCCGTGTTAAGCTGCAAGGTTCTGGTTTTCTTAATGTTAAATCAGTATTCCGTTTTCTAAATCCGTAGAGCCAGTCAATTCCTGCCATCTTTTTATCGTGCCAGTTTTTAGGAATATTCAAATTATTGTAAACGGCCATCTCATAAGCGAGTTTTCTGCACTCAATCGTATCTAGTCCATAGCACATTCTAGAACAGTTAATTAAATATTCTACCAACGCCTTTTCTTGATCGACACTGAATACCACTCTATTGGCATAATTTGGAGTAAGTCGCATATGTCTTTCATCCTCAGAACATTTTTTCTTCTTTTGAACGTATCTTTGCAATGTCATAAAATTAACATGCTTTTCATTTGCAGCTTTTCGAAGACTCAAACCACTTTCAACCAACAAAATCGCTTCCGCCATATCTTTTTCATTATGAAGACCGTAATCTGTCTTCCTCTTACGATTTCGCACCATTTTCTTGCAATACCTTGAAATAGTCAATAAATTATGTTAATTGGGGCTGACTGTTACACTGTCACACAGTGCCCCGTAACACAGTGCCCCGGAGAGGCAAACCAAATAAAAAACTTGGAATAAATATTTTTGGTTATGCTTACAACAAACTAGTTAACGGTAATATGTAGCTAAATAAACATTAAATAAAGGAAAACTACCATACCATACCTTAATATATTACGTCCGGAAAGAAATTAAAAACTTTAAAACTATTTTTTCGTCGTTTAATCACCTGAAAACCTTTTTTGTTTGTTATTTTTCAAGTACGGTACAAACTGTGGCGATGACAACTGTTTAAAGATGGCTGCTTGTGAGCTTGACAAACGTGTATACCAACATCATAAAACTAAAAGACAGGGACGGAGATATGTGCGTTGTCACATTGTACCCCGTGTAACAGTGTGCCCCACCTTACCCTACGCGTAATTATATTGAAATCTATTTATGTACATACATACATATAGTTACACCCATTATCCCGGTGTCTATTACAATACAGATTTATTTGATATCGAATTTCATTTTACCGAAAACTATTCCACGATTTTCAATAAATTTTTTTTTTCAATTCATCGAAAAAAAAATCTTTTAAAGTTGTTTTGATTACCAGAAAAACGGTACATCGAACTTACATTTCATAAAATTAACGATGAAACTATTTGTAAAAACACGTTACAATGTGTATCGAAACCCATAATACTTTTTCACATAACAACTCTTTAGTATTAATCAACTATGTAATAAAAACCCAACCAAACTTGCTAAAACACTTTTATTAATTTTTCGATAACAGAGCAACCGTCTAGGTTCAATTCAAAGATTTCAGTGAAGTCTCTGTGTTGCCACATATTACCACAAAAAATAAAAATATATATTTTTTATTATTTTTAAATCTAGTGATAATCTAACAGTCGGCCATTCTGACAGATGTCTGTCCTCAGACACTCTGACACACAAGAAAAAAAACAGAAATTTACATGAAATTTACATTCTAACAAATGATATTAATCACAATAGAAAATAAACATTGGAATGAAAACACTAAGTTTTAACGAAGTGATATACAAAATGATTTTCAACTTTCGACTCTGTATCATTAATTACAATATAATTAATTTATTTCAAGTAAATACAAATATTAACAATAGAAATAAATTTAAGTGTGAATAAGTATTAATATAATTATTTCGTTTGACACACAAAATGTCGGCCATCCTAACAATCTCGAATGGCTCTATTCGATAAGTTTGATCATTATTGACAAAATGTATTTAAACATTCATTATGATACCAATAGCACACGTTTATTCGACACAATAAACATCAATTGCAAAATATTAATAATTTAAAATTAAACATATTATCAAATTATATAAATTAAATCATGTTATTAAATACACTGGTAAATATTTTTAGGTTACAAAACGTAAACAGATCATACTTTGCTTTACACTCACATATAGGTACACTAGCTAAAGTAATGTTTTTACCGAAGTACACTAGACGACATTTCTGCACACGCGCATACAAGGTGCAGTAATCTTGCGTACATACGAGTAGGACGCAGTTTAAGACAAACCAAGCAGCACATAGCCAAACAGCAGTACGTTGGCGCACACAAGGCGCAGTAATCTAGCGCACACAAGGCGCAGTAATCTAGCGCACAGAAGGCACAGTAATATAGAGCACCCAAGGCGCAATAAGCTAGCGCACACAAGGCGCAGTAATCTAGCGCACACAAGGCGCAGTAATCTAGCGCACACGTGGCGCAGTAATCTAGCGCACACAAGGCGCAGTAATCTAGCACACGCAAGGCGCAGCAATCTAGCGCACATAAGGCGCAGTAATCTAGCGCACACAAGGCGCAGTAATCTAGCGCACACAAGGCACAGTAATCTAGCGCACACAAGGCGTAGTAATCCAGCGCACACAAGGCGCAGTAACCCAACGCACACAAGGCGCTGTAATCTAGCGCACACAAGGCGCAGTAATCCAGCGCACACAAGGCGCAGTAATCCAGCGCACACAAGGCGCAGTAATCCAGCGCTCACAAGGCGCAGTAATCCAGCGCACACAAGGCGTGGTATATAAGCTGCAAATTGTTGGACAAAGGAAAGGATTTGAAAAAGGAAAGGATCTAAAGATCTAAAGGATAGATTAGTGCTAAAGTGTAAAATCAAGTAGATGCGTAGATACTAACCAAATTTAATCACTTTTGTCGTATTCATTTTCGCTCTCACTATCAGAATTTGATATTGGACAAAGTCTAATCCATGGTTTTAATTTATCGGCAGAATATACATTTTTATATTTTTTTGATGCAAATCCATCGATACTACTAATCTCATATCGGTCATTACCTAGAACTGCCGTAACCTTAAATGGTCCACTATAAGGTGCAATTAATTTATTACTATCGCCTATATTTCTCACCTGCTTCAACACCATTACTAAATCTCCTAACTTATATTCTTTGGCTGCGCACCTACTTTTATCAAACCTATCTTTCATTGCCTTTTGTTGTTCACTAATAGACGCCAATGCCTGCTCGCGAATATCTTCCACGTCACCAGTTGAAATGACACTTTCCGATATATCATGTAAATGACTTTCTGATGGATTTACTGTTTCTCGTCCAAAAACTACTTCGACTGGGCTCCTACCTATAGCTTTGTTTAGGGTATTGTTCAAACTCCATTGGACTTTATTTAACGATACATCCCATTCACGATCATCTTTGTCTACGTTTATAGCAGTCATTGAACTCAGAATAGAACGATTGTAACGTTCAATTTGCCCGTTAGCACGAGGAGTGGCAACGGCGTTTTTCACATGTTTGATTCCATTAGCATCAATAAATCTCCGAAATTCCTCCGAAGTAAAGCTTGTGCCTCTATCCGAAACTATTGTCTTAGGCGTCCCAAAGATTCCTATATAATCGTGTAATATACGTATTGTTGTTTTAGACTTTGTGTTCCTAACAGCTCTTAATACAATGAATTTTGTAAAGGAATCGACAATACCCAGAATGTACGTGTTTCCTAGTTTACTACGCGTGAACGGGCCTAAATGGTCAATGTGTATACTTTGAAATGGGACAGTAGGCTTCGGTATCGGATTTAGGAACCCTTGTTTTTTACCCGATGGCTGTTTAGCATAAGCGCAAGATATACACGAACGAACATACTTCTTTGCAAATTGAGTCATGCGTGGAAACCAATAGTCCCGTCGCATTTTCTCAATCGTTTTATCATAGGAAAAGTGGCCACTTTCGTCATGACACATTTGACATATCTTCCATCTAGCGTCACGCGGTACTGCCCATCTAAGTTCATCGCCTACTCGCCTATATATTTTACCATCCTTGAGAACATATTTGTTTCTTACATCTTTTGCTTCTTGACAGTTTCGGTCTAGTATGCACTTGATATGCGTAAGTCGGGGATCGCTTAGCTGTACTGTCATTAGCGATTGCTTATTTAAGGTTACATTAAAAATTGTAAGTTCGTCAGATTCAATAGCTGGTAAAGGATTCCGACTTAAGCAGTCTGCGTGTTTCATTTGAGTCCCTGGCCTATATTCCACGCTAAAATCAAAATCCTGTACAAGAAGCCACCAACGAGCTATTCTAGGGACTAAGTCTCGTTTTGTTAAAGTCGTCCTTAAAGCGTTGCAGTCCGTAATAACCTTAAATGTAATACCCAATAGATATACCCTAAACCGATTCAGAGACATAATTACCGCCAGTGTTTCGAGCTCAAAGGAATGCAGATGACGTTCTTCTGAGGTAGTTTGCCTACTGAAATACGCTACAACCTTCAGTGGAGACTTTTCGTTTTCTCTTTGCATTAAGACACCGCCTATTCCTAGTTGACTGGCATCTGTATGCAGTTCGGTTAAATTGCTAGGGTTATATATAGTTAATACGGGTCTTGTTGTTAAAATTTCTTTGATTTTATTAAAAGACTGAGATTGCAGGTCACCCCAAACCCATTTTGCATCAGCTTTAGTTAATGACGTCAACGGTTGTGCTATTGTCGCAAAGTTGCGAGCAAAGCGTCGAAAAAAACTGGCTAAGCCGATAAATTGGCGTATTTCGTGGACGTTTTTAGGTGTAGGAAAATGTGCAACGGCCTCCGTCTTTTTAATACCTGGACGAACCCCTTGTTCAGATATTTCGAAACCTAAATAATCTATGGTCTTTTTAAAGAAGTGACACTTTCCCAAATTTAGAGTTAAATTGGCACCCTTCAATAACAACAAGATCTGACTCAACTTTTCTATTCCTTCGTTAATATTTTTAGACCCAATGACTATATCGTCCATATATGCGACTACGCCTGGTAAATTGGCGGTTTTTAATAATGAGTGAACCATTCGTTGAAATACCGCTGGCGCGTTAGTCAACCCGAACGGCATTCTGTTGTATTCAAAATGTCCGTCCGGAGTGACAAACGCCGTCAGATGTTTGGAATCTTTATTCATGGGTATTTGGTGGTATCCCTGACTGAGATCCAACGTGGTAAAATATCGAAGTCCCTGTAGACTATCTATTTGGTCGTCAATCAACGGCATGGGATATTTATCTTTGACCGTCTTCCGATTTAACGCCCTGTAATCCACGCACAGTCTAGTATCTCCGTTCTTTTTCGCAACAAGGATTATTGGACTGGCATAATCGGATTGAGATTCCTGTACAATTTCATTGGCCAAAAGGTCACTAACAATGTTTTTAACCTTTTCCCTCTCCGATAATGACAGTCTATAAGGTCTGTAGGTTACTGGCGAAGTATCATTAAGTTTAATACGCATTTCTGCAATAGACGTTTCACCTAATTCACTCACGGAAAAGGCAAAGCACTCACGGTTTTTATTTAATATTTTTAACAAATCATCTTTTATCTGAGAATCCAAATCAGAATCAATATTTAAGTCGGTCATAGTAATTGGAATCGAGTCTGTTTGGATCCGTCTAACATTGACCATATAATCTTGTTCAATTGCAGGTAAGGGTATTATGTCATTAGGTACTGCCAACCCTCTAGCAATAATTTTATCTTTTTGTAATAGTAATTCCTTTTTATTTAAGTTTACTACCATCACATTACCTATACCTTCCCTAATAATGTATAAACCCGGTAAAATAAAATATTCGCTGCCGCTATCATATCGGACATCAGATGTTACTGCCAAAATTCCCGTGTATTTGGGGGATGTAATAACGCGTATCATAGTGTCTCCTTTAACAATAAGGTCGTTCTCCACTTTAATTAAAACACAATTCGATTTATTTGGGGTAGTTTGATATAGTGTAAGAATTTTATCGGTTTTATAAACTCTTACTGAAGTATTTTCTGTTAATGTTTGTCCAATTAGTATGTCAGCAGGTAGAAGAGAGCGAGGTACTATATACGCCGTTACTACAGCATCAACAAAATCTATTATTATATGAACCTCGACTTTTCCCGATGGAATTATTACACTATTACCAAACCCTTTTAATTTCGGCATGTTCTCAGTGTGGATTTTTAATTGCATACCTGTACACTTATTATCACTTATTAACGTACATTCACTTCCGAAATCGACATAAGCATCCATAATAACATTGTTAACAATAACAGATTTAAAATACTTTTTATTACTACTTTCGGTCTCTTCAATCTTCCTTACATTTTTTGTCACAGGCACTAAATCAGTATTATTTGACGTGCCCTGGTTTGTGTTACCAGATGAATTAACATTGAATTTACAATTAGTAATTAAA
This sequence comes from Carposina sasakii, assembly GCA_014607495.2. Classification (NCBI taxonomy): domain Eukaryota; kingdom Metazoa; phylum Arthropoda; class Insecta; order Lepidoptera; family Carposinidae; genus Carposina; species Carposina sasakii. Next base: position 8,156,708 of record CP053175.1, on the reverse strand, counting down.
TGACCATACTGACGACACTTTCTACATTTAAGAATTTCCTTCTTGCAATTGTTTACTGTATGTCCTACCTCACCACAATTGTAACAGGTAATATTTTGCAAGGGCCTTCTGTTACTGCTATCTGAGTAACTCCTTTTGGGAGCTGTATCTGTTACGTCGCGAGTGTCTATAAACGGCCGTCGAGGGGTGGACGTATCTATATTCCGGTTTGTAATATTTCGGAAATAGTCAAGAACTTGTTCCGGTTGCTCGTAATGAGAACCCTGAACATTTAACCTTATATTATTATCGAATATACCGTGCGTAATGCAGTCAACTGCGTGACGACCAACCAGTTTACAGCGATTAACCAACATAATTTTGTCATAATAATATTCTACTAAAGTCTCATTGCGCCTACTTTTCCTATTAAGCATTTCGGTCAACAAGTCACCATAGTTATACTCACAAGGAAAAGCCTTCAATAATTTCTGCTGCCATTCTGCCCAACTATATTTTACGCTGGTAAGTCCATCATACCATTTCTTTGCAAGTCCTGTTAATTTGGGCAAAGCATAAAATATAGTTTGGCGTTCGTTCCACCCGTATATTTCGGCAGACTCATTAATTTTGGTGAGCCAATCTTTCATTGATTGGATCCTAGACTTCGGATCAAATTCAGTTAAAACATTTTGAGCACCATGAATTAAAGCAGGCGACGATGACGATACTCCCTCACGAGATCCCTTATTTTGTAACACTGTTAATAATGAATCAAGTATCCTACTGTCTGTCGATGTGAAAGGTAAATCGGTATTTCGGGTTCGGCGAGATGAACAAATCGGGGAGACATTCGGCGAGCGGCGGCGGCGCTTAGATCTGCGTAGGCGTCTGCCTCGTGAACGACGACGATGACGACGAGACGGCTCGTCCGAACTTGAAGTTGAATCACTACTACTGCTATACCTTTTAGACCTAACACGTCTGCGTTTAGGATTAGGAGAAGTCGAAGTAGAACTACTACTAGGAGATGTATAGGTACGATCTCTACGCTTCTTAGACCTACCTCCAGTATTATTCCGTTTTATGTCGTTTTCAGGGTTAATACTACTGACAATATGTAAAGGGGGTGTATGTCGATCACTCATAGCTAGTTAATAGTAGAGGAAAAAGAATGTAGTACAGGATAGGTAAAGGAAATATTGCTGAAAATAATTATTTTGATAAGTAAATGTACAAAAGGTTCATCAAAATATCATATTCTGCCTATGCAAATTATTCAGATTATCTCCTGGCATGTAGGTATGTAGGTATGGAAAAATATCACAGTATCACAGTGTAATGTAATCCAGTTTTTTTATTAATTCTTATTCTTTATTGCACATTAACAAAAAGAAATATGGCATACAACATTAAAGAAGAGATGCATGTACAATTTTTTTAAATGTATTATGTGGGTAGTTATTAATAATAGTGCTCTAAACTTATTCCGTGTATCTATTTAGTAATATAATAGTAAAAGTCTCAATATGATGGGAAGCAAATATATATATATATATATATATTAAGAAATACAACAGATAGAATACAGATTTGCATTTAAAAAAACCCTTAAAAAGTCGGATGGAATGCATAAAGTAAGTACCTTAATTATGTACTGCTAATCGATTTCACAAAACTAGATATGACTGAATAATGATTATACATACCTCTTTCCAGCAAATTATACCTTTGTGGGCCAAATTATGCGCACTTACCACTTCTGATCTAATAAAAACCCAACCAAACTTGCTAAAACACTTTTATTAATTTTTCGATAACAGAGCAACCGTCTAGGTTCAATTCAAAGATTTCAGTGAAGTCTCTGTGTTGCCACATATTACCACAAAAAATAAAAATATATATTTTTTATTATTTTTAAATCTAGTGATAATCTAACATATGTAACATGCACTTAAGCATGCAGCATGCAAGCGAGCATACAGCATGCAAGCAAACATATAGCATGCAGCAGGCATGGTTTCTGTGAAGAATCCGACGCTGCGGGGCCCAGGCGATCCCACGCCAGTTTATCGTCACAGATGAATGTAACGCTCACTACCGCACCTTCGGCTTGCTCCTCCTCAGCCGCCGCGGCGAGCGTTGCATCCGCCTGCTCCTCAGCTCGCGGGCCGCCTCGCCCCTCCGCGCCTACGCGCTTTTACATTGCACTCTAGGGGTAGGGTAGATAAGACTGCGTGGAGTCGGGATAAACTCAGTCGATTTAAATACTTTTTTATTCATCCTAATTTTTGTTTTAAATAATGCCCTAGAAAGAAGAACTAATTAATTGCATGAAATCGTATTTTGCCATGTCCATTGATTTATTATGGACATGTAAGTAAAAGTCGATTTTACAACTATTTTGCAAACTGAAACTTATGATGAAACAAAAATATGGGTAACAAAACTTCGATGTAACATTATTTCGATAAAATGTATAAAACATGAAAACAAATAACAATGAACTGTGTTTTTAGATAATGTATATTCGAGGAAATGAAATTGCAATGTAACCTAATTCTAGGATTTGTTAAATATTGTACTAAAAGTTCTGCGAAACGTTTTATGGGTAATGAAAATCGTTGAATTGATTCTCCCATTATTCCCCCAAAAAGGTTGGGCAAAAGTGTGCTATTTACACGCCCATTTTTTACCAGTTAGCCTAAATCAATAAATAAATCAGGATTCGAAATTATCAACATAATTTTTTTTTTATAATTATCTTGATAATTATCTGATAATTATCCCATAATTATCCTAGCTGATTTGTCAATTAACTTCTTGAAATTTTCTTTATTTAAATTATAATCTATTTATCTCAAAAGGGTCTCAGTTATCGTGATAATTATCAACGCCATAATCTGATTAGTTGACTATTTTACACTAACGCGAACGAATTCGAGGTCAATTATCGAAAGCTCACACAAAGCCCTAAGCTCTAATAGTGTGGGACCCATTTGTAAAAAAGTCTTTAAATAACGATTTTTGTGGAACTTACTTCTGCCATACGAACTACTGGTATATACGTTTTCGGCATATTTTCCTAAACATGTATAGAGGTTAAGCACGTTAAAATAGAGAAATTCGTGAAATTCACACTTCTCTGTCAGTCAAAAGTTTTTTTAATGTCTAGCGCGTTTGGATACGTTAATAAGCTTAGATTATTTTAGTGTTTGATTTTTATAATTATTAAAGAAAATTATCAAGGTATATTTATCAAGATAATTATCGCGATAATTATCAATGATAATTATCGAACCCTGAAATAAATATTCGCCGAAATCTATTTAGATATATTATATACCTACCATACATTAGATACGGTTGTTTTACCAAAATGGGGTAGCCACAATAGCAGGGTCAGGGAGATCCCGCAGCCACGTTTAGCATAGCGAGAACAGATGTTAATGATCAATTATAAGTTGCTAGATATCGGCTCCTACTCCTACTACACGCTCGGAAGGAGATGCAGCTGATGTATTCTAGTGAAATTATTGTTGAAGAAATAACATATTTGCCTGCCACATTTTTTGGTGAAACATGTTCATTAAATATAATATTAACTTTATTGTGCCATGTTTTGAGCAAATAAATAATAATTTAATGAAGATACGCAAAAATACGCTTCGTGTCGCGGGCCTTGGGGCAACCCCCAGGTCCGGCCAAAATTCTCGGCGCGCGACAACGCGCCGGTAACTTAAGTGGCCCTTAAATGGGGCCACATGGGTCAGAGAGTCTGACCCATTTAGGGAGGGAAAGATGCGGCTGGCCGGGGGTACGCGGGCCGGGCTAGGCGACCTCTGGTATTACCAGGGTGCACCCGGCCACTTGAACTGCCACTGCCGCCGGCCAGTTCACGAAAGAAGAGGAAGAAATGAAATGATTCGATAACTATCCTTTTAAACGTCCTCTTAACTTATCCAGCCTCTAAATCAAGCCACCAATCAGAGAGCAGCAACTTTGGCGCGCTACATTCTAATTGGTGGAGTCTGGGTAGGCGTATGCGCCCGCGCAGCCTTCGAGATTTGTCACAGCTACGTTTTATTTGTTTTTTGTACGAATGAGGCGTGATTTTTCAAACTTATTTAAATAAGCGAGGTAATCTTTTAAAGCAGGAAGGTTTTTATAAGTAGTGGAAACGAGATGCTGTTCTATATTGTGTATAGCTGCGTCTCGCTTTCGCTATGGAAATATGCTGACTTGTTGATAATCGAGGCTATCAATGCAAAAGTGATGTAACCCTCAATAATGCACTTAGAACTAATTGAATGATTTAAAATAAGCAATAAAGAATGGAATCAAAAAATAATGTTGCTTGCACCAGTTTTGCACACATAGCCTCAATTAAGTTCATATCATCAATACTATTTATATATAAAATTATTAATAAAGAAATGGAAAAAATTCCTCACCCGGGTGGGAATCGAACCCACGACCTCTGCATTCCGTGCCAGCGCTCTTACCACTGAGCCACCGGGTCAATTATTCGGGTGACGAATTTTACCATCTCTTTTTGAAATTACATTATTGGAAACGTTATTTTTCATCCCGATAGCTATACACTAGACAAATCTCGGCAAACAAAGCTGAATCCCTCAGGACAATGTTTTAATGATGTAACGATCAACCATATCCTAACGGATTATATTATGGAGAAGTGTTTTTATCTTAGTCAAGATATTATATATTATAAAAATTATTAATAAAGAAATGGAAAAAATTCCTCACCCTTACTTACATTACTACATTATTACATTACTATTTATATACATGAAACGTAATGAGAGTGGATGTTTGTTATTCTTTGACACATAAATTATCGGCTGGATTTTGATGAAACTTAGTTATGTTTAGCTAATATATCAGAATAACACAGAATATCCATCCCATGTCCGATTCAGTGATAATAAAATCCTGTGTTGATGCGGAGCTTTACTTGAATATATCTCAGCTGGATATCCTTTCGTGCATATGAATATACATATGAAAATAAACATGTGATTTCGTGTCTCAAATTTTGAAGAAAAATTCTTCATAGTGGGCGGTTTTTTATAGCATTCGCTTACGTCACCTCTTTTGTTACACCCTGTATAATCATCTATCTATGTCATTGAGTTATCATCGCTTAAATAATTATACCTAAACCAATAATAATAATTCTATTCTTCAAAGTTGCTGACTATATACTTAGTAGATACCTTTCCTTAGCTCATTATAGCTATTAAGGGGAGATGCAGACGAATACAGCCCTTATAGCCATTACTTTAAGGACGAGGTGACAAATTATAGGATTAACCATATCGCGAGGCGGCAGACTAGGTTTACAAGGCCGCGGCGCTTAGGAGAAAGGGCGTAAGTGACATTTTGATGAAGACACAAACAAAATTTTTATTATTTCTTATTTCAAAATATACAGGATGATTTTTGGTCGTCAACGTTCCCGAAAACTACGGAATCTACTCATCGTCACGATCATTTTTCTCCATGGAAGCATACCTGGGAAGTGTGTGGTTTCCAAAATATTAGGGTCCAAAGTTGAGTAAATAGACTGCGTTTTTCTGCATAAATGCATATAGACGCGTGTAGCAAGATTTTTTTACGAGAAATAATTAATATCTGTCAATGAAAAAACTAGCATAAACACTGGACACTATATTTCGCCCAATCAAGTTTTTTTTTTTTTTTACATCGTTTCCCGGCATTTTTTTGGAATAAACTTACTTTATTTGATGTATAGAGTACGTACCCTTCGTTAAGGGTGGCAATGAAAAAATACCTGGTATAACTCACTGTAATAATCTGAAATGAAATAAAATAATTATTTATTTGCTCCTAATACGGTACAATAAAGTTATTATTACATTATCAGATCAGAGACATGTTTTTCCAAAAAATGCTGATAGCGAGCGCGTTCGCGAGCGGCCTGTTCGCGTAGTCCGATGCCCCGCTCGCTACCGCTGGGAGCTCTCTTGCATTTATGTTATATATTACTCAATTTGTATGTATTTTTTGGTTTAGTCAATTTAATATGATTCCTACGTTAAAACCAGTGTTTTTTTTGCTGAAGAAGGTTCACGCCCATCCGAACTGAGGCATACCATCTCGCTTCCCACAAATAGCGCCCAACGTGGGGCCTGAATTTTTTTTTGTTATATCTAAAAGTAATACTAAAGCCAAAAGATAATCCGCCAGTTCTATTACTCCTGTACAAGAAGAACGGCAAAGAAACGAAATAAGTACCTACTTATATTTTTTACTCTAAAATGTGTACATGGGAAAGGAAAAAAATACAAAATTCTCAAGTAAAAACAGCTTATTATAAGTAAACATTTTTATATATATATATATATATATATATATATATATATATATATATATATATATATATATATATATATATATATATATATATATATATATATATATATTTATATATATATAATATCGTTTTTTGTAACAAATATTAAAGATGTTTTTCCCGAGCACTACAACATTGGTCTCTTCAAAGCTAGAGTGAATAAGCACTTTCTAGGCAAACATGTACCACCATAGGCCGCATCTTATTTAAAATCAGGCACGATGGCGGTCAAATGTTTGCCTAGCTAATTGTAAAAAAAAAGATATTTCAACACGAACGTGTGTGTTACATACTCTGTAATTAAAGATAGTAATTATTTCAATAATTATACTGATCTCATTATCCATTATTATTTGGTATAATTATTATAATACAAAGGATTAATCTACGTTCTAATTAAGAGAATGTTATTTAGCTTCGGCACATTTAATCCCAATTTGTTTGTCGTATTAATTTATCGAGCCAATTTAATCAAGAACGCTTTTTCAATAGATTAACTATACATGGTGTAACAGAAAGAGAACTTATTTCCAAAATTTGAGACTCGAAATCACATGTTTATTTTTCAAGATTGTATTCCAGGGTTATCTAGGAATTTTCCATACTAACTGGAAAAATTAACAAAATGATTTTGATTCTGAAATTTTGTGGGTAGGTTTCTTTTAGTGGGCTTTAATAAAGAAAATGGAAAAAATTCTTCACCCGAGTGGGAATCGAACCCACGGCCACTGCAAACCGTGCCAGCCGCTATAACCACTAAGACACCGGGTCATACTCGGATGACGAATTTTACCATGTCTTTTCTAAATTACATATTGGCAACGTTATTCTTCATCCCGATAGCTATACACTAGCCAAATCTTAACCAAAAAAAAGTTTAAAGATAAAACGGTCAACCATATCCTAACGGATTATATTAATGGAGAAGTGTTTTTATAAATTTATCTTAGTCAAGATATTAATATTATAAAATTATTAACAAAGAAAATGGAAAAAATTCTTCACCCGAGTGGGAATCTATAATAATAATATACATACATACATACTCACGCACGCCTATATCCTGAAGGGGTAGGCAGAGACTACAGACAGATCTCCATTTAGTACATTCCAAACATACCTCTTTCGCCTTAGGCATTAGACATAAACTTTTTAAAAATTTTGGGCAGGATTATTATGAAATGCTATGCTAAATATGACTTTAGGATCTCTTTTATGATCGTGCAGTTCTTGCTATTCCATTTTGGGAACACGTGTGTATTAAAAAAAAATGGTTATCGTCTTACGCCCCTTTTCTTGGACTCTACTTGAAAATGTCGAATTTTGCAGTTAGGCAGTTTTTACGTGAGACCATTCAGAGGGGACGATGGAAACACAAAAATTAGAGATTACACTTAGTTAACTCACCCTGCTTCTCTTAGATAATATACTTAGTAGGTACACGTCTATATAACGGACTAGGGTCTGGCGCTAAAACAACATAAAACAAATACATATTAAGAAAATTACATAGAAATCAGTGACCGGTCGCTCGCTAGATTATTCTTTTTGTGCTCGAAAAGCGGTGGTAGGCTCACCCAATGCCACGGGTTAATAGGCTAACTGATGAAAAGTAGGTCTGTATGTTTCTCATATACTTATTCAAATAGTTTGGCAAACGTTTAGGGATTACAATTTCCTCTCAAATTTATTGGCATACAAAAATATACAAAATAATACAAAATTAATATAAATAATACAAAAATAATTATACTTATAAATATAACACATTGAAACATTTATAGTGGGCTTAAGTTTGTTTATTATATTAGGTGAGTATATAAATAATTGTCACTCAGCTTTACCCGAGCAGGGTTGGCGTCAGGTAGGCAGCCGGCCACAAAACAAATACGGAGTCTTATATGAAATGAAAATATAAATGGCGCCGACCCTAGAAATGATCAGATAAGGAAGATAACAAGAACAGGATTATAAGCTACATTTTAAAATATACAGGATGTTTTTTCGTTGCCACCCTTTACGAAGGGTACGTACTCTATACATCAAATAAAGTAAGTTTATGCCAAAAATATTACTGGGAAACGATGTTATTTTTTTTAAATTCGTTACTTGATCGGGCGAAATTTATAGTATCCAGTGTTTGTGTTAGTTTTCTTATAGCCAGATTTAAATTATTTTTCGTGAAAAAATGTCATAACACGCGTCTATGTGCATTTATGCAAAAAACCGCAGTCTATTTACTCAACTTTGAACCCTAACATCTTGGGAACCAGTCACTTCCCAGGTGTGCTTCCATAGAGAAAAATGATCGTAATGATGAGGAAATTCCGTAGTATTCGGAAACGTTGACGACAAAAAACATGCTGTATATCTTAGTCCTGTGCTGATGCGGGGTTTCACTAGAATACATCAGCTGCATCTCCTTCCATGCATATCGTAAGAGTCGACTAAGCAACTTAAGAGCGCTCTCTTAAGCGACAAACTGATGGTTTACATCTGATCCCGCTATGATAAACGTAGCTGTGATCTCCTTATGACCCTGCAGTTCTGGCATCACAACTGTGTCTATATCTATTTATGTATATGTCGTGGCCATATCGTAGAATTGATCATTTCATGAAATGGTCGAGCATTTCATGAAATGGTCGCATTTCATGAAAAGTTCAACTGTCTATTGGCCACATCATGATATGGTTTGGGCAGATCGATGATAAAAATCGTTTCTCGATATGGGCAACTAAACGCCCGATCATTTCATGAAGTGGTCAAGATTATTGATCATATCGTAAAATAGTTACATGAATCACCGGTAGAGGCGCTGCGCGCGTTTTATTTATGTGTGAAGATGGCGGATTTTTCTTTTTAGGTTATAAAACATATTAAAGAGAGTAGGGTGACTATGCAGAAGAAGTTCACGGATAGTGTGTTATCTATACATAGTATAAAATGAAGTTGCGAAGGGCGCCCAAAATGTGTTTGTTACCTAGGATCTCAAAAACTACTATATCAATAGCTATGTGGTTTTCAATAATGGAAAGAAGACATTCCAGGGATTCTATAGGTGTATAATTTAGGTGTACCTACTTAAGAAATTATTAGAGTAATCGTAACAGTTATCAGACGGACGGAAGAAAAACGAGCTTTTTGGAGGCTTGCATTGCGTGCGCTGCTGAAATAACTCAAAATACAGAATAACAATGTATGGGGGAATTATTCTTCTCAAAAAGTTCTATAAAAAAGTCTGCGATAGCATATGTCTATCCTTTAAGGTTTAGCCACAATAACGATTTTAGTGGTGTTCAAGTTTAATTTACGAAATATCTTATTTTTCAATTACTCGATGTTCCTACCGACATAGACCAATAAACATAAAACAAAATGCATATCAAATTAAAGCTGATGAAATGAGGATTCCGAATATATACATATCATAACACTTTTATGTTAATATTAATACACAAGATGCATTTACAATGCCGAGGGCAGAGATGGCGGCGGCGGCGGCTGCGTTCCGTCGTTGTGTCAGTCGGTCGGTCCGCATAGCACGACAGTGGCGGCGAGTGGCGGCGCGCGGCGGCGGCGACGGCGGTGGTGGGGGTGGGCTCATGTTGAGGTGCGCGACCCGAACGGGCAGACAACGTTGATGGTTGTGTCGAATTATAAAATTTTCAGTGCGGCGCGGCGCGGCGCTTCGTTTCAAGTTTACAATTGATTTTTAAAATTTAATTTATGTTGATTTTTAAAATTTAATTTATGTGATTCATTTTAAATAATAATAATTTTGTACAAAGAAACCGAAACTCAATTTTAAACTACCTACCGGTAATTTATTAGTTTTCCGTAATTAATAAAGAACCTAGGTCTGTCCATCTGTCAGATATAATAATTGGCAACTTATTATCACTTTGAATTGGAAGGAGTTTCTATTTTCATAACTACAGCTGTAAAAGTCGAATATCCGAGCGAAGCCGGAACCGCGGGCTGCTAGTATTGTATAATGTATATTAGACTTAATGGTGGTTTATAATAATATTGTTAAACAAAAACCTTAGGATTACGATAGGTTAGGTTAGGTTAGACTATGACAAATGACGCACGAGCCGAGCGAGCGGAGCGAGCGTGCCCAGGCAGCGTCCGGCGATGTGCCAGATGCGAATCGCTTTTGTAAAGTCTTTTATGTTTTTAAATATTATATTGTGAAAATATCACATAAATAATAGCAAAAAAATCATACCATCATACCTTATGGTATACTTATATATGGTGTACGGTATATATTATTTATATAAGCTCTTACCACATTCGGATTTTATGGACACCCTGTTAATACGATTTGGCCAAACGTGGATGACAAAATCGTGAAATGTAGACGATTTAACGATCTGGTCAAATTGAATTGGCCACTTCATGAAATGCGACCACTTCATGAAATGCTCGACCATTTCATGAAATGATAAATTTAACAATATGGCCACGACATATACATCAATTACCTCGCAAGACTAGGTAAGCTATCATCATAAACAACAACATTTGTTCTACGAGTTTTGATAATTTGTCACATTTTACTTTCATACAAAAATAAATATCAATTTTTTTGCTGATAGATGGTGGAGTGTTTGTGCAGAGTGTATGAGGTTTTGCGAGATGACCGACAATGTGCGGATTAGCTCAATTATGCATTAATTGTTTTTTTTATATATATTTTTTTATTTACCTACTATGTCTATCTACTATTTTACTGTTTGTTCGTTTTGTTACTGTTTACTGTAATACCGTCAAGTCCGTGTAAATAAATAAATTTAATATTACCTCTGAATGTTCTTAAAGGCTCGAGCACACCGGATGCGTATGCGTGCACGTAAGCGTAGACGTACACGTACCTCTGAGTTTAATGTATAGAACTGTCACCGCTTGACGTCTATGCTTACGTCTACGCATACGCACCCGGTGTGCTCGAGAGTCTGTACATCATGCAGAGGCGCGCGCAATCGCGGGCGTCAACTTTTTCGTATACTTACGAATGGAACATAGACTTACAAATGTCACGACAGTACAATAAAAGCTTGGAAAATCATTTTTAATTAATGTATTGAGTTATGATAAAACTCGTAGAACAAATGTTATTGTTTATGATTTTAGCTATCTAGTCCTGCGAGGTTATTGGTGTTTTTAAATTAACCCTGTATAAATTTTTGATACTAGAATTCAGATACCACGGCCCAAAGTCTTCATTACTACCACAACTACCTCGAACAAAGTCGCAGCGAATAACTAGTGCATTATAATAACCAATTTACTCTTAGGGATGGGGGATGAAATACGTGATGATGGACATGATTTGGGGATCAAGGGATCACGTATGACCTTGGATGTGTCTCAAACACGAAGGCAGGGTTTTGGGAGGAGCTGTTTGTTTGGTTCAGATTTGTTTTCACCTGTGTTCGGCAGGGACATTATCTATATCGTCATCGTCATCAGCCTATTGCAGTCCACTGCTGGACGTAGGCCTCCCCCAGGGCACGACACAAAGCATTAGCTACAGGGGTGTTTTGCCCATAGTCACAGTTTGTATTTTGGACTATATTGTCAGCACGGGAGGCGCTGCTGCCCACCTCCCGTAAACCATTAATCGCTTCGTACGATACCCACGGGCAGATATGGGGTGGTACGAATTCTACTCTGCCGGCACTACGCGGTAAATTATATATTCGCTATATTTTATACTATATAGCAAATTATAATTCACTAACGACCCGCCCCGGTTTCGCACGGGTGCAGTATTTCTCGTAAAAATTAAAGGATAAAAATGGTCATTGTGGGCTATTCCTAAGAGGTAGACATATACCATCTCGGACTATTTTGTGGACCTTTTTAAGGTGTGCAACATTGTAGTACATTATTTCGATCTATCTCGTAAGATTAAGCCAGCGTTTGCAACGTATATAGTTAAGCGCAAAAAATGAGTTTATTTACATCACAATGACGTAGGTTAGGAAGGTTAGAGAGTTGTGGAGCCTTTACCCAGCTGTGGGACACATAATTTATACTGCGAATATAATAAAATATAAGATACCTTGCTATGTCACAGTGTAATAGATTTAAAAAATATATAAACCTTCGCGTCCTAATTTTACGTACGAAGTAACGGTAAAGAAAACTCCACTTTTAGTCCCTTGTTTGTGGTATTTATCATAGAAATGACTATGTTTGAAGGTTATAAGGCAGTGGATAGTTAAAAATATAGGTCGTACATACCAGAGGTGGCTGCTGACATTTTTAGATGGGTGTTCACTCCCTTAAAGAATGGGATGGTGTAAGTTCAACCGTACACGGCATACACTTATAATAATTCAGATGACCTAATGAAACACATTAAAGACAACCATATCGCGTTCTAACTCGAACTAAGTGACGTCTAGTGGCCGCATACGCTAATTAAAGTGAGCGGCGCTCCAGATAAGGCTAATTTTTCATACGAAATCATCTGTTTCACGCGCCGGCCTATGTCGCTATGTCTCTTTCGCACTCATGGAAGACAGTACTAGGAATCGTACCAAATTTCATTTCATTGGAGCGCGATAGCTAGAGCACCACTCGATACATAAGATTACAACTTACTTGAGATGAACGCGTGGACACTATTATATAAACATAGTAGAATTGAAAAATAATTATAAATATAGAGAAATATAGATTGCCTCTGTAATCGTCATGGGTGAGAGTGCACCGCACGAGCGCACCTTAGGACGAGCTACCAGTGGTACATACCATCTTCGCCTATTTTGTATTATATTCCGTCATAGTTTTTTTTATTTATTATTGTGTGTATTTAGATATAAAAACAAATAAAAATACTGTCATAGTCCCTGTTCAATGCGAAAATGTTTATATTATGTTATCCTTTTATTGACTTATATTGTGTCATTGTTATTACGTACCAAAATAATTATTAATTAGGTTAAAAAAAGTTGTGGCATAAAAACTAAAAAAAAAACTTTTTATTTCATAGATAAATTTTATGAATCAGTTAATTAAGATGAATAGAATACTCGTATATCTAAAAACTTGTATCAAATACCGAAACTTGCCCAATCTTTTTAATTTATTTAGTCTAAGTTCTTGTCCTTCTTTCAATATTACTAATTTATATCTAACTTTTACGTAAATATTTAATTAGTTTAATTATCTAGCGAAAATTATTAGTTTTTTTTAAATAAATATTTATTTGAATTAATTATTATTGTTTTGAGTATTTTATTTTTAGCCAGCCAACAGTTTGTAACACCTATTTGCAATGACTCAGAAATATTTCCCATTGAATTCGTTACCGCTCGCTAACGACGGTAGGCTCACCCCTTTAATACATACTAGTGGACGCCCGCGATTACGTCCGCGTGGACTGCAGAAAAACACAATGTCGAAATATTAATATAAAAATATAAAAAAAAATCGGAATAAAAATATTTTCCCGGGATGAATTGTAGCCTATGTGTTATTCTGCCTGCGACGCCATAGGTCCTGGGTTCGAACCCCGGTAGGTGCAAACATTGATATGATGAATATCGATGTTTGTTTCCGAGTCATGGATGTTACTATACTTATCTATGTATTTATATACCGTTGCTTAGTACCCACGAAACAAGACCTCAGGGATCTTAATGTGGGGCTAGGTTAATGTGTTGTGTAGTGTGTGAATATTTATTTATTATTTATTTATTTATTCCTATATGTACCTAAGCTATATTATTGTGTTAAGTTTTATCCAAATCCATTCAGTAGTTTTTGCGTGAAAGAGCAACAAACATACCATCCTCACTAACTTTTTCGTTTATAATATTGCATACATACATACATATAATCACGCCTTTATCCCTTACGGGGTAGGCAGAGTACCAAGGGCCGATAGAACCACATGGTGACACTTCTGACCAATTTGGAGGGTATAGTTGAGATATACAAGTTCGGTTAGTAGTGACAGGTGGTCAGCCCATCGCCTACAAAACACCAAGACCCTCTTGTCCCTCTACTGACTTGTACAGTATGCCCGGGAAGAGAAGCAGCTGTAGTATTATACTCTTTTTTTTTCACTCCCAGAGCAGCATGTAGAATACATACGGCTGTGAGATCCCACAGCCTCGTTTATCTAGTATGTCGAGGACATATATAAATGATCAGTGATAAGCTACTATAGTATAGTTGCTACTTTATCCCATGAGAGAAATCATTACCCCTTATTATGGGGGGAGTGGGACGTATTCCGTGTTATTACAAAAGAATTTAAACATTGTTTAGGCTTATCGAAAAATTTATAGAGATTCCACACATTTTGCTGTCCTATGTCATTTTTAAACAGTGACTGACTTCTGTAATAGGTTGTAAGTAAATTGTTAATTGTTGTTGACTAATTTAGGAAGGATTGTGATATTTTTCGAAACTCCATCTATCTTGAACAACTGTAGGTAAGTGTGATTGCTATAGCTATTAAATAAACCCGTTTATCTAAACATAATAATAAACAAACAGATGCAAATTCATGTCGCCTATTAAAATACCTACGTTTGTAATGACAGGTTGTAACAATATTTTTCCAAGTGGGTGTTGCTTGAAAAAAGATTGGTACTCACCGGCCAGTTATCTAGTGGGCAGAGCAAAGACTATAAAAAGATTATTCCCAGGGCGCCAGACCTTTTTGCAGTTAAAGAAAACAACTGATTACAATATATATATATTTATTACAGAAGGTATATATCAGTGTCTTACTCTCTAATATTACCACATTTACATCATATGTACTAGTTTTAAGTTTTCTTTATGTAGAATATCTTATTAATATATTGATTCTTATACTACCTATATATATATATATATATATATATATATATAGAAAGTTAACTAAAGGTATTTAGCTTGAAGAGCTATTGAATAATAAACATGGTGCGTGAACAGACTTAAATTATTTAGTTATGCATTGAAAAGTAACCTAGAACACTTTAATAAATTAATAATTAGGATTTGAGGCTAAAGGCCATATAGATTACATAAAGTTTCTGGTTAATTTACTATTTAAGGTACAGATCCTACTACCAGAAACCGCTAGGGTGGTATTTGTTCACCACGTGGCTATCAAATATGAAGTTAAATCCACAACTTAGAGTACACGGTATTAATGAACTAGAAAACTACTTCCCATGGTCCATGTATCCGAGGAGACGTCTTAGTCAAGCTGTGACAAGATCTCCAAGTAGCAGCCCCATAGCACGTGGCAGGTTTTTATTGCATAGTCCGACTGTCAGAGCATAGGTAGCTTTCCTTGGCGACTAAGACTAAAACTGCCTAGGCTTTAGATCTTCCTATGGAACCCATTAATTGGGAAATATATATCCATCTGTTCTCGATTACGGTTATTCAGTCAGAAAATTAAGAAGACATATCCTTGTCCACGCACACATGATTATTTATATTTATAAATAATTATTCTGGCTATGACTCCAGATGAGGTGGCACTCAGTGCAAAATGGAAAGTATAGAAAGTCACTCCGTTTGTTACATTTGTACGGTTCAGAGCAAAATCAGAAAAAGACTCGAATGTGATCTGCAGCTCCCTTTTATACTGAAAACCTTCTAGAAGCTTCTCAATCCGAGATGGTGTGGTCGACTCTCATTGGTGGATGTATTTTTCTTTCAAACCTAACTAATCAGCAAAGGAATTAGGTGATTATAATGCCAGAGTTCATTCAGCCAACTTATTCCTACCATTAAAAAGTTAAAATTGGCAACTTTACGTCCAATTTTAAAATGAAGACAACAAAATCCTATAGTGACTATTTTATCATGTTACACAACCCCCTCCCATATACATAAATTTCCTGCCTTCAGGAAATTTATGGCATGGCTATCATAAATATAGCCATGTACACAAAGGATAACTTATATCAACAAAACTATAAGTCATAAACTATAAACAAGACTAAGACTATAACTAATAAATAGTGGGAAACCCCGCTGTGAGGTCCCTATATACAAGTTTGACTTGGAAGAGAACGATGAAATTCCTAAACAAATCATGAAGTCTCAGCACTGTATCTCCAAGGGCACCCAACTGGATTCCTATTTCAATTGAGCTATGAACAAGCGCTGATAAGATAGAACCAATACCTTAGAACAAAAACAAAAAAAACTGAAGACCTTAAGACATAGAATAACTAAGTCACTAAATGACTCAAAAGAGAAATAAACCAATTTCTAAATTTACCCTAGTTGCCCAGTGTCATGCTATCTTCCAAATCATTTCATCTTTCATAATAGATGCATCTTATCTACATCCTACAAGAGTAATAAGCCTAAGTGTTTATGTACATCAGGTAATTATATATATATATAATAATTCTAACTACTAAAATTATTTTAAGTGTGAACTTACTCATATATTTACATTTAGTTAGGTAATAAAAATTCATATTGTATCTCTTAAGGAGATCCTATATTATCATCTATGTATTAGACTTTTATAGGATCATTTGCAATCACTACTATGATCACTTTAATATAGTCTTATAATAAGAACTTTTATAGATCAACCATTTAACTCATCTACATGTAGCAGTAAGTATAACTTATTACCAATGAGGACTACTTTTAGTTCAGGAATGTTCCCCTCACAGGTTTTAAAGCTAAGAATACTAAGAACTACTAATTGAGTTTAAATTATATATATATAAGATTATGACATCTGCATGGTTTGCATTTATCTTTATAGATTCATTAAGAATTTATATTAAGTGAGGGTCCTCTTTATTAATTTAGTCAGTTACAGGTAAACCTATATATATTTTAATAACATAAGTTAAGTAGGTATATCAGGTTTATACTCTTATATGGATCACTACCTAAACGATATTTGATGTTGATGTTCTTTCATACTTCATCATTCATACCTATTACACTAATGTTGCATGCATGCTTGCTAATTTTGACTATTCTCATACATTCTTCTTGCTCACTGCTTTTCATCACATTTAGTCATCATATTTCAAAATATCTTTGATATGGTAGTCTCCTAGGTCATTCCCATTCAGGTCAGCCAGAGTATAAACTAGAGGAGATTTCTTACAGGTAACTACACATTTTATAAACTTAGGAGCTAGTTTAGATGTGAAGTATTTAGATTTATTTGATAAATAGAAAGTGCGTTTATAAACAATTTGACCCACTTTTAATTCATATTGACGTTTCCTTAGGTTATAATATTTAGCATTTCGATCATGAGCCTTTGCAATGTGAACTTTTACCTTGGCATATATGGAATTTAATTCTGACAGTTTACTGGTATACACAGCGGTGTCTCCTATCTCTAGTTGTGATCGAGGACACGGTTGTTCAGCATTTCTATATAGATCTCCATCTATTATAAATTCCCTCCCATGCACTAAAAAGTATGGGGTACATTTAGTAGTATCATTTACCGCGGTATTCAGTGCACACTGCAACTCAATTAAGTTTTCATCCCACTTTCTATGTTCGGTCTTTATATAACATGCAATTGCGCATACTATGTTCCTAATGGCTCTTTCTGCTGGATTCACCTGAGGATGATATCTAGGATTATAGTAAATATTAGGAACATTGTACTTAGCAAGCAGTTGCCTAAAATGATAGCTGATGAATTGAGGCCCGTTATCCATAAAGATGCTCCTACAGACCCCATGTACTAAAAAGACTTTATTTTCCAAGAACTTGGCTACTGATAGACCTGTTGCAGTTCTAAGTGGCTGTATCATGACATATTTACTAAAGTAATCAGTGCATACCAAAAGATAACTATTTCTATTCCTAGAAACAGGAAATGGACCCAACAAATCACATGATATTGCCTCAAAAGGTTTGGATACTATTTTAGGATTTCCCATCAGACCTGGTCTAGCAGTATTTACTGGCTTATAAAGTTTACATGTTTCACAATTGCCTACATATGCCTTAACAGAGTCTAACATCTTTGGCCAGAAATAATGCAAAGCGATTCTTTGATGAGTTTTCATAATACCTAAATGTGCACTGGCAGTATCATCATGGAATTTCCTAATAATTTCATTTCTCTGTTCTTCAGGAACTACCAGTTTCCAGCTGAATTCATCGGTCAGTTTATATTTATTTTTAGTATGTCTATATAATTTGTTATCTTGAATTCTGAAATTATGAAACCTCCCTGGCCATTTTTCTATTTTACTAATTAAGTTTTTATACCAACGGTCCTCTATTAGGTCAGAGTTAATTACATCTATTTTTATTCTAGAGAGAGCATCAGGAATTACATTTTCTTTCCCTTTTCTATGTTCGATTTTGAAATTAAACTGACTTAGTCGCATGCTCCATCTGGCGAGACGCCCAGAAGGGTTTTTAAGTTTATAGAACCATAATAGGGATGAGTGATCTGTAACAATCGTACATTCCTGACCCTCTACATATTGTCGGAACTGTTCCAAGGCAAAGATGACTGCTAGTAACTCTCTTTCTGTAGTGCTATAGTTAACTTCATTTTTATTCAGAGAGCGACTACAGTAAGCTATGGGATGTTCTATATCGTCATAGTTCTGAGTTAGGACTGCCCCTATTGCGAAAGCAGATGCATCCGAATGTATTTTAAAAGGTAGATCGAATTTAGGACACTTAAGTATTGGGGCGGAAACGAGAGCAGTTTTAAGTTCTATAAATGACTCTTCGGTTTCCTTAGTCCATACAAATTTGCAATTTTTTCTAGTGAGTTTACATAGAGGCTTACTAATTTTTGAGAAGTTTTTTATAAAGCGTCTATACCAACCAGACATACCAAGAAAACGCTTAACATCTTTTGAGTTGGTAGGGGTAGGATAATTCAGTATTACTTCTACTTTACTTGGATCAGTTCTTAGTCCCTGCCTATCCACAAAATAACCTAGGTACCTTAGTTCTTTCTTACAAAATTGAGACTTTTGCATGTTAATCGTCAACTTAGCATGTTTAAGTCGTTGCAATACTTTTTTAAGGAGGTCTACATGTTCGTCAAATTCATTTGAAATTAGAATAATGTCGTCCTGAAAGCAGAATACTTTGTTGTTAAATTCAGCTCCTAATATTCTATCCATTAGACGTTGCATTGTGGCTGATGCACCCACCAATCCAAAACACATCACATTAAATTGAAATAAGCCTCTGCGAGGTACTGTGAAAGCGGTTTTCTCTGCTGAAGCTTTATTGTCAAAGGGAATCTGCCAATAGGCGGCACTTAAATCTATTGAGCTAATATATTTAGCGTCCCTAAGATTGTCTAATATTTGATTGATATACGGCAAGGGATAGGCATCGGACTTAGATACCGAATTCAATTTCCTACTATCTAGACAAAGTCTCATGTCGCCATTCGGCTTTTGAACCATTACAACAGGAGAGTTCCATGGGGAATCAGATGGAGACACTACTCCCATATCTAACATCCTATCTAATTCTAGTTCTAGGGCTCTCTGTTTGGTAGGTGATAGAGGATAATATCTTTGTTTAATGGGAGGACTATTTCCAGTTTCTATTTTATGATGGATTAAGTCCGTTCTCCCTAAGCCTACTACTTCAGTATTAATGGAATTGTAGCTTGCAATTACTTCATTCATTATGCGCTTCTGGTCAGGACCTAGGGTGTCAAAATCATGTAAACCTAAATCATCAGACTTTGTAATAGCAGAGATAGTTTTAGAGTTCTCATATAAGACTGTCTTAGATAGAATTTTTTCACTTAAATTAAAACGTTGCCAAAAATCTACACCCAGTATAACCGATGTTTTAATATTTGGAACTACATAGAAACAAATTACCCTAAGAATACCTTCATATTGAACGGGTAAGGACATATGACCTAGACAGGCCAGTTTAGTGCCATCAGCAGTATAAACACTTTGTTGATGTTGAAAATCAACAACTTTAAATCCTAGTTCAGCAAAAGTTAAATGAGAATTATTTCCCAAAATTGAGCAGAAAGCTCCTGTATCTAAGAGACCATAGACCTGTTGTGTTATTACATTTATTTTGAGATATGGTCTATTGTCATAAGGACTTTGTTCAAATAGGACTTTACTATTTATGTTTAAAGTAGAGTTAGTAAAGCCCTTCTTAATTAGTTTTTTGAAGGAGGATGGCAGACTGGACACTCAGGAGATCTGACCCCCTTCTTGCCACATTTAAAACAAATAATTTCTCGAGATTTAAAACATTGACTAGTGAAATGTGAGTTTGTTTGACATCTAAAGCACTTTTTATTTGAGGTATTTTGTTGAGACTCTTCTACAGAAGCTATGCGGTTAGAGTTAGATGCATAATTCCTGCTGTTGACATCTCCTCTATAGAGATTCGATTTGAACTTAGTAGCCGATTGGTAGTTTTGAGGTTTCGGTTCCTGAAATTGATCGGCTCTTGTCTTTGCCAGCTCTAAACGTTTTCCTAGTTTTTTGAGAATCTCTATGGAGGTGACATCGTGCAAGGCTAATTCTTTCATATACTCTGGCCTAATGTTATGCATAAGAATTTCTAGTTGTTCTTCTTCACGCATAGGTACAGATAACCGCGAAAACATACCCTTCATTACTGAGATGTAATTAACTATTGTTTCGCTCTTGTCCTGGGTTCGATTTCTTATCTCGTTACGTAGTTTCCAATCAAAGTCAGGGATATCGAAATCCTCCTTGAGTAAAGTTATTAGATCTACATATGTGTTAAAGTTATCCCGATTACTGCGAAACCAAGCCAGGGCAGAGTCCTCCAATAAATCAGAGAAAGCGGTTAAGATTTGTTTTTCAGATATATCCCTTGCTACTCTCAATTCCTCCAGTCTCTCTACAAACATTCTCACACAAGTACGTCCATTGAATTTTAAGTTAAGGCTATTTAAATTAATTGGTTTCTCTTTTACAAAAAATATTTTCTTATCCTGATTTAGTACATTTATTTCTGCAGCATCACTCACTATCTCATTCTCACATGCATCATTGTACTGGACATGTCTGGATCCTTCCTCTGAGTCAGAATCAGAGTTAGGTTCCACCTTACTTAGAATTAAGATAAGGCGATTTCTCAATTCCTTTAATCCTAAATCCTCACTATTTAAGTAAGACAACCTATCGATTATATAGTTGGCACGAACAGCTATCTTTATGGCTAATCTCTGGTCGCTACCCATGCTCTCCAGCTCGTTCTCTAGTTCTTGTACTTTGGGCCTGCATACCTGGATTTCCGTGATAGGACGGGGAGATTTAGTCCTCTCACCCTTTATGCTGCCTCGTCGAGACAGTTTCATCGCTTGCCTCAGACGTTTCCTCAGGTCATCTACGCTGTCAGTCTCATTTGCTGAAACGTTAATAATGTCAAGTTCAAAAATCAGTTCATCCTTTCTTAGGTACCCAATATACTTAGTAAGGGAACCCATTTTTTGTTTTAAGTATAGATACGGAGTAGAGATAGATGTTTAACTTTAACTGCTACTAAAGGTCAAATTTATATTTAAAAATCTGTGCCACACGTTGGGCTCGCCACTTTGTAACAATATTTTTCCAAGTGGGTGTTGCTTGAAAAAAGATTGGTACTCACCGGCCAGTTATCTAGTGGGCAGAGCAAAGACTATAAAAAGATTATTCCCAGGGCGCCAGACCTTTTTGCAGTTAAAGAAAACAACTGATTACAATATATATATATTTATTACAGAAGGTATATATCAGTGTCTTACTCTCTAATATTACCACATTTACATCATATGTACTAGTTTTAAGTTTTCTTTATGTAGAATATCTTATTAATATATTGATTCTTATACTACCTATATATATATATATATATATGATAATGAAAGTTAACTAAAGGTATTTAGCTTGAAGAGCTATTGAATAATAAACATGGTGCGTGAACAGACTTAAATTATTTAGTTATGCATTGAAAAGTAACCTAGAACACTTTAATAAATTAATAATTAGGATTTGAGGCTAAAGGCCATATAGATTACATAAAGTTTCTGGTTAATTTACTATTTAAGGTACAGATCCTACTACCAGAAACCGCTAGGGTGGTATTTGTTCACCACGTGGCTATCAAATATGAAGTTAAATCCACAACTTAGAGTACACGGTATTAATTAACTAGAAAACTACTTCCCATGGTCCATGTATCCGAGGAGACGTCTTAGTCAAGCTGTGACAAGATCTCCAAGTAGCAGCCCCATAGCACGTGGCAGGTTTTTATTGCATAGTCCGACTGTCAGAGCATAGGTAGCTTTCCTTGGCGACTAAGACTAAAACTGCCTAGGCTTTAGATCTTCCTATGGAACCCATTAATTGGGAAATATATATCCATCTGTTCTCGATTACGGTTATTCAGTCAGAAAATTAAGAAGACATATCCTTGTCCACGCACACATGATTATTTATATTTATAAATAATTATTCTGGCTATGACTCCAGATGAGGTGGCACTCAGTGCAAAATGGAAAGTATAGAAAGTCACTCCGTTTGTTACATTTGTACGGTTCAGAGCAAAATCAGAAAAAGACTCGAATGTGATCTGCAGCTCCCTTTTATACTGAAAACCTTCTAGAAGCTTCTCAATCCGAGATGGTGTGGTCGACTCTCATTGGTGGATGTATTTTTCTTTCAAACCTAACTAATCAGCAAAGGAATTAGGTGATTATAATGCCAGAGTTCATTCAGCCAACTTATTCCTACCATTAAAAAGTTAAAATTGGCAACTTTACGTCCAATTTTAAAATGAAGACAACAAAATCCTATAGTGACTATTTTATCATGTTACAAGGTGCGTTAGACGAAGACAGAAAAGACGGTTGTCTCTTTCGCACACACCTGACACTTATAAAACAGGTGGCGGTGTGACCGTTAGAGTACACAGTGTAGATATGCAGGTGTCATAGGTTCGATCGAATCCTGTGCAGAGTATAGTTATACATCGTAGTATAGAATATTCAACATTTTAACATCGGAAACTGTAGAAAAGCAATTTCCTAAGAGCTCCTAATTTAAACTTTATAATACAGAAATAAATTTATTTATTATTCCTGTTTGCTAAATACGAAGTAAGTCGATACCTTTGGTATATGGTATATGTTATGTGGTTTATAATAAATACTATAATATATCCAGTAAAGTATGGGTAATTATGACGTATATGAAATTATTTATGTACTCTTTATAAAACCACTCACTGATAAATCACGAAATTCTAGAAACTGTAAACCTACAAACCTACATACAATTTTGGAATTTGGCAGCTAGGACATCCGCTAAAAACGATTCTGAAGTTCACGCAGACAAAGTCATGGCGTCTACTAGTCTAATATATTATCGTTTCATTTCACTTGCATTAAACCCTGAAGACCCTAAGTATAAAACAAGTTGAAGTACTGTCTCTATAGCTAATCTGTGGTATACAGACATATGCGGCGCGTGCGCAGCCGAGTGTGAAAGGCAAAAATAGAGGTCCTTGCGCGCCGTGGGACCTTTGTAACCTGGGGTAACACAAGACGCTTTATATCATCACTTTGATATTTCTTCATAAAATGTATTGTTTGGATTGAAATTGCCAAATTTCAATTTACGCTGTATCGTTTTACAGGGGACAACGATGTATGATATTGTATCTGCACAAGCATAGTATTAAATATATTATCTACTAGTGGACTCCGTACGCGTGGACTGCAGAAAAAACAAAATGTCGAAATTATCTGGGATAAAAATATTTTCCCGGGTTAAAAAGTAGCCTGTGTTAATCCAGGGTGTCAGCTAACTACATACCAAATTTTATTAAAATAGCCCCAGCAGTTTTTACGTGACAGATTAACAAACATCCATCCATCCATACTCACAAACCTTCGCGTTTATAATAGGAGTAAGATAAGATAGTTAAACAGTCAGTCCTGTGTCGATGCGGGGCTTCACTTGAATACATCAGCTGCATCCCCTTCCAGGTACGTCGTAAGAGTCCTCTAGTAGGGAACTGGTGCATTCTCTTACGAGTATGCGATAAGCTAGCAACCTGTACCCGCTAACCTAAGCTAGCAACCTGTCCCCGCTAACACCTAAACTTACAACCTGTCTCCGCTAACCTAAACTTACAACCTGTCCCCGCTAATCTAAGCTAGCAACCTGTCCCCGCTAACCTAAACTTGGCTGCGGACTCTACTTTATGATCATCGAGTTCTGGCTACCCGATTTTGGAAACTCAGCCATGTCTATATGTGTGTATGTTGTATGTTGTTACGAAAGAAAGGCAAAGGCAACCATGTCCATGCAGCCAAAGACTTTAGTAGAATGATTATCATAACATTAGTATAAAAAAGTTGCTTCCCGCTCTCTGTCTCTCCCTAAATATACTTAGATCTGTTAACCTATATAACAGATAAAATGCGATTTTATTAAATAGATATTCTAGAGGAAGGTTTATATGTATACAGGTGTAACAAAAAGGATATGTTAAGCGAAATGCTACGTAAATAGCCCACTGTAGAGAACCTATCCATAAAATTTGAGACTCGAAATTACATGTTTATTTTTCAAGATTGTATGAAACTTCCTGAGATATTTAAAAATTCTCCATACTATCGGGAAAAATAAACATGTGATTTCGAGTCTCAAATTTTGTGGATAGGTCCTCTACTGTGGGCTATTTACGTAGCTTTTCGCTTAACATACCCTTTTTGTTACACTCTGTAGTATCAGCATTGCACCCGTGCGAAGCCGGGGCGGGTCGCTAGTCTAACATACATTGTTTGTTACCGTCGCAGTGCTTATATCACCTAGTATCTAACCTAGTACATTACCTAGTATTTCACCTAGTATATAGGAGCTAACAAGCTGTCACAGTAACAGATTGGCTTGTCAGTCAGCAGACCGCAACGAGCTAGTATCTGCTACGTACTACGTGCTGTGTACTACGTGCTACGTGTTATCTTACTAGCCTGTGTTTATAAGGTGTACTCATTTAGTTCGTTTACATAGGTACTTTGAGATTTGGCGGTATTCCCGAAATGGGGTACCCAGAACTGCAAGATCATAAAAGAGACCGAACAGCCACGTTTAACATGGTAGGGATGTTGATCAGTGACAAATTGCTAGCTCATCGCCTGAGAGATTGCCCGAGATTCCTAGTGACACATACATATAATCACGCCTTAATCCCTTACGGGGTAGGCAGAGCATCAAGCCGATAGAACCACATGGTGCCACTTCTGACCAATTCTGAGGGTATAGTTGAGATGTACAAGTTCGGTTAGTAGCGACAGGTGGTCAGCCCATCGCCTACAAAACACCAAGACTCTCTTGTCCCTCTACTGACTTGTACAGTATGCCCGGGAAGAGAAGCAGCTGTAGTATTATACGTATTTTTTTCACTCCCAGAGCAGCATAGAAGAAGTGGCAAATTTAGAATATTAAAATACATGAAATAAATTCAGTGGTACAGGCTCGTGATTGGAATCGAACCTATGCTTTCCGACTAAAAGTAGGTCTTAATTATGGAGAAGAAATAAAAAAGCAGTAGCGGTTAAGTATATTTTCATAGAAAAATAGTCTGCCGCTGAGCGGGGGTGAAGTATGGGACGAGGGAGCATTGAACACTGTAGCCCTGCCCATTTACATAGAAACCACCTTGTAGTGACTAGTTAAACTACTTGCTCATTATCAATATGGTTCAAGATTGTTTTACTAGTGCAATTACTCATCGCTAGATGGCAATTACGTTTTAGTAAAAAAAAGTACCCTGTTAAAAGCGCTAGTGTCTTTGTAATTTTAATACGGTTACCTTTCGGAGCACAAGCGTGTGGTTACAGCTACTGCGTTACACTGGCGCTGAAGCTCCGCCCCTATCATGACGTCATGGCCTCGCGATTGCCACAGGACTCAGTTCATAATCCATCTCCTCTTTTATACCTTCTTCATGGTCTTACCCATTGGACTATCACCGTAGAGCAGGGATATACGTGCCATTTTTATAAGACAAATATATCTATGACGTGCCATCAAATAATTTAGGCATATTGATATTATTGAACAAAAATAAAACTAGATGATATTAAGTATATACTAGGTATTTATTAAAAATTCAAAAGTACAATTATCGGTATGTAATGTTACTATTTTAACATTTAAAAAATTGTGTTATTTCTGCTGTTTCAAATCAGACGCTAAGTATTTTATGTCAGGCTCTTACTTTGTTACTTTCAGCAGAATGCAAGCTGCTGAACTAGAGTCATCTGACAAACGGTTTCGATGAAATTTTTTTATGTTATTCATTCTTATCTGTATCATTCTGCGTGCCTGAACTATTTTGTTGCGTTCCAGGGGTGGCACGCGTGCCATTGGTTCGCCATCCCTGCCGTAGAGTAACTAATGTTCCTATATAACTTCCCCGTATTGTTATAACTGAAAATCCTCTATTTACTAACAATATTATCTCGTTTACTATAATTCTATAGCGTCCATTCTTTAACCCCCTTGTCCAAAACCAACCCCTTTGACATTTTACATTGTTACCAACAAAAATAGATACAATGGGCATGAAACATAGTTAACTCTGCATTCCTCCCTAGCGCTACTGTCTATATAAATTGGCAAATTTTGTATAAAAAATTCTGTAGTTCACGTTCCATCCGTAGTGTAAATTATCTTTGTGTTTCGCTACATTCATAATTAAAATTGCTATGCGTATTACGACTTTAAAGCTGTAAGTATAAACGTTATATTTGTTTGTAGATGTAGAGGTGAATTTTAAGATGTTTTGATATTCCGATGACTCAGTTTATTTTAATGTGGAAATTTGTTTTGACTGACCAGAGACAGGAAAATACCAGATGAAAAAGGAAATAAATATAAACATGTACGCACAGTTTCCAATATGGGGTAGCCAAAACTGCGAGATCACGAAGTAGATCACACCACCACGTTAGCATAGCGGGGCCAGATGTAAAAGATCGGTGACAAGTTACTACATAGCTCATCGCCTGAGAGAACGCCCTGAGTCACGAATAGAGATGTAGCTGAAGTAGGTATTAAAAAAAATTGAAAGTTGCTTTTTACTGAATCAGGGTCCTGACGAATTTCGCTAAAATTATATGCTAGGAATAACGCATTTAATGGGTATATTACAAAATTGTTGGTTCAATACAAAATAATACCTACCTACTGGAATATTTAAAAAAATCCTATAAAATGCATAAATAAAGTATATTATCTTAAATATACAGGGTGTTTGTTCGTTACCACCCTTAACGAAGTACGTACTCTATACATCAAATAAAGTAAGATTATGCCAAAAAAATGCTGGGAAACGATGTAATTTTTTAAGATTTTTTTTTTAATTACTTGATCGGGCGAAATTTACGAGTATATAGGTAGTGTCCAGAGTCTATGCGAGTTTTTTCATAGACAGATATTAATTATTTCTCGTGAAAAAATCTTGTTACACGCGTCAATGTGCATTTATGCAGAAAAACGCAGTCTATTATTCAACTTTGGACCCTAATATTTTGGAAACTAGACACTTCCCAGGTATGCTTCCATGGAGAAAAATGATCGTGATGATGAGGAAATTCCGTAGTTTTCGGGAACAAAATCCCCCTATGGCAGGGGGAGGCCTACGTCCAGTAGTATTGCAGGGCTTATGAAGATGGAAATAATAATATAATAAAGATAATAAATTAAGTCGTGTAATTATATGTTCCGTTAAGCCGTGTCCTAAGTAAGATGGTTATGGTAAGAGGAAGAGGTAAAATAATTGGGAACAGGCCAGGAAGAAGGAGTGTAATTATATGTTGCTTATATTGTCAGACGTCAAATTTCGAAGCCTAGTCATTTCTGTCTGTGTTCTTTCGTCATGCGGCCGATTTAATAATTTACTGGCATATAAATCTGACAATATTATGCCTTCTAAACTTCGTACACGTCATAACGTAACATACATTTTAGCAAAATTTTACTTTAGTTTTGGCTCATAGGGGCGGAAGTCGATTTTTCGTTTAAAAAAAAATATAACTTAATACTATTAAAGACAAAAAAAATTATGTATAATCCATTTATCTCGTTATACAGGGTGATTTTTAGTCGTCAACGTTCCCGAAAACTACGGAATCTCCTCATCATCACGATCATTTTTCTCCATGGAAGCATACCTGGGAAGTGTCTGGTTTCCAAAATATTAGGGTCCAAAGTTGAGTAAATAGACTGCGTTTTTCTGCATAAATGCACATAGACGCGCGTAGCAGGATTTTTTCACGAAAAATAATTAATATCTGTCTATAAAAAAACTAACATAAACACTAGACACTATAAATTTCGCACGATCAAGGAATTTTAATTTTTTTTTCAATTTTTTTTTCCCAGCATTTTTTTTGGCATAAACTTACTTTATTTCATGTATAGAATACGTACCCTTCATTAAAGGTGGCCACAAAAAAAATCCCTATAGATATATTAATAAATTAGAAGACAATTTTTATAATTTTCCCCTTTTAGTGTATAACGTGTGTAAAAATCCTACAAAGTACCCAGAAAACTATTAAACTACTTACAGGTAGCAAAAAAACACATAAACAGCAAATTGACCTCTATAAAACTTAATTACACTGGACCACCTCATACTATACAGAGTGTAACAAAAAGGGTATGTTAAGCGAAAAGCTATGTAAATAGCCCACTGTAGAGAACCTATCCACAAAATTTGAGACTCGAAATCACAGGTTTATTTTTCCCGATAGTATGGAGAATATTGAAATATCTCAGGAATTTTCATACAATCTTGAAAAATAAACATGTGATTTCGAGTCTCAAATTTTGTGTATAGGTTCTCTACAGTGGGCTATTTACGTAGCTTTTCGCTTACAAACCCTTTTTGTTACACCCTGTATACCACTGACCCAGTGGGTGAAATGTTAAACTTTCACGCACATTACCTATTTTTTAGCTAAATAAGTCAAAATTTGAAATGTGTGAGGCATTATGAATCATGCCCAAAAGCATTAAAATAACTTTAAAGAAAAAAACCTGACTGCGTAAAAATTTTGACCTAATGTCACTCTCTAATGAAAAAAAAAACCTTTCAAGCTCAAATGCACGTTGTTTAGGCCCTAGAGCGTGCCATAGAAATATTCATATACCCGAAAAACATAATCCAAATTTTGGCACATTCGGGTAAAAATAAACTTTCACGCACCGTACACACTTGTTTTTTTTTTTTTTGTTTAGTTTATCCCGAAGGAAAGGCAAGGGGAACTAAGCCCATACAGCCATTGTCTTTAGTAAATGATTTCTGAATTTATAATGGATGATAATGATGATGATGAATGGAAACGTCGGGAAAATCCTCAAGAACAAGTGTAAAGTTAGTCAAAATGAAAAATTATTGCAGAAACAACTTACATGCGACCATGAAGAGATCGTAATCCGGCTAAAGTTTTACTCGGCTTACCTGCATATAAAACCATGCACACGCACTAGATTCACATCACAAGTAATCAAAATATAACTTATATACCAGAAAACATCACTTTACGGACACATGCAAGCCATTTACAAATAATTTTTGATTTTCACAAGAAAATTACACCCGCTCCTTTCCAGCTTTTCCCGCCGAATCCGTACACTTGTAATTTTTTACCTCCATTTTTTTTTTTTTTAGTTTATCCCGAAGGAAAGGCATGGGGAACTAAGCCCATACAGCCTAATCATTGTTTAGTAAAATTATTTCTGAATTTATGATGGATGATAATGATGATGATGAATGGAAACGTCGGGAAAATCCTCAAGAACAAGTGTAAAGTTAGTCAAAATGAAAAATTATTGCAGAAACAACTTACATGCGCCCATGAAGAGATCGTATTCTGGCTAAAGTTTTACTCAGCTTACCTGCGTATAAAACCATGCACACGCACTAGATTCACATCACAAGTAATCAAAATATAACTTATCTACCAGAAAACATCACTTTACGGATACATGCAAGCCATTTACAAATAATTTTTGATTTTCACAAGAAAATTACACATGCACCCTTCCAGCTTTTCCCGCCGAATCACTTTTTACCTCCATTACGCAAATGACAGCTGTCACTGTCAATGTCAAAGTTTAAAGAGGCACAGACATTATGAATCATGCCCAAAACCATCTTAATATGCCCAGAAAAAAAAAATATAGGCCACACTTCAGAGCGCAGTCTTTACTAGTGACCTGAAGAACACGCACACTACCAAATATCAGTTCGATGTTCAGCACTGGTATTGTCATAGAAATAGGGTTGATTTTCCCCAATATTCTTGGGAAATTAAGGTTGTAACACACACATAGGTCTCTACCCGGGATGTGAGCTTTTGGCTTTCAGTTGCCCGCTCGGCGCCGTGACGAGCGGACGTGTCGAACGATCGTTGCCGCGAATTCGCTCGCGTTCGGTGTCAGTATAACAGTGTTTTCATACATTTCATGATAAGAGTTTGCTTGTGACTGTGTCAGTTTGTGCGTCATGGATTGTCTTTGGACGCGTGCTGTACGTATTTTTTTATTGGTATTACAACATTTTTATATTGCCTACCCACGATTTTTTATTAAAAAATCGTGACCTTGATAAATTACTTTACGAATTATTTTTGAACTAGTCAGCATAATAAATTATAAATAATTAATGGTAAAAACTCTTTAACGTAAACTAATTGAGATTATCTTGTTTACACATCTCAATAAAATAAATCTGTTAAAATTTATTAATTTTAGTAGTGTTTATGGAAATAGAGAATGTTAAAAGTAATATTTGGAAATATGGCTTGTGCAAGTTGATTTTGAAAAATTTATGAAAGTGGCTTTACAATAGATAGCATTCATATTCCATTCGTAACAAATATACCTATACAGTATTCTTAGTATTCTTAGTATTCTTTATTGTACACATAAATTTTTATCATAGACAGTAAGTTGTAAAAGAAATAGTACAAAGGCGAGCTTATCTCTAAAAGAGATTTCTTCCAGCAAACCATTAAGTACAAAGAATTAAGTAGAAAGAAAAAGTACAGAGTGATTCTTGATCGTCAACGTTCCCGAAAACTACGGAATCTCCTCATCATCACGATCATTTTTCTCCATGGAAGCATACTTGGGAAGTGTTTGATTTCCAAAAT
This sequence comes from Carposina sasakii, assembly GCA_014607495.2. NCBI lineage: Eukaryota > Metazoa > Arthropoda > Insecta > Lepidoptera > Carposinidae > Carposina > Carposina sasakii. The sequence goes on along the minus strand of CP053175.1, from coordinate 8,125,155 downwards.
ATTAGGGTCCAAAGTTGAGTAAATAGATTCTGCATTTTTCTGCATAAATGCACATTGACGCGTGTACCACGATTTTTTCACGATTAATTCTTAATATCTGTCTATGAAAAAACTACCATAAACAACGGACACTTTAAATTTCGCCCGAACAAGTAACGAATTTTTTTTTTCAAAAAATTTTATATGGTTAACCCAGCATTTTTTTTGGAATAAAATTATTTTATTTGATGTATAAAGTACGTACCCTTCGTTAAGGGTGGCAACGAAAAAACACCTGTATATATTTTTAGCTATAATCTATATCTATAACGAATAAAATTTTAGACACTTTTTAAGATATTTAAAACACATTTAGTTACAATGTAATAGATATGTAATCGATATCCTCAAGTCGTGTAAAACAGCAAATAGCTTTTTCCAAAATCAGTTGGCCATGAAAAATAATATTTTTCAATACTTTAAGGTAAATCTTATATTTATGTAATAGGGAGATAACATAGTTAAACACACGGCTGTGTCCCCGAAATGATGTTGCCAGTATCACAATGGAGATCCCCGCGGCCACGTTTAGCGTAGCGGGGACAAATGATTAATTATAAAATAATAAATAAATAAAATATTCACACACTTCACAACACATTAACCTAGTCCCACACTAAGATCCCTAAGGTCTTGTGTCGTGGGTACTAAGCAACGGTATATAAATACATAGATAAGTATAGAAACATCCATGACTCGGAAACAAACATCAATATTCATCATTCAATGTTTGCACCTACCGGGATTCGAACCCAGGACCTATGACGTCGGCAATTATCAGTTACAAGTTGCTCTTCGCCTACCAGAATGCCCAATATAATATTGTAAGATGCTTTTAAATTACATACGTTCATTTTAACTAGGTTACAAGTTGTTTAACGAGCAAAAGAAAAAAATATATTAAAATTATAATGGGCTGACCACCTGTCACTACTAACCGAACTTGTACATCTCAACTATACCCTCAAAATTGGTCAGAAGTGGCACCATGTGATTCTATCGGCCCTTGGTGCTCTGCCTACCCCGTAAGGGATAAAGGCGTGATTATATGTATGTATGTATATATAATTTTTCGTAAAAAGCCAAATTCTTAACAATATAATTTATACAACGCACAATTTTATCAACAATCACGACTATTACCCTGAAATCAGGGTGGGCAGAAGTGTGCAATTTACTCAGTCAATTTTTACCAATTAGCCTATTTGGTCCTACGTGGAAGGGATGAGCCTACCGCCACTAATGTCATACATTTTTTAAATTTTATCGGTACAAGCTAGATCTAACATTTCCGTTTATTTATTTTTTACTTATAAAAATCCATAACATTTATTTTTTAAAATATTATCTGATCAAAACAGGATGATAAATTCACATTGGTTTTAGTTGTTAGTTAGTTGGTTCGGTAGATAGAACTAACATGGAAAACTAATCCTGATGATGCCACGGGTGTTGGCGAAACATATGTCGATTAAAATTTTTATTGGTTTTCGGATTAGCAGCTATGTATTTATGGTTGCATGCTAGGTGCTTGGATCTGGCTTCTCGTTGCGACTGTAGTGTCTTGTGTTCGTGATCATGAGTAGGCAGATCCGAGGGTCAGCGGAGGGTATAGGGCCCGGTGGCGGGCGATCCCTCAATAGAGATAAATCTGATTTTATAAAAATCATGTTATTTGAACAGACCGAGTCTACTGGTTTATTTTTATAATATGCCTATTGGTTTATTATTATCAAAATGAATGGACTTATAGTCATAAGATATTGTATTCTCAAAAGAGAACAAAATAAATAAACTTAAACGTGCCGACTTAAAAGGGAATACATTTATTCCATAAAATAAAATAACATCGCATAAAATTAACAACTTAATTAAAATATAAAAACACTCGCTATCTCTTGAACATCTTTAAATAGGCAACGTTGAGATATTACGTTATTTATTTCGAGTAAGAAAACCTTTTTATTACTTCATGTATACTTTGTTATACAATATGCCTTTAATTTATTGTGGAGATTTAGGACCACCGATAATATTGGGATTTTTTAAAATATTAAATTCATCTATATACCAATATTTTGTAACCTTATAAATATAGGATTGAGTGATCTTACTGCAACACTATCCATGGCAAATTAAATAACAATATTTGCCTCAAATTTTGTGGGCTTCTTGCTGGTTTTTTAAAATTAGTATTTCGCTTAACATACCCCCTCTGTTACACCTTGTATATGTAGTAGTAGTGTCGATGGGAACGAAGATGTTAGATCCTTCATAAAGTACCCACGGCACTACTGGCTAGTAGTGCAGAAGGTACAAAACATTCTCCGCGACACTAGTGTGGCCTGGTAGTGTCATGGGTCAGAAGGGTTTATACAAGACAGCGAATGTAATACCTACATGTATGTATGTATATCATTCTAAATAAATAACTTGCGCCTGATGTTAGTTTATTTTTGTACTGAATATAGGTTAGACATATTTTTTCCGCTGCCGTCATATTTTTGGGAATGAATGTTTATTTAAATGAATATGCATTCAATAAAATAAAATAATTTATTTGCCATCTGCCAATATATCCCATTCTGCAAATATTATATTGAATGTTAGCAAGAATTTGCAAGAAGTTTAGCATAGCAAGATGTAAATAATCGGTAACAAATTGCTAGCTTATCACCTAAGAGATCGCCTCTGAGTTCCTTAGTCGACTCTTACGACATGCACGTAAGAAGATGCAGCTGATGAAGTTAAGATCACAGGATTTAATGTGGGTAAATAGAATCTATTTCTCTATTAATATCTATTCAGAGCACGTTTAAAACAGCTGGTATTTCCACTGACCTGCAGTGTGGAGTGCTGAACCTCGCTTTTCATACCGCTTACCCGACTGCGACCTTGTTTGTGTGAAATTAGGTGGGGTTCGATATACAGCGTAGTGTTAAAAGATACATTTTTTTATACGGTGATCTATGTGTTTTGATTTATAAAAGTAGATTATTTTAAAGTTATAAGGTTAAAAGAAATTAAGAGATTGATGTCAACTTATCTGACATTTCATAATTGTAATTCACAAGATAATCACAGGTACGTAAGAATCATTACTTACAATTAAATGTCTTTTTTTCAAATTAATTGCCCGTGTATAAAACTTAAAATATTCGTGAATGTTATTTTTATAAAATATTAATAAGACAATAAAAAAATAATTCACCCGAGTGAGATGTTATTTTTCTTTTGTTTATTGATACTTTTAAATTTATCCCTTACGGGGTAGGCAGAGCACCAAGAGCCGATAGAACCACATGGTGCCACTTCTGACCAATTTTGAGGGTATAGTTGAGATGTACACATATATGACATTTAGATTATCTAAGTGTTTACACAATTCTTAAATTATTGTGAATTTTTGAGCTACGCTAAAAATTAATAACAAATGAAATATAATAAGTGTGTTAGATTAGAAGCATAGGTTCAAATCTGTTATTTGTAAAGTGGTATGCAATATATGTATAATATATTATTAAGTCATAGACAAATTGTTATTGTTATTTGTATCTATAAGAGTTGAGACCTGGTGACCTGAAATACAGGCTTTAAGCCTAGCTTAGGCTCCAGTCTCTCCACAGTTTTGCTAACTTGTTGAAAATAACAATATGCCTAATATTGCCGTGTAATTTAAGATGCAACATTGTGGTGAGAAAATAAAGACATATTATTAAGTGTACCTATATATAAACATTCACATAGAAACGGCTGTATTCCCGAAATGGGATAGCAAACAAAATGACGAAATTATCCGGGGTAAAAATATTTTCCCGGGATAAAAAGTAGCCTATATGTTAAGTGAGACCTGTCACACTATATTACTGAAAACTGCATCGAAATCGGTTCAACCGTTTCTGAGATTAGCGTGCACAAATGCACAGACAAACCGTCAAACCGACAAAAATGTCAAAAATCATTCTTTTGGGTACTATTGCGTTGATAAAGGTCTCCTATAATATTTTTTTTCATAAATCTTCCATGTACAGACAGCGATCCGTTACATCTTTATTATATGTATAGACAGATAGAAGATAGACAACAGTAACAAATCGCTAGCTTATCACATGAGAACGGACAGGAGTTCCTTAGTAGACTCTTACGACATGCACGGAAGGAGATGAAAAATAAATGAACCTAGAAATTCTAACCGCTAGCAGTGGAGCCACACACGAAATGCACTGAATGCCTGCCTCGTGCTCGACCTATATCGAATCATTCCCGAATTGAGTTTTAATATTTTAGATATAAGGTCAAAATTTTAATAAAATACACGTGTTTTGGGGCAAATTTTTCGCGAAAAATGCTGTATATTTAATGTATTGCAGTTTATAAATTTTTAACTACAACTTTATTATGTAATGCTGTAGAGTAGAATATTGCGAGTTGAAAATTCCGTTTTTAATATACATAGGTAACTTTTCAGAAATTTCATTATTATTTGTTTTTATATAAAGTCAAACGTTTTGTATATTATATTTAATAAATGTGATATTAAATTCTTCAAAATCCACGGGAACGTACAAAAATGGATTTCTAAAATTTACGCGGAAAATTCAAGAGGTATGTACGTGCACCCCTTACCCATCTAATTCCAACCCTGGGACAGAGTTGCTTAACTTTTGCACGGTTTTAATCGACGGCGAATTTGTGAGTGACTATGACCCTGAGTTTCATAGTCACTCACAAATTCGCCGTCGATTAAAAATTTCATTATTATACGTTTCAAACGAAAAGCACACAACTTTTCACTGATTTCCTAGCCAAGCGTGATTGAAGGATCTCCATCAAGATCCCGCAGTTCTACAGCATCGTGGTATATATATTTGACCTTCGCTTTATAATTATGCCGGCATAAACCTAAAAATAATAGCATGTCTACAAGAAACACCAATAAAATCTAATTCTCATTCATGACCTATTTCACGTATTTCATGACATCATGCGCCATTGACGTGGAAATAGATTTACTTCAGCGGTGTTCCTTTGGGCTGGGAGTATGGAGGAAGTACTGTTAGGAGGTGGCCTAGCAACGTGCAGGGTGTATAAGTAAAATAAATTGATAAAAAATTAATATATCAGAACATATTAACTTGGTCCCACAATAAGATAGACAAGTGTGTCGTGTCGTGAGCACTGGCGGACTAACAGGGGGGCGGTGGGGGCCTCGGATTGGCATATTTAAAAAAAAAATTCCTTGTCTACTCAGACAATGTTATTTTAACATAATCTGCTGTAATTAAACCATTCTTCCGATCATTTACCATAATAAGTAAACGGTGTAGGTACCTAATTCATCTAAGTTCATAAGATTCATAACCAGAGGTCGGAATTAGGTAGAGTCATTTATGTACTTGCATCGAAATGTTGATATTAATGTGGACCTTCCCAGGATTTCTAATGGACAATCCCGTGTGGCCAACAATATTACAAATAAATAATAATAAAACCCTCAGAGATAGACAAATAAAACAAAGATAATTAACATAAAATGTTTATTAGTTTGTAATTTGAGGCATATCCATTTTATTCTTTCGCTGTATGAAATCAGTGCAAGTACATAAATGACTCTACCTAATTCCGACCTCTGTTCATAACGCATTCATAGGGCCTGTTTCAACACTTACTGATAAGTGCCCGATATAATTATCTGACAGATATCTCTATTGACATCTCCCTCTTGTTAGTACGAACCGAAAGAGACGGCATCACACATATCTGGCGGATAAGATATCCGGAAGATATCTGCATTTGTTTAATTCAGTAAATCTGGAGGGCGGGCGCCAGGGGGCCCTAAAATTAAAGACCGCCCCGGGCCTCAAAAAGTCTTAGTCCGCCAGTGGTCGTGAGTACTAAGCAATGGTGTATAAATACATAGATAATAATAGAAACGTCCATAACTCGGAAACAAACATCGATATTCATCGTATCAATGTTTGCACTTACCGGGATTCGAACCCAGGATCTATGGCGTCGCAGGCAGGATCACTACCAACAGCGCGCTAACCGTTACATAGGTACAAATAGTATACAATGGCCTGTGATGGGCCACGCTTTGCAATGCACAACTGTAGGCCACGATCACTTGGTGTTCACATAATGGCGCATGGCTCATTGCTGCCTGGCAAACCACTTACGATGGGAGTAGAAGTAATTACTGCTGCGGCTATTTATTTATATACTGTTTACAAATATTACAGAAAGTGAACCGCCACAAAGTTATCAAAAAATGGCGTATAGGCTATGGTGGATGCTGACCATTCACCTTAAGACGACAAGGTACGTACGTATCCCGGTCAGCGGTCGGTGACGAAACAATGGCCGATTATGTGAACACCACAGGTCACGCTACGCCACGATTCCTTTGAAGTGTGCCCAGAAAAATGACAACATCCCGATTGCGTGCCACGATTAACATTTGTCCGCCATCATATACCATTACCCCCTGTACACAATGACGATGGCCTGTAGTGGGCCAGCATGGGCCATAGCGTACTGGGGCCTTTAGGTAGTTTATCTCAACCTCATTCTTGCACCTAGCCGGTGTCACTCTCACGACTAAGACGAGGCCATCCACACTGATACCTGTCAAGCTGAAATGCAACAATCTGTTTAGGCTTTAGAGCGTGCCAAAGAAATGTAATAGTTGCAAACTTACAGTCGAAAAACAATGCGCCTCCTTCTGGAGCAGCCGAATAAAATGAGCGATAAGTGTGATTGGTTCATGACACATCCTCCTTTATGTTCTTCGACCATGTTTCATGGCATCTCTTTTATTTCCTTCGACCATGGTAGCCGTTATTTCGGTATAGGGTGATATCATTCGCGGTATGAGATGATGTCATGGAAGGTTACTCCTCCCTTCGACAAGACTTTTCTGGTGGTGGTGACATAGTTTCTGTGAAATTATTTTTATTTAACGCAGTTTGTGGAAGCAACCTGATATCAGTAGGATATAGGTATATAGGTCAGTAGATGACTAAAAGAGGGTGGCTGGTAATGACTGGATAGCAAAAACGGGAGATCTAGCCTTGTGGCGTGATCTGGGGGAGGCCTAGGTTCAGTAGTGGATTGCAACAGGCTGACAAAGACACGGTACAATTAAAATTGAATCCGAAATTAACTATGAAATGCTTCAGTCTGCCTACCACACTAAAAACATGTTGCTGTGCCCAACAGGGTCATATGTTATCTGTAAATTATTAATTAAGATCCTTAACTACATATGAATGCAATAAATTATTGAGTATTGAAAAAGATATAGCTCAGTAGGTAGGTAGATTAGAGGCAACTTATATTCCTGTGCTGATGCAGGATTTCACTAGAATAAATCAGCTACATCTCCTTCCGTGCATGTCGTAAGAGTCGACTAAGGAAGTCGGGGGCGTTCTTCCAGGCGATTAGCTTGCCAGTCACTCATCTTGGACATCTAGCCCCGCCATGATAAACGTAGCTGTAGTATCTCATTCGTGATCTCGTAGTTCTTCCCGTAGGCCTTAATCCCTTACGGGGTAAGCAGACCACCAAGGGCCGATAGAACCATATGGTGCCACTTCTGACCAATTTTGAGGGTATAGTTGAGATGTACAAGTTCGGTTAGTAGTGACAGGTGGTCAGCCCATCGCCTACAAAACACCAAGACTCTCTTGTTCCTCTACTGACTTGTACAGTTAATACAACATTTGTACATAATTACACAATTGTGTTCCCGTAATAGAACACTATACAGGGTGTAACAGACAGGGTATGTTAAGCGAAAAGCTATGTAAATAGCCCACTATAGAGAACCTATTTACAAAATTTGGGACTCGAAATCAAATGTTTACTTTTCAAGATTGTATGAACATTCCTGAGTTGTTTCGGAATTACCCATATTATCTGGAAAAATATACATGTGATTTCGAGTCTGAAATTTTGTGGGTAGGTTCCTTTTAGTGGGCTATTTACATAGATTTTCGTTTAACATACCCCTTTTGTTACACCCTGTATAAGCCAGAACACCAGGATCATAAAGGAGATCCCTCAGCCATGTTGAACATAATATTACAGTACCTACGAGTATGTACCTTCTTCTTCAGCCTATTGCAGTCCACTGCTGGACGTAGGCCTCCCCCAGGGCACGCCACAAGGCTGCTACCACAGGGGGGTTTTGCCCATAGTCACCACGCTGAGCAAGCGGGTTGGTGACCGCAGTTTGTGTTTCGGACTATGTTGTCAACACGGGAGGCGCTGCTGCCCACCTTTCGGTAACCCTTAATCGCCTCGTACGATACCCACGGGTAGACAGGGGTGGTACAAACTCTACTCTGCCGGTACCACGCGGCTTGTACCTGTGGTAAAAAAATTACAATCGACAAATAAGTTTGTGTATGCTTTCATTTCGAATCGAATTTAGAATTTTTCAAAATACGAGTATGCATATGCAATAAAAAATTTGAATACTCGTATTTACACGACCTGTTTCGTTATTCATATCCAATAATAAATGTTATCTATTTAGCATATAAAAAACCTGAAATTCCTTCAGGATTATACAGTTACCTAACTAGCTGGCCTCCAGCCAATGAACTGTGACCACAGACAATAAATAACACATCACACTTATAGCTAGAGATAGGATATCCTGTGTTGTTAGGTGTTATAAAAACTTAATATACCCTTTCTGTTACACCCTGTAGAAGGGTAACTAGCCCCATATTTCAAAGGTACTAGTAGATACTTGGTCGCGTGGTGCCGGCAGAGTAGAATTCGTACCACCCCATGTCTGCCCGTGGGTATCGTACGAGGCGATTAAGAGTTTCCGGGAGGTGGGCAACAGCGCCTCCCGTGTTGAAAACATAGTCCAAAATACAAACTGCGGTCACCAACCCGCCTGCCCAGCGTGGTGACTATGGGCAAATACCCCCCCATGGCAGTCTTATCATGTCATTGTTTGCACCTACCGGGATTCGAACCCCGAACCGGGTACTTACACCATTCGGTAGTCTTTATAGGAGTGTGTTTCCGAATTTCCCATTAGATTCATTACCAATTACCTAGGTGGTGAAAGATTGATGTGCATTTTGCACACTCCTGCCCAACCTGTTTACGGATAATAGGCGTGGCTTAATACAGGGTGGAAGTGACAGCCAGCCAAATATTCATATGCCGGCTTCAGATTTGACCTATGGATGATTTTCAAAAAACTAGTTGGGTTAGGTTAGGTTAGTTAACTGATCAACTACAATAGTCACAAGTGCCCCAAAAAATAGAAATGTATCACACAATAATATTAATACCGCCCACTCTGTGACGTCAATAGAAGTCAGTAAGACAGCAAACGGCCATAGGCGTATTAATGCGAGCGTGAACGAGACGGCAAGTAGATCATCGTGTCCGTCGGCGCCCGAGAAACCGGTTCCCATGACTGCTAGCTGCGCACCAGCATTAGATGACGACCCGACGACGACGTTAGTACAACAACAACTGCAGAGCACTTCGGACTCACGTGATAAGGATGTTATTATTCCAGGTTCTACAAAGCTTCGTTCGTTTTCCCTGCCTATAAATAAAATCCCAAGTACAAATCGCGAGGTAAAAGAACCAAATTCCGAGTGGCACATAGTGCGGCGTAAAACGTCTAAAAACTACAAATTAATTGGACAGAAAGGTAGGGCATCTAATGCACCAGAAAGTAAATTTCGAGCGGCTGACGTTAAAATACCTTTATTTATATCCAACGTTAGTAAAGATACAAAAGAGGGTGACATTATAAAATATATAAGTGATAAAACCAGTGAAATAGTGACTCTTAAGATGATAAACATGAAAACAAATAAGAAGTACAACGCATTTAAGTTATATGTATCCAAACAAAATGTTGATATATTTCTGAATGATCAATTTTGGCCAGATGGGATAACTTTTAGACGTTTTATACATTTTAAATACCGCCGAACTAATTCTGGCGTTTTGGAGAGTAAAGTTGATTAACCTCAATATAATGGATGAAGGACAGAATAAGTGTTATAAACATTGTAGAATGTCTAGCTATAATTGTAATTCAATTAAGCGCTCTATAGACGATGTACGTAATATATGTGCCTGGTCTGATCTTGTCGCCTTGCAGGAAACGTGGCTGCTCCCTCAGGATATCCCGTTATTAGGAACCATATCTAACCAGTTTGAGTACACGGGCAAGTCCGCGGTGGACACTGGTGCGGGTTGCTTGTTGGGAGACCGTATGGGGGAGTAGCCATTCTCTGGAGGAAAGGTATTTTTGAGTCGGTTTCTGTAATAGATTGTAATAGTACCAGGCTGACTGCGATTTCAGCTACTGCGCGCGGTTGCACAATTCTAGTTTTTTCTGTATATATGCCTACGGACTCGCTTGACAACTTACCATTATTTACAGATGTACTTGCGGAAATAGCTGCGATAATTGACAACTATCAGATGGATTGTGTATATATGTTAGGGGATTTCAATGCCCATCCACATGAATTATTTTTTAGAGAGCTAGAAAACTTTTGTACAGAGCAGTCGTGGATATGTGCGGATGTGGATAAATTAGGCTTGTCAACAAATAATTTTACTTTTACAAGTGATGTTTATGGTAGTACTAGTTGGTTGGATCACTGCCTTGTTACCGTCTCGGCTTACAATACTGTTGCCAGGGTTAGCATAGATAAAAATGTGTATATATCGGATCATCTGCCAATATACTTGGATTGTGAATTGGACTTGCTAAAACCTAGAGCGACGAACGTTAAGGGCGTTCCTAACTCGGTGATATGGGGTGAACGAAATGAATCGCAAATAACTGTTTTTCGGGACATTTGTAACAAAAAATTGCGGGAAGTCGATTTCCCAAAACAATTTTTAGAATGCGCTCATGGTTCATGCAGTCTGGATGATCATAAACGTTTAGTTGATAAGTTATATGATAGAATAGTGGGCATTCTTTGTGAGGCTGCTGTACAGTCGAGTGAGTGCCCCAGGAACAGAGATAGGAAGAGGGGAAGGACAATCATTGGGTGGAATAATCATGTCCGTGTCTCGCATAGGGAGGCTAGGCTTCATTTTGCCAACTGGGTTTTTCACAATCGACCACGGTCTGGTGTAATATATGAACTAATGTCCGAGTCTCGAAAAATTTTTAAAAGCAGACTTAGATGGTGTCAGGACCATCAGGAACAAATTAAAATGAACATCATAGCTAAACAGAGAGCGTGTAAAGATTTCAAGTCATTCTGGAAATCGACGGGAAAATTGGATGTGAAGCCTGGCCTGCCAACAAACGTAAGTGGTACTAGTGACCCGGCGGAGATTGCACAATTATTCATGGACCATTTTAAGGTGCGGTCACCCCTTGGGCCCTCTCGTGGGCTCAGTATCGAGCATTTAAAGTGTGCGGGGGTTCATCTTCCGAGGGTCTTGTCAATGTTTTTCTCGCTGTGTATGAGTCATACATACCTACCCGCAGACTTAATGAAAACAGTTGTTGTACCTATTGTCAAGAACAGGACTGGCGACGTATCGAGTAAGATGAACTACCGCCCCATATCTCTGGCTACGACCATAGCTAAGGTTCTGGACAGTATGCTCGACTCTTACTTGGAAAAGCATCTGAACTTGCATGATGCTCAGTTTGGCTTTCGACCGGGACTGTCTACAGAAAGCGCAATTTTGAGCCTCAAGCATACTGTCCGATACTACACCGGTCGAAAGACTCCAATATACGCCTGTTTTCTTGACCTGTCGCGGGCTTTCGACCTGGTGTCATATGACCTACTGTGGACGAAGCTGGAGGGGTCGGGTGTGCCACATGGAGTAGTAGAAATATTTAAGTTTTGGTACACCAATCAAGTAAACACGGTAAGGTGGTCAAATAGCTACTCGGGGGCGTACGGGTTGGAATGCGGGGTGAGGCAGGGGGGATTAACGTCTCCGAAGCTTTTCAACCTGTATGTAAATGACCTTATAGTCGAGCTTAGCGGCATGCGTGTCGGGTGTAGTATTGGTGGTGTTAACACCAACAACATCAGTTACGCAGATGACATGGTGCTGCTGGGACCGACAGCTGGGGGAGTAAAGGACATGCTGAAGGTATGTGAGTCATATGCTGCGAGGCACGGGCTTGTTTATAATGTAAAAAAAATGTGAGTGCATGGTCTTTGGGGTCGCTGGTGTAAAGAGAAAAATGCGCCTGAACTTACTTTGAATGGCACGGCAATCAGAACAGTAACCCAATTTAAATACCTCGGACACTATCTCACGGACGACCTCAGGGACAATGTGGACATTGAGAGGGAACGTAGGGCGCTAGCGGTTAGGGGAAACATGATAGCCCGCAGATTTGCCCGTTGTACGAATCAGGTGAAGATCACCCTTTTTAAGGCGTTTTGTCAGAGCTTTTACACGGGCAGTCTGTGGGTTGCATATACCAAGAGATCTCTGGATGCCCTACGCGTGCAATACAACAATATGTTCAGGGTGCTTTTGAGACTGCCCCGCTTTTGTAGCGCTTCAGAGATGTTCACAAATGCGCGAACAAATGGATTTCAAGCAATAATTCGTAATAAAACGACATCTCTAATGAGCAGGGTACGGAGCAGTGGCAACAGTATCCTGAAAGCAATTGCTGATGATTGTTCTTCCCCCCTGTGGAGGAGTTTTGTACAGAGGGTGACAAACCGACTGACTTACTGACATTTTCAATTCTTTTTATGTATTTCGACTTATTATAATTTGTATTGATTTTAATTATGATTTTATTTTATTGAATTGATTTATAATTTATTTTATAATATTTGACATTATTATTATCCCTTCTGGCCCTCTCTTTTTGTGATTTAATTTGTAAATTTTAATTATATTTATCGATGTAATCTAGGTACTAACAATAGGGTTAAGGTACTTCTTACTAACAACTAGGGCTATTATTGCCTGAGTGTAATTAAATAAATTAAAATTAAAATTAAATAACCAATAAGCCCATTTAACTAGTCACAGGATCGAGCAAATATTGTGGATAATGAAATTTAAAATGCATTTCCTGCGAGTAATAACACCGTCGTATAACTCTAAACAATGGTACTTGTTCAGTATTTCAGTATTTGCCTGGCTGTCACACACACCCTGTATATCTATGTATACTATGTATGCTGTATAACCCCGAATCTTCAATTTAGGTCAGTATTTATAAATACTCTGCGATTCGCTTCCACGAAACTATTATTCGTGACGGTACGGGAGCTGACCGACTATTATAATGGAAATTAATTATGTAAACATAATTAATTATCTAAAGAACATACAGCACAGCACATGTAACAGATCCAACATAATACTTAACTCAAGCCAATCGACATGTTCTACAGCTCGACCAACAGAAGTGAGAAAAATATGCAAACAATTAACCATAAAATAATTACATACATACATACATATAATCACGCCTTTATCGCTTACAGGGTAGGCAGAGCATCAAGGGCCGATAGAACCACATGGTGCCACTTCTGACCTATTTTGAGGGTATAGTTGAGATGTACAAGTTCGGTTAGTAGTGACAGGTGGTCAGCCCATCGCCTACAAAACACCAAGACCCTCTTGTCCCTCTACTGACTTGTACAGTATGCCCGGGAAGAGAAGCAGCTGTCGTATTATACGTTTTTTTTTTTACTCCCAGAGCAGCATAGAAGCATAAAACAATTATTCAAACATATAGACAAGGCTGTGTTCGCGAAATGGGGTAACCAGAACTGCAGGATTTTAGAGGAGATCCCACAGCCACGGTTAGCACAGCGGGGACAGGTGTGATCTGATAGACAAGTTGCTAGCTCATCGCCTGAGAGATGCCCGATATCCTTAGTCGACTCTCACGACATGCACGGAAGGAGATGCAGCTGATGTATTCTAGTGAAGTCCCGCATTAGCACGGGATCAATAACAATAGCAGTATATCACAATTGGAAATTACAACTCAAACCGTGTAATTATGAAGCCGATGTAAAGTGTCTTTATGTTGAAACTGAATCGATTTGTGCCCAGAAATACATATTACTGGCTAATGTAATGTGGGAAGGAGACATATAGGCCGTGTTTATATAGGAGGGAAAAACTGCTGCGTTTTTTTTTTACAAATATCTATAGAATGCCTGGCTCTCAAATGTCTGTAAGACGCTTGCGATTTTTATAGATTAATTATTATAATTATGGTTTAGACAATGAGCTTTAAACTTTATAATGGACTTTAGTTTGGTCTTATTATTTTTCCTAAATCGACATTTGTTTTTTTTTTTAATAATAATCCATGTAGTCAAAAAGCTACGCCACGGTGCATATAGCAACACTTCCAAACAAAACAAAAAAAAACAACATTTATAGACATTTTTCTAAATAGCGAACCAAAAATCCCGATAAGATAAAAACACTATAAAACAATACCAACCAATGCACTTAGCGTTCGACCGTGCGTGCCGGATAGTACTCCGTCCGGTCCGATCCGTCGCATCCGATCCGTCGGACCGCCCGGTCCGGGTGTCCGCGGCGTTTAGACCGACATGCTTGGAGCGCGTCCAAATGTGCGCTCGGCTCTCGGTCTATAAGTTATAAGAGATGGCGATACGTACATAGTATCTGACATACATAGGTAACCAATAGTCTGTGGACTTGACAGTTTAAAAAGTGGCAGTACTAGAAAGCCATAGATAACGAAAGCAGATGCAAGTTTATAATTTTTTGTTAATTAAAAATTGGTGTAGCATCAGTAGCAAATTTTTAGCTTATCGCCTGAAATCGCCTTTAAATTCCATAATCGACTCTTATGGCATGCACTGATGGAAATGAAGTTGAACTTTCACTACCATGTTTTTAAATCTCAATGTCTTATATTTTGCACCAATATATAAAAGTAAATGCGACACCACATCGCACCGGACTCAAGACTTAAGTAATGAAAAATACTCGCATGCGAACTATATTAAAATTTAAGGCAACCCAAAATAGAGTTCAAAATTATTTGCTGGAAATTTCGAAAATAATCTTTAATTTGTAATTTTTCGACATATTTCTGTTTGATACTGTGGATATATGAAGTAAATCTTACCTTTTCATTACTAAACTGGTTCCGATAAAATTATGAAATTGCCTTACTTATATTTTTCTCTAGTCACTAGAATACATCAGCTGTATCTCCTTCCGTGCATGTCGTAAGAGTCGACTAAGTAACTGAGGACGTTAAATGAGCTAGCCAACTGTCATTGATCTTTATATGTGGATCCTATGCTAAACGTGACTGCAGGATCTCTTTCATGATCATGCAGTTCTATCGACCCCTTTTTGGGAAAACTAAATCCTTGTCTATATAAAATACAATGTACTTACCTATGTAACTGATACCATCGTGGTACCATATCAAAGGTTGTTTAATTATTGTAATTACTTATCGAGACATTGAATAAGGGTCGTTATGATATGAATCAGACATTTTCGGATGTTCTATTACAGTAATGAGGCTTCGATTGTGTTTTTATCTTTGGGATTTCGTCCCTTTTTGTAGAGCAAGAGCTGTAGCTGAATTTGCTTATGTTTTGATTTTATTTATTCGCTTAAAATATTCTTATTTGTTTACACACATTTTATACAGAAAAACAATTTACATCGATAAAGCATCTACAAAGGCGTGCTTATGCCTAACAGAGATTTTTTCCAGCAAACTACTTGGCATAACAAAACATGGTACAATTAACTTATTATTTTCGGTATTGATCGATTATTCCAAAACAGACATTAAAAACCCTGTTATAAATACTCTATGTGGTTAAATAATCTAATACAATAACAAAGCGTACTATTAGTTATTATGAATAAAAAATATTAAATGCCATGTCCTTGATAAATCAGGAATTAACTGTGATTACAAATGATAGTTTATCAGAGGTTTGCCGGATGCGAATCTAGTGTTGTTTGTGTGCGAATTATATTATGAAGTATTGATAAAAATAGCGTGATAATGCTTTTAATGTTATGGACGACAGTTGATATTACAATATACCTACGCATCGGCAGAGTAAAACAGCACCCCCCCATATGTCTGCCTCCCACTACAACGTACCGTTACATGCTCCAAAAATATATTCATTTCTGAATTGCATCAATTCCACTTTTGTAGTAAATAATAAAACGCAGATCAGCAATAAAGTACTATATATTTTCCCTACCGACTAACATCGAGTAAGTCAGTATTATCTCTTGCCTAATTGCTGCCCGGCTACGGATTGGTTACCCTTCCTGCCGGCCTGGTGCATCAATCAAGAGCTCTGGTAGTCCACTCCACCGTGGAGATTATGAAAGTAAAACTGTGGTTTTATTCTATAACGTGTTATAAAATTAGTGTTTGAAATAATAATAAACAAGTCCGGCCTCCATCCTAATAGTACCTACATATAGTAGTCTGTGTATACCAGCTACTAATATCATAAACGCGACAGTTTGTGAGGATGTATGTTTGTTGCTCTTTCACGCAAAAACTACTGGTAGGATTTTGATGAAACTTCACAATAATATAGCCTACATATCGTAATAACATAGGCTACAATTCATTATCCCGGGAAAATATTTCCATCCCGGATAATTTCGACATTTTGTTTTTTCTGCGGGTGCCCACTAGTCACTTCTTAACATTACGAGTATTCACGCTCATCGCTTGACAACTTAATAAAAGTGTACTTATACGCTCGGTCTATTCAACCCCAGTATTGACATCGTTAGGTTGTTCTCATCGTTATTGAAAATTTCAGCATCTGGTAGACGATTCATTAAAATTAATAATGCAAATGCCATTGATCTAATCCTTTTGTTTTTTTTTAAGCGGTAGCTTTTCATTTTATTTTATTTTCATTTTATTCTGTAAAGGCATGTTTTTATGTAAATAAATTGACTTTTATTTGACTGTGCCGATCTAGAGCTTCACTGGAATACATTAGCTGCATCTTCTTTCGTGCATGTCGTAAGAGTCGACTAAGGAACTTGAGTATTCTCTAAGGCTATATTATACAGGGTGATTTTTGGTCGTCAACGTTCCCGAAAACTACGGAATCTCCTCATCATCACGATCATTTTTCTCCATGGAAGCATACCTGGGAAGTGTCTGGTTTCCAAAATATTAGGGTCCAAAGTTGAGTAAATAGACTGCGTTTTTCTGCATAAATGCACATAGACGCGCGTAGCAGGATTTTTTCACGAAAAATAATTAATATCTGTCTATAAAAAAACTAACATAAACACTAGACACTATAAATTTCGCATGATCAAGGAATTTAAATTAAAAAAAAAAAAAATAATAATAATTCCCAGCATTTTTTTTGGCATAAACTTACTTTATTTCATGTATAGAATACGTACCCTTCGTTAAAGTTGGCCACAAAAAAACACCCTGTATACTAGCAACTTGTCACTGGTGAAATACAATTATATATATGTATATGTAGCAGGCGTATTGTAGAACACGCCGTATCACAAAACGGCTAGGCATTTTAAATAGTATGAATGCTTTTAGCACTTCGCCGGTCGCTGCCGCGACAAGCTCGCTACGCTCGTTCGGCTCGTGCGTTGTTATTTTAACAGGTCTAACATAACCTAAACTAATTAATTAAGCAGACAAATTGCTAGAAGCCAAATAGTCTCGCTCCAAAACCCATACTATTCAAAATGCCTAGCCGATATGTAATACAGCGTGTTTTACAATATGCCTTCGACATCATCGTCATTCACTATCTATTTATAAAACAAAGTCGCATCCCACTGACTGTTTATCTATGTATGCTTAGATCTTTCAAACGACACCACGGATTTTGATGCGGTTTTGTTGAGATGTCTTAAAATGATTCAAATGGAAGGTTTATATGTGTAATAGTAAACTACATTGCACCCGTGCGAAGTCGGGGCTGGTCACTAGTGCAATATAATGGCGAGTAACTCGAGTAGAACTAATAATATATGCCTCAGTGATCTAATTAAACTTGAATTAATGGTTGACGGCTTTAGGAGCTGATCGAGGAACGCTTGACTGTGTTTGACGGATTGACTGGACGGAGGTTCGAATTCAGACTAAAGCCTTTGGGCACTGTATACGGATCTGTATTGAAATTCGGTGTAACATAACCTAAAGTCTGTTCTAATGCCGGCTTCACTAGATACGCCAGCAGCATCTCCGTCCGTGCATGTCGTAAGCATCGTACGGAACTCAGGAGCGTTCTCTAAGACAGTGAGCTAGAAAATTGTTAGTGAAATTTTACATGTAGCCCTTATGTGCGAAACGTGGCCGTGGCCGATCTCCTTCGTGGTCCTGTAGCTCTGGCTACCCCAGTTTGGGTACACAACAGATAGCTAAGTTGCTACGGTGTTAGCTCATCATCTGAGAGAACGCCCCTGAGTTCCTGTGTCGACTCTTACGACATGCACGGAAGGAGATGCAGCTGATGTATTCTAGTGAAGCCCCGCATCAGCACGGGCTATGATGAAAATAATCAATTAATTACAGTAAGATGTTATCCTAAAATAAAACAAGACGTTTCCACTCTAGACTAATGGAAATGTTGAATTAATTTGAAATATATTAAATTCCTTAAAGATTGGGGTAGTTCTTTAGGGGAGTTTTGGGTTGCGCATTCCTATACCCATAGAGCATCATGCTACCCCTTTTTTGGGAATATAGTCATATTTATTATATTAATTTCATGGTATTAGCTGTAAACGAAGAAAACGAAAAGTCGCTTTATTTCTATATATTTGTACTAAGAAACTTATTTTTGAAACGTTCAATTTTAAACAACAACTTTTACGGCATAAATACAACAAACTTATTCCTTTAGGTTAATATGGGAAAATTCCATTCACATTTTTGCGCGTCTATTTTTTTTGTATTCTTTATTCTACGTACAAACAAACATAAGAAAATATAGTGACTCAACATAGTTACACAGATAATGTACTAACAAAAGCGAGCTTATTTCTTCAGATTTCTTACAGCAAACCCAAAGCACATTTTTTTAAATGGTGATAAGTAACTATACCTTCGACTTTGTATGGGTAAATTTTAGAATGCACATCAGCCAATCACGTAGTAGCACTTTACCAACACGCATCCCCTAGGGGATGAACAGGGAGCTAATGCAGAGTGCGTGTCACTAAAAGGGGGATGCTTAAATACTTTCGATCTGTTTAAAAGTGCATTAAACCAAGACGGATGATTCAAACACGGGATTTGCGATTAGTAGCGCAGTTTGAGGGGTGAGATTGTTATTGCTAAGCGATGCTGTGGTAGGTTGGGTTTTAGATGGGTGATTTTTTAAATAGTGTTTATGATTGGATGATTTTTCTTGTAAGTTAAATTTTTATGACATTTTAAAACTTAATATTACTGTCGAATTGAGTAGGTACATAAAGTCCCATATCCATTTCTTATCGAAAATATGCGCTAGAATTACTTTAAACAATTATTTTGTTGTTTGTTAGTTTTCTACCTGCTACAACTGTTAATATTATATTTACCCCGTATAGCTTAATATATTTTATTGAAAATATATCGACATATTTTTATCTACCTCTATTCAGGATATCTTCAAATAGAAACATAAAATAAACTAACCGCAGCGTGGCAACACGCGAAAGTTATTTTGACGTCTATTTCTAGCGGCCATTTCATAGACTTCCCATGAGCAATTTCGGGACTAAAATTTTTTGTATGGACTATGTAGTTGTACACATAGTAACTAGCGCCGTAGTCTAAAGAACTAATTGATGAAACTCTAGCATGGAAAACCCGTCAATCATTGCGTCATACAAAACTATTAATGAGGGCGCCACTGTTTATTGCAACTCTATTTTTACCCGACTGCGCCATTGTGGCTATGTTTTTCAAGTGTATGTTGGTATGTACATACGAGTATATTTCTTTGGCACGCACTGCACAAGTAGCATGACCTGTGAAACACGATATGATCAACCGATTTATCGACATTTAGCCTGTCAAAATACGATAAACATAGCCGCCATGTTGAATTTTGTATAGAGACGATACGATATCATACGATACGATATTCAAGATGCGTGGTCATGCTAGGGGGGCTGGCTAGAGCCTAGGAGTTGCCGCATTTGAGTTTGAGAGGTATAATTAGATTCGTTTGAGTCCTTTTTTGGTTCCCCTTGAGATAGCTGGATTTGGTTATGGTTTTCAAATGCAGAAAGTAATAAAAAAAAAAGGCTTGATGGATTGTGATGAAAATACGAAAGTAGGTTATTATTACCTAAAAAAATATTTTTTTTCGTACCCAACAAAAATAACAAGGGCATTAATTAATATGACACATTTTCCTATCTACCCGTATGTATCCAATGTCAGCACTATACATACAATAAGGGTAGAGTAGTGCAAACGATTACAGACCTTATGAGCTCTGTCAATAAGTGCGGTTACTTCACATGTCACTTTTGAAACTCTGCCAATCATAATAGTGTAGGAGATGATAGTATAGTTTGAATAAAAAATTTAAATGCGAAAGTTCACACAATTAT
The DNA here is from genome assembly GCA_014607495.2 of Carposina sasakii. NCBI lineage: Eukaryota > Metazoa > Arthropoda > Insecta > Lepidoptera > Carposinidae > Carposina > Carposina sasakii. The sequence continues at coordinate 8,104,518 of CP053175.1, read as the reverse complement.
ATTATTATACTGAATGAAATTTGGCATATATCCTGGTTAAATTACTCTTAATTTTTTACCCGAGTTCCTTAGTCTTACGACATGCACGGAATGAGATGCAGCTGGTGTATTCCACTAAAGTCGCGCATCAGCAAAGAACAGAGAAACTAGTGCTATCTAAGAGGAACTATTTAATGAAAGCGCTCTAGTCTGGCTCTAGTAATAACAGGTATAATAATAGTCTAGGAGCGCTAACCATCAGTCGGTAATGTTGATATTCAATACCACAGAAGAATAACCAAAGCATAGAAGGCGCTTTGCGATATTAAAAGCGTACCCGGTCGTAGACATTACACAAAAAAATGCAATGAACAAAGTCATGGAGAAAAACTTGACAAAACCTTTTTAACTTGGTATCATAAAGGTAGCCAAGGAGCAGAGCAAAGGTAACCAAATTGACGTTTGCTTTTGAGCAACCTACATAATGTCTTTTTTTAATGCTGTTATGAGAGTAAAATAAAAATAAAATTTAGGTAAAAAAACCTTTTTTAAAACAAGCTTTTATTTAAATGCGCTAAAAAGAAAAAATAAACTTTTACACTAAAACTTTTACTGTTAATTTATAACGTCATTTCAAATTTAACACATTTGCACAATTTATATGTTATAAAAGCTTGTCGCGACATTTAAGTACTCGTATTTACGTTCTTACTTTTAAATGTTTATTAGGCAGCATCTTTGTGTTGATGTTTCAGATTTTCCCATATTGTTCCCACGCATATCGAAGAAATATCCGTCGACCCTTCCAGAGCTTCGTGTAGAAGAGTAAGAGAGTAATATACAACAGGGTTCGCCCCGGTGCCCCGAGGTGGTATGTTCACGACATCATGTCATCATGCCACTCAGTCCTCGGCACGGCCTCACCTTGACTTATTAAAAATTTAAAACTAAGAAAGTAAATACGAGTACTTAAATGTCGCGACAAGCTTTTATAACATATAAATTGTGCAAATGTGTTAAATTTGAAATGACGTTATAAATTAACAGTAAAAGTTTTAGTGTAAAAGTTTATTTTTTCTCTTTAGCGCATTTAAATAAAAGCTTGTTTTTAAAAAGGTTTTTTTACCTAAATTTTATTTTATACTTTTTAGTTTTCACCTGGTAAGTTCCTAAGTCTGTTCATCTCATTCAACGCATCATTATTGCAAGGTCGTTTGCCAGTTAATTTTGAACCAGTCCAGCTCTTCAATGAGGAGCCCTTCTAATGACTTCACCCTACTCAATTGCTTAAAAATAACTGTTTCATAATAGATTTTCAAGTTTTAGAAGTCCGCCATATTGGATTAAGAGTGACGTCACATTTTTTTCGAGTTACTCTCAGCTAGCCCTTTAATTTGATACCCATATTGTAGGAATGCATTAAAAATAATTGGTCCGCCATTGTGGGTATGCCGCCACGTTGGATTTAGAATGACGTCACAATGTTAATCATGCATTGTCATCCGAACTGAACGTGCTCACCAAATTTCAGCCCAATCGGTTGAGGGCAAGTGCCTTAAAATTGAGTTGTAAGATTTCACCCGAACAAATATACATTGCAAGTTAAATAAAAGCTTATAAAAAGAGATGACTACGAGTATATTAGTTAAAATTCAGTTACTGCTATGCTGCAGTTATTGTTCTGTGTTCAATATCTGCCTTCGAGACCTATCAAAACTTTGAAAGCAAACTGTTTGCAAGTTCTACAGTTTGTCTCATAAAGGACGGATAAAGATGTAGACTACGCAGCTGAATGTGAACTAAAACACTGGTCGTTCCTCTATCTCCGTCTTGGATCTCTATACCAGCAGCAATCCTGTGGAAGCCAGTGGATGGTAACCTTCAACTGTCTGGGTCAAGCTTAAGTTAAAAAAAAAAGAAACCTCGATCCTTTCCTCGGTATTTACACTTTTTGAATTTGACTGAAATTCATTTTGTAAACGGGTTTCCATAGTTTTTTCTTAACATACCCTTTCTGTCAAACATGTGAGGTACATACATGTAATGATGTAAGCTATGATGCCGAAAAACACATATACCTATGTGTACACAGCCTTGTCTGTGTTCTCAAAATCACTAAGGAGATCTTACAGCCTACGTACAACATAGTGGGTAAAAGATCATTAACTTGCTCGCATCGCTTGAGAGAATGCCCATGAGTCCTCTCCTTCTCAATCACCTCAGTCGACTCTTGCAACATTCACGGAAGGAGATGCAGCTGATGTATCCTAGTGAAGCCCCGCATCAGTACACAAATCAATAGACCTTGAATATTAATTTAATGGAACCCTCGGCAGGTGGCGCTTTAATTGTTACAAAGTACAATTCCTTATTTTCAGTCGTAAAACTTTTAATGGGCAATCAGAGGTGTTTATGTAATTTATGGTTATTTTATTAATGGTCGTTAAATTATTAATGACTAATTATTAACGTCGCAAATTGGTCACGAAGTTATGTTGGGTGATGGTAAAAGTTTTTATCAAATTACGCAACGTATTTTATTGAGCGAACAAGGAAAAAAATTGTATTATAAAAATCAAGATTACATTATGTGGGCTATCCCATATCTTTATGCATAAAAGAACATGAATGGAAAACTATAAATATAATTGAGAAATACAGTGTGCAACAGAAAGGGTATGTTAAGCGAAAAGCTACAAAAATAGCCCACTATAGAGAACCTATCCATAACATTTGAGACGCGAAATCTCAAGTTTATTTTTTAAGATTGTATGAAAATTATTGAGATGGTTAAGAATTCTCCATACTATCTAGAAAAATAAACATGTGATTTCGAGTCTCTAACTTTTTGAGTAGGTTTTCTATAGAGGGCTATTTACATTAGCTTTTCGCTTAACATACCCTTTTTGTTACACCCTGTATAAAAAAGAAAGAATCATCCAATTTAGTGCAGTAGACCAGGGGGCCAATTCTCGAGAAGTCTCGAGTTGGAACGAAGCCGAAACGGAACCGTTGTAGACGCTCAGTATTATAAATACTTTACGGTGAAGTAATTACAGACATTTCAGCACGAGACAGATATTTGTTTTTATTCTGTCATACTCGCGACCGATGCGTGCTAAAATATACCTTATTACTCAAGCGGTAAGTATATTGCTTCGCACCGCGATTCGTTAACGGTTCGTTAGTGATTGCGTTTTGGCTCAAAATTTTCAAGAATTGGTTCAGAAGTTATGTGCCTACATAAATTTGGGCGATTAATTTTTTATATAGATAGATAGATACACACGATGATACGACTGTGCTACTACAAGTGGGGTTGCCAGTACTGCCGGATCATGAAGGAAATCTCGCAGCTACATTTAGCATAGCAGAGACAGATGTAAAAAGAAAAGTATCTCCATTGGTTTGCTACAAGAAACACTTTCCAAAATAAAACCATTACCCTTCCATTTGCGTTTTCCGTAGTCGGGTAATCATTTCGTACCTATTCGTACGTTCTTTTATCATAAACATAAATAATGTCCTAAGATTGCCCTTTCTTATTATTCGAAAACAAGTCTAATATTAAGTATCTTTAACGATCGAAGTCGCCTACGCCGTCTTTAACACTAACCAGACATTGTCTGTTTTCCCGAACATAAGTAATTAAATATTGTAAATGTAATTTGGCAGATAACTGTATTATATATATTTTGTTATATTGACAGCAAACAGTGTTGAAAGAGACCAAATGGTTCTGTTTTATTTACTACATAACATTTGTTATGTTACACGACTGTCTTGGGAATGCCCGGAGTTGCAGTCACATTTGCGCAGTGCGGGTTGATGTAAGAGATCAGCGACAAGCTTGCTCATCGCCAAAGAAATTTCCGGAGTTTCATAGTTGACTCTTACGACACGCACGGAAGGAGATGCAAGTGCATCAGCACAGGATGAATATAAAGATGTACTACATACATACATATATATAATCACGCCTTTATCCCTTACGGGGTAGGCAGAGCACCAAGGGCCGATAGAACCACATGGTGCCACTTCTGACCAATTTTGAGGGTATAGTTGAGATGTACAAGTTCGGTTAGTAGTGACAGGTGGTCAGCTCATCGCCTACAAAACACCAAGACCCTCTTGTCCCTCTACTGACTTGTACAGTATGTAAAGATATTTTAATTATTTATAACCAAGCCGTTTATTCACGTTGGGGGTTAAAAGCATAATTAATATCCTGAAACAAATTGTCGCCAAGTAAATAAACAAACACAGTTGGAAACTAATCAAGAAATATAAATAACAGAGGTAAATAATATTTGATTAATCGAAATATAACTTTCCGAGTTTTATTGAGTTGCTGTACCTTCTATATTCCAACTAAATTTACAACCGAGTTGGTAGCGTTTGTTATCATCATCAGCTTATTGCAGTCCACTGCTCGACGTAGGCCTCCCCCAGGGTACGCCACAAGGCTAACTGACTGTTTTTGCCCATAGTCACCACGCTGGGCAGGCGGGTTGGTGGCCGCAATATTATGTTCGGACTATAATAGTCATGTTGTTAAAATATTATTCAATAGAGTAGAAAAGAATAGAGACATTTTCTATATAGACATTTTATATAGAGAATATTTTTTATTTCGCTTAGTAGCTTACACGGATACAATTTCGGTGATTTTCAATATGCCAAACATGCCTTTACATTCAAATATTTTAAATTCTTACCTTGACAATTAAATTATATTCAATTAAATTATAAAGGAATTATTGAAGATTACACCATTCCGTCGAGTCCGGAAGGATTAGCGACCAATTTCGAATTAAGATACTTTTGAAGCTCTTTCGTAAGCCTATTATATTTGTTAGAATTTTACAAATTAGCTGGGGTTACCGTTTTCGGAAGTTTGAGGTCGGCGAAATATGATTTATTTAGAAATAGAACAATCGAAGCTTTATATTTTTTACCCTGCAGTACCAGAAGAAGGGTTATATTTCTTTCCGGACTACGAAAGAAGGAGGGTTATGTTTTTAGATTGTGTATATAGCTTGAAGAACTAATGGCCGACGGAGTCGGAAAGTTCTAGAGTGGATACCACGTATCGGCAAACGCAGCGTGGGAAGGCCACCTGCGAGGTGGACGGACGACCTGGCCAAGGTCGCGGGCGTCGGTTGGATGCAGGCAGCTTCCGACCGGTCGGAGTGGAGGTTGTTGGAGGAGGCCTATGTCCAACAGTGGACTTCTCAGGGCTGTAAATGATGATGAATGATGATGTATGTAAATTTCTTTGGCACGTTCTAGAGTAGGCTCGAGCACACCGGATGCGTGTGCGTGCACGTAAGCGTAGACGTACACGTACCTCTGAGTTGTAATGTATGGAACTGTATAGGCACGGGCAGACCGGGTGCGTATGCGTAGACGTAAGCATAGACGTCAAGCGGCGACAGTTCTATACATTAAACTCAAAGGTACGTGTACGTCTACGCTTTCGTGCACACATACGCATCCGGTGCGCTCGAGCCTGTCGCATTTGAACTTGAGAGGTATCATCAAAGTGACATTGGTCATCATTTTCAGTCGGTTTTTTTTTTCTTCATTGTTTGACATTTGACAGCAAAATGTATAGAATATCTGTCAAATTTACGCAATGTTTAGCTTAAAAAAATGTTTAATTTCTTCTTTAATAACACTTTTAGTTATTATACAGGATGATTTTTGGTCGTCAACGTTCCCGAAAACTACGGATTCTCCTCATCATAACTATCATTTTTCTCCCTGGAAGCATACCTGGGAAGTGTCTGGTTTCCAAAATATTAGGGTCCAAAGTTGAGTAAATAGACTGCGTTTTTTTGCATAAATGCACATAGACGCGCGTAGCAGGATTTTTTCACGAAAAATAATTAATATCTGTCTATAAAAAACTAACATAAACACTAGACACTATAAATTTCGCACGATCAAGGAATTTAAAATTTTTTTTCAAAAAAATTTTTTTTTTCCCAGCATTTTTTTTGGCATAAACTTACTTTATTTCATGTATAGAATACGTACCCTTCGTTAAAGGTGGCCACAAAAAAATATCCTGTATACCCGCCGCCATATTGCCACAAAACTAACTTAGGTAACGGCCTTATACCTGTGTATGAATAATTTCCCCATTGTTGACACTAAACTTTGTTAATTAGGGGCGTCTGTTTATTTGTCTTTCTCCTGTAGGGGATAGAAAAGGGGTGCGGGATGTAATTCATCATAATAATATGACAAGTTGAAGAGAAAAGCCTGAATAAAAGTTTTAGCTTGCTACTAATAAACCGCGCGTAAAGTTACCACCTCGTTACACTTGATTTTTGGTAACTACATGGAATATCTGTCAAATTAAACTGTGAATAGCTTTAACATACATACATATAATCACGCCTTTATCCTTTACGGGGTAGGCAGAGCACCAAGGGCCGATAGAACCACATGGTGCCACTTCTGACCAGTTTATTACCTTATACCTAGCTTTTGTCTACGTTTTTAATATTTTGGTTATGCACATATCATTTCATTATGTTTGCTAATCAGGTCAATCAATTTGCTGGTTGACTGGAAGAAAACTCTGGTAGAGATAAGCTCGCTTTTGTAAATTACGTTTGTCATTATCTTATGTTTGTGTTTTTTTGTGTATAATAAAGAATATATAGGTGCATGAATATAATATGTAGGTAGGTAGGTAAACAGAGTGTAACAAAAAGGGTATGTTAAGCGAAAAGCTATGTAAATAATTGTATAGGGGATTTATCTAATTTAATTTTGAATTTAACACTTGATTCTAGCAGGTGTAGTTGTAATATTGAAATTTCTGGAAAGTGAATTTTTAACAGAAATTTTTACGGTTTTTTACACATAAGTTGCAAATTTTTTTCAGAAAAATACAGGCTCTACCGAGAATTTATGACGATCGCAAATGCACAATGGAAATGGTAATACTGTAAAAGCTTCGATTAAATACCAACTTCTCAAAAAGATGGTACTAATGAGAATTTATATTTTTGCTAACACCCGTTAGACCAGAGTACCCATATCATTGATACCGTTTCAGCTACAGCTACGTCTCTGAAACGTGCATGGAGCGGGATAATCAAAATTTTAACTTTCATAGTTTGATGTAATGTATTGAAAAATGTTAAATTCTATCGAGTTAATCAGATTTCCCCTGACATAAAAAGTGTCCGGATTTTACCCGGACACGTTATAAAAACCCCGCCGGGACGCCCTCAAAACTAGGAAGAAGGCTAATGCCATAGGGCGATTTAGTCTATGGTCACCACGCTGGGCAGGTGGGTTGGTGACCCGTGATAGCGTGGTGTGTATACCTATGTATTTACCTAAATAAAAAACTGACACAAAGCAATGCGCTTATAACTTTTCCATGCCATACAAGCTGTTCCATTCGAACGGAATATAAAGACCTTGTAACAGATTCGAACAATACTAACGTCATTTTGATCCTCAGAAAAATGAAACGTTAGAAAAAATCTAAATAAACATTTCCACAAATTCGCGCTACAAGATTCGAGTTACAGAAATAGGTACGTTGTGGGTGGCTATTCTAAGCGGTCGAGATGTAGCTATCACGATTACTACGAATATATCTCGATTGACCTTGAAAGAAATTAAGAGGTTTGATTGATGATGGGATAGTAATGAATGATTTTGCGTGTTGCGATGAGATAATTGGTTTGTTAAGTATTTGGTTAGTTCTTCAGATTCGGATTTACCAATTGAGACAATATTGGTTTTAAACAATATATTTGTTGGTTTTAGTTAGCTTTATCGCATTATTTTGTGTGATAAATCATTTTAAATGATTGTATTTGTTGAAATTATGCAGTTATAATAATATATTTTTTTTAATTGTTAAAAGCACACTTTGCAATTGTGAAACGTAGGTAATATGGTAGGTAAGGTATCATGTCTAAAATCTCAACGTCCTTGTCGTGATTATTAGGCAGATACATTTTTAAAATAACTGTTCTTTTAATTAAAATGTAACTATGAAAGATAAAAATTCTATAATTTATTTTCACTACGGGAAATCTAGTTTACGTGGACGTTACAAATAGAATTCCAGTAGTCTAGCAGACACGGCTGGAAAGGCCGAAGACCGGCATTATGTTTTGCGATCGTGATCGTAATACGCACCCACAAATATTTCTATTAATACCGAGCGCCATCTTGTAGTCGTATGCGCCATGTTTAATTCACGAATGTCGACTGACGATAAATTAGGTTTTTCGTAAATATGCTCAGTCTTGTGCAAATAATTATGGTTTCCTTCTTATATTTTGTTGGAACGTGGCTCGGTAACATATTCATTCTTTAATTTCTTAACTCAAGAACGGAGAAATAAAGAATCCTGTGCTGATGCGGGGTTTCATGCATCTCCTTCCGTGCGTGTCGTAAGATTCGACTAAGGAACTCGGGGACATTCTTTCAGGAGTTAAGCTTGCAACTTGTCACTGATCTTTAACATCTGGCCCCGCTATGCTAATCGTGTCTATAGGCTCTCGTTCATGACCTAGTTTGGGAACACAGCTATTTATACAGGATGTTATGTATGTACTATGTAAATAATAATATCAATGTGGTAATTATCTCAATGATGTCTCAGTCTCGGAAAAGTGTTTTCTTTCTAGTTTATCCATGGAAATTTCTCTTCCTACATCTATCATCTACCATCAAGGGCCGATAGAATCACATGGTGCCACTTCTGACCAATTTTGAGGGTGTAGTTGAGATGTACAAGTTCGATTAGTAGTGACAGGTGGTAAGAAAATATGAAGCAAAATAAGACATATATACTAACAAAACACAAATTATAAATACCTTTTCTTTATCTTTCAGACACCAACGAAACCGAAAAACGACTGAATATGCTGTAACAACAGTGCGAAAGTGTGCAAAATTGATGAAATAGAAGTGCTAACGAAAAATAAAGTGTGCGTGTTCAGTGTACTCGTATGTAATGGTGTGAGAGTGATATCAAAATGGCGGCGTTTTTGACAGTTCTCGTGCTCGCTGTCATCGGCTGTCAAACTGTGTCGGCGGATAAAGGTAAGGGTTTTTTTTTAAGTTTTATACAGGGTGTAACAAAAGGGGTGTGTTTAGCGAAATGCTGTCATAATAGCCCCTATAAAGAATGTAAGGGTCAAAATCAGAGAGGTGAGAATCATGCTTCTGACAAAGATTTTCTTAATAAAATAACGTGGTATTGCTAAAATACTTGTTTCTAAATGAAGGTTCTGCACATAATAACAAGGCACTTATCATTTTTATTTTTTTACGATAATATTTTTTTAGATTTTAAACAAAAAACGTCTAAATAGTCATTCCGGGAACGCGTCCTTATACCATGTTTCATAGTTGAGATAACTCAAAAATGTTTACAATTAAGACTTAAAATTGTAATTTTTTAAATATTAGCTTTGAAAATCATTAAATTACGAATATACGTATAAATTAAATTAACAACAATTTAATTTCGTCATATTTTTACTATTCAAACGCTGTCTGACATTTATTAAATCATTCAGTGAACGCGGTGGATATCGGTCGATGTAATTAAAACAAAACGCGCTAGGTGGCATTAGCGAGTAACAGTGTGAAGTTCACTAGTCAAAGGAAAAGACGCGTGTCGTATTGACGGAAAAAAATAATTGATTTTGTTGGTAAGTACCTTTTAATTTCATATATGGGAAGCGTACTTTAATTCCCTGTCACTACGGGAACACTGTTTGGTGATTAGTTTTTCAACAATTTGCATACTTTTTGCTAAATTGTTATAAATATTACAGCTTACTTGATCCTAACCTCTAAAACCAATATCTAATATGACGGCGTGAAGCATGATATAAAAATATTCATCAAATAGTCATTTCGGGAACGGTCATTTCGGAAACGTTCTCGTATATGACGGGCGTCCTCGAAATGACGCGAGCGTTCCCGAAATGATACGGGCGTTCCTGAAATGACAATTTTCGGGCAAAATGACGGTCTAATGCTTTTATAAACATATAACAATGCAAATTTTTTATTTTAGCGAACCATTTAGAAACGGTAATATGGAAAATGATAAAAATGAAAAGAAAAAGAAGTCAGAAAAACGATTAAAACAGGACAGTATAGCTTATAAAAAACATCGTGAAAAGGCTAAAGCAAGAAAACGCAAGTTTTTAGATAAAATTACACCTGAACAAAAGGAGATTAAGAGACTGAAAGATAGGGAATATTACCAAAGAAAGAAGGCTGAAAATAAAGTTAAGACTGTTAGTGATATGACTGAAAGGCAGAAGAGGAAACAAAGAAAGTTGTGGAGAAAAAATTCTCAAAAGTATAGACAGAAAAAAAAGATGATGGCAAATATTTTAGGTAACAGCCCACCAGATTCTGAAAATGAGATAGAAAACGATAATCGCTTGTCAAGGAAGAGATCAGGAAGAAAACTGGTTAAGAAAGATAAGGCACAGGCTTACAGAACTGTTAAAAAACAGAAAGATAAAATACAGAAAATGCAAAGAATTATAGATAAGTTGCGAAAAAAAGTACAGAGAAACAGAAGACGCGCAGAAAGAGTATCCCAAAAGAATGCTGATACGCCTACTCGCAAAGTTAATGAATTAACAAGAGGATGTTCTGTTACTCCTGAAGTCAGTAAACGTCTATTATTTGGCGAAGTTTTGACAACTCAACTAAAAGACACCGTTGATAAATTACCAAAAAATTCTAAAGAGCGAGAGGCTTTTCAAAAATGCGTCAGTGGCAACCGTATTAAAAAACATCGTTTAAATAATATGACCAAACAATTTCTACGCAAAAATAAAAATAATGACAACATTTTAATATCTAACCGGAAGCATCCAACATTTTTAATCACTAATGAGATTCGTGGAGAAATTCATAAGTTTTTTGAGCGGGATGATATCAGCAGAATTTGCCCTGGTAAGAAAGACTGCCGGAAATAAACAAAAGCGGTTGCTTCTAGACACTGTAAAAAAATTGCATCCTCAATTTCGTACTGAGACTGGAATTCGAGTTTCTTATTCGACACTCTTGAGAGAGAAGCCTTATTGGGTAGGACAACCTAAAAATGGGATCGAGATACTTGTCTTTGTGTAAGGCACGAAAATTTTGAATATAAACTTGGCAAACTAAACCGACTAGGAGAGCTATCGCACAAATCGACATCCGAATGTATAAAAGCGCACAGCTGTGACATTACTTCTTATGATTGTATGTTTGGTTTGTGCGATGAATGCAAGGAGATCAAAATTGAATCAGGAAGTAATGAAGATACCATTGAATATTTTCAGTGGCAAGTAACAAAAGAAGAGCGAATCATAAAAGCAGAGAAGAAAATCGTCAAACTTACTAAAAAAGTTACCGTTACAAGCATAGTCAAAGATTTGAAAGTGTCTATAGCTGCGGATATTTCTCCAATGAAAAAACATGTTTATGGAATCAGCGAAAACTTAAAAGCCAAAAGAGAACTAAAAGATAATTTAAAAGAAACAGAGCTAATGATTCAAATTGATTTTGCTGAAAATTATATGACAAAATATGCGAAAGAGATTCAAGCGATTAGATTCGGAGCTTCAAAAGGTCAATTATCTATTCACACGGGGGTTTTTTATGCCAGAAATAATACCTCTCTAGAAACTATTTCATTTGCCACTGTGAGTGACAATTTAGACCATCAAGCTCATGCTGTATGGGGTCACCTGAAATCAGCGCTGCAGAAAATATTGAGTGTCAGGCCACACGTTACTACCCTTCATGTGTTTTCAGATGGACCCACGTCCCAGTATCGAAATCGGACTAACATTTACTTATGGATTAAAATCTTAATAGAACAATTTCCGCAAATAACTGCTTCAACGTGGACATTCAGTGAACCAGGTCATGGTAAAGGTCCAATGGATGGTGTAGGAGGAGTGCTAAAGAAAACTGCGGATGATCAAGTATTACGAGGAAACGATGTAAATACAGCTGCAGATTTTGTCCGTTTACAAAACAATACATCTGTTTCACTCCATGAAGTCACTAACGATGAAATAGTTGCAATCAAAAACTTAATACCTGAAAAAATTGATGCAATCCCAGGAATCATGAATGTAACTAAGATTATCTGGAAGAAATCTTCTGATGTCACCATACTACTGTATCAGTTTTCAAAATTGTTGCGAGAAATTAAACTGCAGGCATTTTCGGTCGAAGATAAAGATAAAAAAAGCCCAGTTCCATTAGAAATTATAGATTTAGACATAGAAAAGAATGATGAGTTTCTGAGTTCTCTTCACATGAGTAGGAAAAGTATTTATGACGCCGTATACGGATCAGACAGTTCAGATGATGAGAATCTCCAAAAGGTTTCAGATCGACTTCATGAAAAGAATGACGATAATTTTGCTGGTACATCGTACGTAAATGATAAGGAGAACTTCCACCCCAACATGATACGTCCAAAGACATTTTTGCTAGTAAATGTACCAACTGAAAATAAAAAAAATGAATACAGATACGTCGCAGTCGCTGACACCTCAGTTGATGAAGATGGTGAAATAAAGGTAACCTTTCTTCGTTGTCAGCGGAACTCAGCAAAGATATTTAAACTTGAACAAAATGATGTTGCGTATGTCCCTTGTGAACAAGTTGTTAAAATTTTACCCACCCCAAAATTGCAGAAAATAGGTAGTCGTGGCTATTATTGTTTTGATGAGAATATGGACATATTTGAAAAGTAGGTTATTGCTAGACTTTAAGTTCAAACTTTGATACTCAAGTTATTTTGTGATTAATATGATTATGCTTATATAATGTTTCGAATTCTTAAAGACTGTTGTTAGTTTTAAAACAAATCAAACTAAAATTGATATATTTGATTTTAAGTATTGATGCAAGACTTAATGATAGTGTGCAATTACTATTTGTTCCTAATATCTTATGTTTGTTAACTGAAACTACAAGTTTACTATTAGATTTTAAGTTTATTTTTTGATACTCATGTTACTCATTCTTTAAGTACAAATAAAGGTATAATACTGTAAATGTTTTTATTATTTTAATGCTCAAAATATGCAAAAACCAGACGTTGCAGTCATTTAAGGAACGTCAATGTCATTTAGGGAACTTCATTTTCATTTTGGGAACACTCCCATCATTTTCGGGAACATCACATAAACTGCAAATTTATCACTAATGAGTAATGTTATAGTTAAAAATTGCATGTACAAACTAAAATGACCTTTTAACATTTGTATTTATATTATTAATTGATAACGTATTGCACAAATGTATACAATAAATTGAAATTTTGAAACGAAATTTACACAAATTGAAAATCTATGGAGAGTAATATAAAAAATAAGTCTTTTTACTGTAAAAATATACAAAATAACAGCATTTACCAATAGAGGGACAGGTTATTTATAATTTCATGACGGTGATTATTAAAGGCGTTAGTTATATTATTATTTAAAAATATATTTAAAAGTGTTCCCGAAATGATTTAAGGCCCTGTCATTTTTATTATTAACAGGTATAGTTTCTGAAATATATATTTGTGTGCGTGCCTCTTTACAGGAAAGGTTCATGACAAATGACACAACATATTCCACATGTTAATTTACTCCAATAGAAAACTTAATTTCTCAGATATTTCAAAACCCAAAATGCTGACCTCTCTGATTTTGACCCGTAAACACAAAATTTGAGACTAGAAATGGTTTAGAAAATAAAATTTTTATTATGTGGAGAGTTTCTAAACAACTCAGGAATGCACAATCTCGAAAAATAAATATGTGATATTCGAGTCTTAATTTTTGTGAATAGTTTTTGTTACACGGTGTAGAAATAACTCACTTGCATGATTTCGGGACTAAAAATTTTGGTATACAGTTACACAGACAATGTAGTAACGACATATCATCATCATCATCATTTACAGCCCTGAGAAGTCCACTGTTGGACATAGGCCTCCCCCAACAAGCTCCACTCCGACCGGTCGGAAGCAGCCTGCATCCAACCGACGCCCGCAACCTTGGCCAGGTCATCCGTCCACCTCGCGGGTGGCCTTCCCACGCTGCGCTTGCCGATACGTGGTATCCACTCTAGAACTTTCCGACTCCATCGGCCATCAGTTCTTCGAGCTATGTGCCCTGCCCATTGCTACTTCAGCTTGCTGGACCGTTCAGCTATGTCGGTGATCTTTGTACGTCTGCGGATCTCATAACAATAAATAAATAAATTTCTGATTCGATCACGCAGAGAGATCCCAAGCATAGCTCTCTCCATCGCTCGCTGTGCGATCCTGAGCTTTTTTATGAGGCACATAGTTAGAGACCACGTCTGGGCACCGTAGGTCATCACCGGCAGCACGCACTGGTTGTATACCTTCGTCTTTAAGTAACGACATAACAAAAATAAAATAATATTTATGCATGTCACGACACGGCTGTGTTCCTTAAATATAAGCCAGAGCTGCAGGATCGTAATGGAGAACCCACATTCACGTCTAGAATAGCAGTTGATAGATGTAAATGACCAGTAACAAGTTGCTAGCTCATCGCCTGAGAGATTGCCCGAGTTCCTTAGTCGACTCTTACGACATGCACGGAAGGAGATGCAGCTGATGTATTCTAGTGAAACCCCGCATCAAATAAAATAAACCCTAGATTAACCGAGTTATTGTCAGCAAGATTGAAACAGTTTAAAGCTGCACTCCCACGGCGATGACATTTATTTCAGCCTCTCACACTGTAGTGGGAAAAACGAGAAATACACAATAGCTTGCAAAACAAAAGCCTCTGTACTTACATCTAAACTAGTTTTTGGGGAGAGTAGACGTGAGAGTAACGATAGAGCTGTGGTTTATTCAAAGTAAAAACAGAAGTTTTGTCATAAAATTATCTATTAAATTTTCTACGTGATATTACTTTTGACGTTGATATTAAATGGAATATTTTTGTACGAAATGTAATTGTATGACATGTTGTGTTTTTGTTTTTGGGTTTGCTGGAAGAATATCTTTTAGAGATAATCTCGCCTTTGTTCTCTGTGTAAATAACTTTGTGAAGGCTTATTTTAAAGGTTCGTTGATAGCTATTATTTTGTATGTGGGTATTTTTACCATGTTGCCTGTATTTAAATAAATATCTTAGATAAAATGACGCTTTTATAGCACAGGCTAACTTGGCAAAACTATCAAATCAAAATCGATCAACTGCAACGAGTTGTTCGACAAAGTAAGTAGCCCGTCTGCGCGGTACCAATCAGCTTCCCAAACCGCTGTGACGTGAGCTTAAAAGCTTTTGGGGATTTTTTAGTGTCGCAGTCCATGTGAGGTGTACACTGACACTTCGAACTTGAGACTATTTTGGACACCTATAGGCTACAGACCCAAAACGTATTTACTAAATAAATAAATATTCATACCCTTCACAACACAGTCCCACACTAAGAGCCCTAAGGTCTTGTGTCGTGGGTACTAAGCAACGGTATCTAAATTCATATATATAAATATATAAGTATAAATGATCCTACAGCCTACGTTAAGGAAGCTAGCTCATTATAATTGCTAAAAGCATCCACTTTGTAAATTTTACATGAATTACATATTTTTTAAAAGTAAACCTATGTATATTAAATATCAAATATTCCTTTTGAAAGACCGAATAATACTGTCAAGGGAATTAATCTTTAGATCCAACTTCGCAATTATAAAAGATTATGACGTTTCATGCTAATTAATTTAATATTCAAACGTACTAATCAAAATTAATTTCCTTTCACTCACAAATACTTGCTAAATTAAATGACAGTTCCATAATACGATTATGTTGTTTGTGTAAAATATACCTATACAGGGTGTAAAAAGACAACAATGTTTTTTTAATACCTTTTATTCTTTGTAAGGTTACGATCATTTTCTTCTATAGAACCAACCCTGGGGAACGACAAAAAAGTTATGAAAAAATACTGTCATTTTATTGCAAGCGATGTATTCGTCTGATGCGCAAAGTACAAATGTACCTACAAAACCAACATTATAACATTTCGACATAGTATCTTTGAAAAAATGTTTGTTAAAAAAAATATCGTGATATTACAAAGAATACGAGGTATTAAAAGAACAAAGGTGTCTTTTTACACGTAACTTTATGCAACAAAAACAAAACATGTTTTTGCCATAATGTAAAAGTGTGAAAAGATGGTCAAATTAGTAATCCAAGTTAATTGACCCAGTAGCTCAGTTGGTTACAGCGAAGCACGGAATGCGAGAGGTCGTGAGTTCAAGTTTGACTCGGGTGATTTTTTTTAAATTTCTTCATATTATTTCTAACATGTATAAGTGTTGATAACCTCTCTTTTTTGGAAGTCGGTTAAAAATGGGAAATGTGACAAAATGTTCTGCTACGTATATCCATTTTTATTTAATATATTTTGTACATAACTAGTCGAATAGAAAACCTATTGATCGTGATAATAAAAAAGAAAAAGAAAATTTTCATGGTAATATTGTGTGAGTTTATTTAGTTTGGAAAATAATATATTGGTTTCAAGTGTCCTTTGTGGACAGGTTGTTTATTACTGGGCTATTTTCATGATATTTAGCTAAACTTACCTTTTGTTACACTCTGTATATTCTGTATGACCGATATACTTTTGATGGTCCCAAATAAATAAAACGTTCGCAAAAAATCAAATCGCTTTTGGTACTTTACTACATATTATAGCGGCGATAGCCAGTGTTTCAAGAGAAAGGTTTATATGTATATTATTATCAGCATCGTACCCGTGCGAAGCCGGGGCGGGTCGCTAGTACATTATGTTTCACGCTATGAAATACAGCGCCACCTGTATTTCGTGTCCTAAAACTGCTAAGTGCTTCATTTTAATAATTTGCCGAACGGAAATGCAACTAATGCAGCGTGGTAAACGCATTATGTGAACATGCACTTAGTTTTAATGTGAACGCTGCCTTAAGCTGCGGTGCCACTGAGTTACGACGTGTAGCCCTGAATTACTCTATAGGGGCCATTCATATATTACGTCACAGGTTAAGGAGGAGAGAGGGGGGTCGTCAAACTGTGACATTGTGTGACAAGGGGGTGGGAGGGGGTCCTAAATTTCGTGACGTCACATTTTCATTCAATAATCTCTAAATATAAATTTGCAAAAAAGCTAAATGTGATGTCACACTAGGGAGGAAGGGGGGGGGTCTCACAAATGTGACCATCTGTGACAAGGGGGGCAAAAAATCATGATATTCGTGTGACGTAATTTATGGATGACCCCATACATATAGTCACGCCCATTTTTCCCAAAGAGATTGGGCAGTGCAAATTACAAACCCACTTTTCTTTAAATTAATAACATAGATATTTCACTATACTACGCATACGATTTCCTGTGCTAATGCGGGGCTTCACTAGAATACATCAGCTGCATCTCCTTCCGTGTATGTTGTTAGAGTCGACTAAGGAACTCGGGCATTCTCTCAGACGATGAGCTAGCAACTTGAAACTGATCATTTACATCTGTATATGTCTATATGCATGTATATAATTTACTAGGAAATCAGCGTTTTTTTATTTAAAGGAAAAATCTGTAAAGATTCAGCTTCTAAAATCAGCTTCCTACGCCTAGCAGTTTTGACATGCGTTAACGAAAGAGTTTAACATTTATATAAGCTTATTTCTCAAAGATTTCTCCGAACAAGTAAAAAAGATTTTTATTTCAAATTTTTTTTTCTTTCGTCTGATTTTGTTCCTAACTCCGCAGTTACCAAACAAACACATTTTGGACATATATATGGCAGACTAGTCCCACCGATATTCAATTTTACTTCGCTGGATAAAAATTACAGTTTTTCCGCCACAACAAAAATGGCGGAATTGGGAATGGAGATGCGCATTCGTGTCTGTTTCCATTAACGGCCTTTTTATTATTTTTTTGTGTTGTTTATCATGTGTCACTTGTTGTTTGGTTAGGTTTTTAGGAACTATCTATTTGTATCTGTTTATATTTTCGCCGATCAAATTGGTGAAATTCTAGAGAAAGGTTAGGTAAAGTGTACTCTAAACCGACGAACGTGCATGAAGAATCATGAAAGTAGATGAAGCGAAAGACGTGTTTCGGGATCGTAGCAAGTGGAGATCCGTGATCTCTGCCTACCCCTCCGGGAAAGAGGCGTGATTTTTATGTATGTAATTTTCTTATTTACACTACTGCGGACCATTATTGTGGTCGAATTAATTTACTTGTTCTCGTAAGTTGACGTTTTCACATTTATTTATATATCGAAAATATATGGAATAGCATGACATATTACAAAATCGCTTGGCATTTAAATAATATACAATTTACGTCATTTGCTGTTGCGGGGCTTCACTAGAATACATCAGCTGCATCTCCTTCCGTGCATGTCGTAAGAGTCGACTAAGGATCTCTGGCATTCTCTCAGGCGACTTGTCACTATTAATTTACATCAACAAACGTGGCTGTGGAATCTCCCTCTGTGGCTTACCGATTTCGGGAACATGGCCGTGTTGTATACAGGATGTTTTTTCGTTGCCACCCTTAACGAAGGGTACGTACTCTATACATCAAATAAAGTTTATGCCAAAAAAGCTGGAAAAGGATGTAAATTAAAAAATATATATTAATAAAGAAATGGAAAAAATTCTTCACCCGAGTGGGAATCGGACCCACGACCTCTGCATTCCGTGCTAGTTGCTCTAACCACTAAACTACCGGGTCAATTATTAAAATTAATTAATTGATCGGGTGAAATCTGTGTGTTTAAGCTAGTTTTTTCATAGACAGTCATTAATTATTTCTAGTGATAAAATCTTGCTATGCGCGTCAATGTCCATTTATGCAGAAAAACGCAGTCTATTTACTCAACTTTGGACCCTAATATCTTGGGAACCAGACACTTCCCAGGTATACTTCCATGGAGAAAAATGATCGTGATAATGACGAGATTCCGTAGTTATCGGGAACCTTGACGACAAAAAAACATCCTGTATAATGTTTAATAATAATAGTCTAGGTATGTAATGGTGTCCTTCTATGCTGCCCTGGGAGTGAAAAAAAAAACGTATAATACTACAGCTGCTTCTCTTCCCGCGCATACTGTACAAGTCAGTAGAGGGACAAGAGGGTCTTGGTGATTTGTAGGCGATGGGCTGACCACCCGTCACTACTAACCGAACTTGTACATCTCAAGTAAACCCTCAAAATTGGTCAGAAGTTGCACCACGTGGTTCTATCGCCCCGTGGTACTCTGCCTACCCCATAAGGGAAAAAGGCGTGATTATATGTATGTGTCTACGCCAACAATGGCTGTATGGACATAGTTCCTTTTTCCTGTGCTCCGAGATATAAAAAACATATAATTTAATTATTCAAAAATGTCTGTAACGAATTAGCACTTCATGTAATAAATTTCCAAAAAGCAATCAAATTCTTTTCTTTGTTCGCCTAATATTGAACAAAAGTGGCGACCGTGACAGGACTGCAATCTACCAAGGATTTACAAGTTCGAAAAACTCAAGATCGTGTGTCAGAGGACAAGCAAGGTCGTCGGCCATCGCTCGCGCACGTATCATCCACAATTTCAAGAAACCCTGGTAAACCCTACCCCGAAAACACCAAGGAAAGGAAGAACGGAAGTTTGCAATCGTCGTGGTGACTACATCAAATTGCGCCTATCCAGCCACTGCCTACCTACGCAATTTGCACCGCGTCAGCAAAGTGCCAAAACCCGGGACAACACGCCTATTACAAAGCTGCTAGCTGCCAGCTGGGACTAATTTCTCCAGCCTCGCTACCTGCCTTTCTAACTGTGAGCCCGTTCCTTTACTTCTTTCCTAATTCTCCCCTTCAATTTGTGCAACTAGTGATTATTGCATCTCAGATTTTGGTGTGTCTCCCTACGAGATTCCCTAATTTTGTTTGAAATTCCAGTAATTCTACCTATAAATTCTTTAAATTCATATGCTATTATTGCCCAAATTACGCCTAAAATATTTCGAAATATTCGTTGCACTCAAAATTTTATTTCTACCTTCAGTTTAAATTGTTCTTTCCTATTAGTACTATTTTGCCCTATTTTCGCTGTAGCTTAATAATATTGCCCTAATTTAGCTATACTGTGCCTTTCCTAACTGGTTCACAAACATAACAAACCTATTTTCTGAAAACTTTTTGCATACTATTAAGCAAAAGCGCATTTTACAAACATATCTCCCAGCTTCGATCATATTCATATTGCGTAATTAGATATTTAGTGCGAAATAATAATCTATTCCAGCTGCGCTCGGTCAAGGTCAACAGCCCGTGCTACTTAGGCCTACATCTACCTGCGCGCACGCATCCTTATTCCTGAGCGACCCTATTCTGCGCGCTTCACCCACCGCACAAGTGAGGAGCGTATCGTATGCAATTTACATTATTTTTTATATACTTTTTATTTCTTTCTGATATTCCATCATAATGTCTGTTGAATCTAAGACCACCGAAAGCTATGCAGTGCTTAATTCTAAGCGTGGCATAACCAAAGGACGTCTTACTAAATTTAAAAACTATGTTGATAATTTATTAACTTTGCCGGCGATTTCAGAAATAGAAACAAATAAACTTATGAGAATTATCTAGAATGGAATCCCTGTTCATTGAGTTCGACGAGTTGCAGGGCCAAATAGAATTATGTACAACCGATTTAAACCTCGAATTAACCACTCGCGAGATTTTTGAACAGGATTTCGATACCTATATTTCTATGGCTCAGCAAATAATAAAGAAGCACTCGCCTTCCAAGTCTTCTAATGACGATTCATCTAGTAACAACTCCACGCATGCCACTCTTCATTGTAACGAAAGTCACGAACCGCTAGGATTTAACTACCCATTATAAAAATTCCTAACTTTGATGGCACCTATTACAAGTGGCTGGAGTTTAAGGAAACATTCAGTTCATTAATACACGATAACGATAAGATTAAGGACATACATAAATTCCACTATTTAAATTCTTACTTGGAAGGTGAAGCAGCTCGAGTTCTTTGTAATATGGAAGTTTCAGCCAAAAACTATGCTGAGGCATGGAAACTCCTTTGCGAACGCTTCGATAACAAGAGGCAACTAATTAACAATCATTTGAAATCACTTTTTAGTTTTGAATCGGTGCGAGAGACGGACAAATCATTGCGTTTTATAATCGATCACGTTACAAAAAACTTGCGGGCTCTCAGCACTCTAGGGTTACCCACAGATAAGTGGGACGTCTTAATTATTTTCATGGTATCAGCAAAGTTAGATAACACTACTTGTTTTAAATGGGAAGAATATAGAAATACTATTTCGGAAATACCTACACTTAGTGAATTTTTTAAATTTTTTGAAAAATCGTGCAGACGTTTTAGAAACTGTTTTTTCGCAATAAGCAGGACAAACAACCTAAGGCAGGGTCCTTTATCTCCCAGCTCAGGCTAAAACACAAACAAGATCCTTTGTCGTCACGTCTAAGGAGACTATTCCTAATTCTATCAAATCGTTCGAATGCCTGGTATGCAAAGCGAATCATCGTCTATATGAGTGTCCCACATTCAAATCAAAATCTCCAGAAGATAGGATCTCCACTGTGACGTCACTAAACTTATGTAAGAATTGTTTTAGGCCAGGGCATAATGTTGAAAGTTGTAAACTACCAGGCTCTTGTCGTGTTTGTAAAAAACGTCACAATTCTCTTTTGCACATTCAAAATAATGATGACAACCACATGTCAAACAATTCATTAGTAATGTCTGCTTTATCTTCCCCTGAAATTTTATTATGTACCGCCAAAGTTCAAATCACCAATTCTATCACTAAGTCATCTATGTCAATACGAGCCTTACTTGATAGCGGAAGTCAGTCTTCTTTTATAAGCCTAGCTGTAAAGCAAAAACTAAACTTGACTTCTCAGCAATCCAATGTCAATGTAATAGGTATTGGCCAAATTCCACTTAATCAAGCAACAGAGAGATGTACTCTTCTATTACAATCCAATGAAACCTCTTATCAAGTATCCATGTTTTGTTTAGTTTTGCCTAAGATTTCAGACTATTTACCTAAAGTTTCCTTTGACCCTAAAGTTCTGAATCTGCCTAATGTCAAACTAGCAGACCCCACTTTCTATGAGCCTTCAACTATCGATATGTTGATTGGCGCTGATCTATTTTGGGACTTGATAGGGTCTAAACAGATATCACTAGGTAAAAATAATCCTATTCTACGCGAGTCAAAGTTAGGATGGCTAATTTCCGGTCCCCTACCAATTTTCCCAATCGTTTCATCAAATAAACAAACTAATTGCAATTTTACACAAATTAACTCAGATCAAACTGATAAATCTAATTTAGATAGCCAAATGTCCATTTTTTGGGAGTTGGAAAATATTCCACATGTGAAGCCCTACACACATGAGGAAAAGTTGTGTGAAAAACATTTTATCTCTAACACTATTCGTGAAGATAGTGGACGCTTCTGTGTAGCATTGCCTTTACGAGCTGACCGAGATTGCTTAGGTTCCTCATATTTACTAGCCAAAAAAAGATTTATTAATTTAGAATCTCGCTTTCGAAAACAACCTGAGCTCCAAAAGGCCTATTCAAACTTTATAGATGAGTATGCTCAACTGGGTCACTTAACTTTAGTCGCAAAACAATTGCCTACTAATTCCTACTATCTCCCTCACCATCCAGTCATTAAAGAGAAAAGTGAGTCCACTAAGTTACGAGTGGTATTTGATGCTTCGGCACGCACCACTTCTGGATTCTCAGTTAACAACATACAAATGGTAGGGCCTACTGTTCAAGACTCCCTATATAATATACTTCTTCGTTTTCGCCAATACAAGTATATAATATCAGGCGATATCGAAAAAATGTATCGCCAGATTAATGTGCGAGAAGCAGATCGCAGTCTTCAGCTGATATTATGGCGCAATAATGAAAACGAACCTTTAAGTACTTACCAATTAAACACTGTTACGTATGGCTTTTCTAGTGCCAGTTTCCTTAGTACCCGGTGCATCTGGCAGCTAGGTGAGGAATGTGACGATCCAAAAATCAAATCTATCATACAAAACGATTTTTATTGTGATGATTTACTAACTGGAAGCGACTATGCCTTAGAACTTTGTCACATTCAACGCTCCGTTTCGGATGAACTGTCTAAAGGTTGTTTTAATCTTAGAAAATATAGGACTAATTTTCCCGAATTATTCTCCAAAGACAAAATTCAAACTGAAGAGGGTGATCTAATAATCAGTCATGCCACTAACACATTAGGTATTGGCTGGTCACCTAATTCTGATGAAATTCACTTTGAAATTCAAATTTCGCCTAGTGATAAGATCACTAAGAGATCTATCCTATCTACAACGTTTAAAATTTTGACCCACTGGGTCTCGTTTCATTATGCACTATAAAACCAAAAATTATGTTGCAGCAGTTATGGAGCCTAAAAATAGACTGGGATGAACCAGTGCCCCATGACATCCAAAAAACTTGGCTAAAGTTTACAAAAAACCTACATTTCATTTCATTAATCAAATTCCTAGGCATGTTTTAGTACAAGATCATACCTCAATTGAAATGCATTGTTTTTGCGATGCATCACAGCAAGCATATGGAGCTTGCGTCTATCTAAAATCCACCAATTCAAAGGGTGACACTCAGGTACATCTACTTACCTCTAAGGCACGTGTCGCCCCTTTAAAACCCACTACTATCCCAAGACTAGAGCTGTGTGCCTGTCTATTGGGTGCTCAGTTAGGCTCATCTGCTACTTCAGCTTTAAGATGCAAAATAGATCGACACTATTACTGGACCGATTCTAGTGTCGCTTTGGGTTGGTTAAAGTCCCCAAGTAAAACTAAAACTTTTGTAGCCAACAGAGTAGCAGCTATAGGAGAGCTCACTGACACCTCTATGTGGCTACACGTGCCTACTGCCGAAAACCCAGCAGACCTTGCTTCCAGAGGTATAGATCCCAATAATCTACAGCACTGTTCCTTGTGGTGGCATGGCCCCGCATACCTATTGGAATCGGAATCTTCATGGCCCACTGCTTATTCTATCAAAAATGAACTACCAGTTCAACTCACCTTTTTGACGGAGTCTGCACCTTTGGAGCAAGTAATAGATTTTAAGCGATTTTCTAAGCTATCTAAATTACAAAGAGTCTACGCCAGGGTATATAGATTTATAAATAATTGCAAATATCCTACAACAAAACTAATAAATGAATTACAAATCAATGAATTAAATAAATCAATGAACTCCCTTATAATAATAGCTCAAAACGAATCCTTTGC
Organism: Carposina sasakii; assembly: GCA_014607495.2. Lineage (NCBI taxonomy): Eukaryota > Metazoa > Arthropoda > Insecta > Lepidoptera > Carposinidae > Carposina > Carposina sasakii. The sequence goes on along the minus strand of CP053175.1, from coordinate 8,080,142 downwards.
CAAGGAAATTAATATTTTAAAAAAGAACAAATCCCTTTCAGCTAAATGCCATATCTCTTCATTAAACCCATTTGTAGATCAATCTGGGTGTCTTCGCGTAGGAGGTAGAATTGATACCGCAAACTATGCCTATGAGAAAAGGCACCCAATTGTTCTAGATGCTAATCATCACCTTACCAAGTTGATTTTCCAGCAAGAGCACATACATCTCTTACATGCAGGCCCTCAACATTTATTGTCTTCTGTTAGAGACCAGTATTGGCCTATAAGAGGTCGTAACTTAGCACGAAAAACGGTTCGTAACTGTCTCGTATGTCAGCGTTTTAAGGCGAAAACAATGTCGAATATTATGGGAAACTTACCTAATGAACGTGTTGAGCCAGACTTTCCATTTAAGACAGTAGGGACTGACTTTGCTGGACCATTTTATATTACAGATAGGAAAGGAAGGGGTTGCAAAATTACTAAATGTTATCTATGTATTTTTATTTGTTTTCGTTATAAATGCGTTCATCTTGAAGCCGTAAGTGAACTAAGCAAAGACGCTTTTATGTTAACAATGAAAAGGTTTACGTCGCGTAGAGGCGTACCTAACATAATTTATTGTGATAATGGCACAAATTTTGTCGCTGCAGCCAAAGAAATATATAGTTTTATAGAATCAAACAAAGATGCTCTATTTGAATTTGGGGCTCGTCGGGGCATTGAATTTAGATTCTCCCCCGCATACGCTCCTCACTTTAACGGATTGGCTGAGGCTGGAATCAAATCTGCGAAACATCATATTCATAGAGTTTTAGGAAACACACACCTCACCTTTGAGGAGCTGTCGTCTCTATTTGCACAAGTTGAAGCTATCCTCAATAGCCGTCCCCTATGTCCTCTCAGCTCTTCTCCTAATGACTACCAGTCCCTTACCCCGGCTCACTTTTTGATTGGTAGATCGCTAACATCGCTGCCTACGCCGAACCTCATGGACGATAACACCAGTCGCCTGGACCGCTACCAGCGTCTCGAGCAAGCCAGACAACACTTCTGGAGCCGGTGGACCCGCGAATATGTCGGAGAACTACAACAGCGCACGAAATGGCGTACAAGCTGCAAAGATTTGAAACTTAACGACCTAGTACTAATAAAAGAGGACAATACTCCTCCTCTACGCTGGCGACTAGGAAGAGTCGCTAAGCTATTTCCAGGCACGGATGGCGTACCTCGCGTCGCCGACATCTCTACATCGCAGGGAACGCTACGAAGAGCTCTAAATCGTCTCTGCCTTCTACCTACCTCTGAAGATAATTCTTGAAAGCTCTGTTTAGTTAGAGCTTCCAAGGGCCGCCAAGATGTCTACGCCAACAATGGCTGTATGGACATAGTTCCTTTTTCCTGTGCTCCGAGATATAAAAAACATATAATTTAATTATTCAAAAATGTCTGTAACGAATTAGCACTTCATGTAATAAATTTCCAAAAAGCAATCAAATTCTTTTCTTTGTTCGCCTAATATTGAACAGTATGTATATAATTTATCCAACCAGAATCAGGAAAACTTGGTCGAAATTTCATTGAAAACGGCGCGAAAATTTCCAGAAACATTTAATTACTTCGCAGTCCGGGAGCGTCCGCCGGGAGCAGGGGAAATGTCGAACTACCCCCGATGTTGGACGCAGTTTTCTGAACGAACTAACAAACTTTTAATTCACCCCCAGGTATAAAATATGTCGTAGTTTTCTGCAATTTCCTGTTAGTTCAACATATTAAAAACGGTGATGAAAGAAGTTTTTCTAGATTTTTTTCTTCATATCATAATTTATTGCTGATTGACTTTATGTTAGTAACTTGTCTATTTATTGCATTAATTTAATTATAAGCTCCACTTTTAGCAAATAAGTAAATTTAAATGGCTGAAGGAGAAAAGGGCTAAAATGGACCAAAACGTTATTCTGATACCGGTACAAGCTATTCAACTGTCAAGTTTCATCCTAACTTGTTCGATAGCTATTTAGAGAAAGAGTTATGAATACCTAACTATTTCACGTAATCACACACTTTCATATTTATAAGTTTTTTGGTTGGAAGCAAACAGCATATAAGTAGGTAAAGTTAATGGAAAGTTTATTATAATCAGGACACGAAATAATTGTGTTTTCCTACATCAGTCTCCCTTGCTACCCTTGTGTTTAGGGTTGAGAAATGTGCCCCATCACTGCGGGAATGATTGCATGAATAATTGTGGACATACCACACTGTACAGGGTGTAAAGTGACCACCAGCAAAATGTTGAAAATATGTGAAGTGTACTGATACTATTGATACTTAAGAGTAAATACTGAATAATTCTTAAAGGAGGATTATTTACATCTGTCTGCGCATAGCAGCATCTAACTTTCACAATGGATACAATCTTACTTTTAAAGTTATTAGACATACTGATCTGATGCGGGGCTTTACAAGAATACATCAGCTGCATCTATCTCCTTTCGTAAGAGTCGACTAAGGAACTCGGAGATTCTCTCAGGCGATAATCTAGCAATATGCCACTGATAAACATACATACATATACGATATGTATACATAGGACTAATGACATATATTATTAATAACTCCTATGCTGCTCTGGGAGTGAAAAAAAAATTATAATACTACAGCTGCTTCTCTTTCCGGGCATCCTGTACAAGTTAGTTCTCTTGCATCTGCCATCACCTTCCGCCCTCAAGCGATGAGCTAGCAATACCTCACTGATCATCAACACCTGACCCCGCTACGCTAAACGTGGCTGTAAGGATTTCCTTTGTGATACTGCAGCTCTGGCTACTCCACTTTGTGGGCATAGCCGTGTGAATATATATGTATACCGTGTCTTCTATGCTGCTCTGGGAGTGACAAACAAATGTATAATACTACAGCTGCTTCTCGGTGTCTTGATGTTTTGTAGGCGAAGGGCTGACCACCTACTAACCGAACTTGTACATCTCAACTATACCCTCAAAATTGGTCAGAAGTGGCACCATATGGTTCTTTCGGCCCTTGGTGCTCTGCCTACCCGTAAGGGATAAAGGCGTGATTATATGTATGTATGTAACTCCATAGATGATATTACCGCTTTACTACTTTGGTTAAAACCCTAAATCTACATCAAACAAGTCATTTTAAGCACCGATATTAAAAACCCGCCTAAATAAACAAATTTTAAATAAAATTAAGCTAATAATATTTAATAAGGGTGAAAATATCTCATCGAAAAGGACCCAATAACGCTCCCATTTAAATAATTCGGGATATGAGGGTAGGTGGAATTTTATCACGAAATAATTATGTCGAGGAGCTGTGAAATCACTGTCATGTCAATCTATGTCATAAACTAATCCCGCAAATGTAAATTCTTCTTCTTCTTCAGCCTATTGCAGTCCACTGCTGGACGTAGGCCGCCACAAGGCTACTGCCACAGGGGGGTTTTTGCTCATAGTCTGCACGCTGGGCAGGCGGTGTGATTGCCGCAGTGTGATTTTCGGACTACTTTGTCAGCACGGGAGGGGCTGCTGCCCGCCTCCCGGAAACCCTTAATCGCCTCGTACCCACGGACAGGCATGGGGTGGTACAAACTCTACTCTGCCGCCACAATGCGGCTCATATACGGTTGTTGTTAAAACCTCTCCTCTCTGTAACTGTTCCCTGAATTTTACCAAATTTCGTATCTTCGCAGGTCAAATGCAATTTATGAAATGACTACCCAATTCTACATTACGATTTCCGTAGGTGTACCAAGGTAGCGATAGCAGATGTCATTTTAATTTTTTCCCTTTTCTTAAAATTTATTCTTATTCTTTATTGCACATACACAAAAAGAAATATGGCATACAAAATTAAAGAATTTGTTATTACAGAACAAAACAGGGAGGGATAAGTCCCAAACAAGCAACTTTCTAATTTGATTCTGTTTAACTACGCATGTGCTTTACGCGATTTCTTCTGCGTAATCTTTACTAATACTGTTTTTGGAAAATATTTGTTTGTCTTGTCTTGTCATACTTTCCGAAATTTCGTGATGATTCTCGCAGCGTCATTTATTTAATAATTTAGAAACTAATTGGAGGCATTTCTGTTTCTTTCTACACACATATTGTCTCCATTTAGACGACAGTTTTTTTGACCTATTGTCTTAGCTCGCTGGATTATTTAGGCTATTGGCCATGCCTAAATGCGCCATAAGTTCCTCAGTTGGCTTTTACGACATGCACGTAAGATGACACTGATGTATTCTAGTGAAACTCTACATTTCATCAGCACAGGCTTTTAAAAATATGTTAGGAAATTCCGGTGCAAATTAAATTTATCTGCCGACCGTACCGCTTACGTAATACGTTATTACGCCGAGGCCGGTGGCTGGAATCAATTCATATGTTTTATATTATTAAATTTAGCGAGTTTCGACAATTTTGCCGACGGTACCCGCCATTTTGAATTTTCCCTGAAGCTTAATGTTTACTTCGAATGTTTTTTTGGGTACGTTTTCACTTTAATTATGAAGATGGAAAATCGGCTTGTTTAGAGATTTGGTATGAAATGGCTGGCTTATTTTGAAAAGTATGCTATTTCCAATTTTGAGTGTGGAGAATATTGTCACGGTTTGGACGTTTATTTAAAATATAGTATCATTGGAAACGTGTGTGTATAAGTAGGTATGAAGTGTATTGATACTTTACTGACTTACTCGGGACTTTGAGAGTCTTCAATCAACAGATACCCAGTTTCTTTTTCGTTAATTTTTATTATCAACTTTTTTGGTAAATGAAGGACGCTTTTGAATAAAATTTGCATTTAGAAATAAAAGCTTTGTATTAATGAGGTAACATAGCAGTAGATATTAGAGTAAGTAGAAAAGAAATTGTATCATTATTATTTTTATATCATATTTTTAGAGGGTTATTATTTTTTATATTATTGGAAGTATAATTTTTATTATAAATATGTTTTTAAGAAATAAAAAAATTTTTCACCCGAGTGGGACTCGAACCCACGACCTCTTTCATTCCGTGCAGAGCTCTCACCAACTGAGCTACCGGGTCAATTACTCGGATGGCGAATTTTACCATCTCTTTTAAATTACATTATTGGCAACGTTATTTTTTCATCCCGATAGCTATACACTAGCCAAATCTCGGTAAACAAAGCTGAATCCCTCAGCACAACCATATCCCAGCGGATTATATTATAGAGAAGTATAATTTTTGGTTTCACCCATTGTCGCTTATACAGGGTGTAAAAAGACAACGATGTTTTTTTTAATACCTCGTTTTCTTTGTAAGGTTATGGTCATTTTCTTTTATGGAACCAATCCTGGGAAACGACAAAAAAAATATGAAAAAACATTATATTGCAAAATTGCAAGCTAGGTATTCGTTTGCTGCTCCAAGTACAAATGTACCTACAAAACTTAACATTATAACGTTTTTAGAAATTAATCTACTCGGCTTTTACCGCCGGTTTTACACTGTACACGGGCCTAAGCCAAGTGTACAGTATTTACTTCTTATTATTATCACTATTATTCATTATTATTATTAATCTGTATATGTATTAAATGTGATTATGGAATTATTTTTCTGAAATAAATTATTATTATTATTATATTATAACATTTTGACATGGTATCTTTGAAAAAAATGTTTGTTAACGATTTCAGATGGATTTATGTAAAAAAAATTATAATATTAATGTAACTTTGGACCTCAATATCTTGGAAACCCGTGGTTTCCCAGGGGTACTTCCATAGAAAAAAATGATCGTGATGTTACAAAGAATACGAGGTATTAAAATAACAAAGTTGCCTTTTACACCCAGTATAGCCACTAGACAATATGAAGAATTCCCTAACTCATTATGTATACAATTTTGAAAAATAAACATGTGATTTCGAGTCTGAAATTGTATAAAAGCTGTACTTACGCCACATGGCGCATTGCACCCGTGCAAAGCCGGGGCGAGTTGTTATATAGCCTGTCTTCCTCGATAAATGGGCTATTTATTTATGAAATAATTTTTCAAATCAGACCGGTAGTTCCTGACATTAGCGCTTTCAAACTAACAAACAAACTCTTCAGCTTTATAATATTATAGGTATACCTATAGTATGCCGCGTGGTGCCGGCAGAGTAGAATTCGTACCACCCATGTCTGCCCGTGGGTATCGTACGAGGCGATTAAGGGTTTCCGGGAGGTGGGCAGCAGCGCCTACCGTGTTGACAACATAGTTCAAAATACAAACTGCGGTTACCAACCCGCCTGCCCAGCGTGGTGACTATGGGCAAATACGCCCATGGCAGTCTTGTGGCATGCCCTGGGGGAGGCCTACGTCCAGCAGTGGACTGCAATAGGCTGATGATGATGATGATGATGACCTATAGATTTAAGACGAATGAGAGCTTCATTCGTGCCTCAGTGAGAAAGATCCCTAAAATAGGGAAATTCCTGACACGAACATCTAATATTTTTCGGGGAAATTAGAAAACGTATTTTTTTTTCGTTAAATTAAAAGAAATGGGATTGCCTCTTGTTACAAAGTAAGTGAGTTATTAGGAAATTATGTTGGATTTGGGGTATTTGTTTTTGTATCTGGCAATATTTCTATCGAAATATTAGATTTATAAAGGAAATATTCGGAGGTTATTGACTTCGATTCAAGGGGTAGGTGATTGGCCTTGTTGGATAAAATCAGGAAGTAAATATAAAACAGAAGGTATTATATGTTTATGCCGAGTAAGACCCTCTTGTCCCTCTACTGACTTGTACAGTATGCCCGGGAAGAGAAGCAGCTGTAGTATTATACGTTTTTTTTTTCACTCCCAGAGCAGCATAGAAGAAATATTACGTATGAAACAGAATATTAACAAAGAGTACAAGAGAGTATTGGTTGGATACTACAAAGACGCCAAACAGAATTCAATTCGTACAAGACCGCATACTTGGTCAACTATCTCATTCTATTGCTCCGAATCAGCAGGGATAGAGATACTGGAAGTAACTGATAATTGTTTTTTTAGGAGACCGGTTTTTGATCATCATCATTAGCAATTAGTGATGAATGATCATTATTATGTATTTATTTAGTTCAATCTACAGGGTGTAACAAGAAGGGTATGTTAAGCGAAAAGCTATGTAAATAGCCCACTATAGAGAACCTATCCACAAAATTTGAGATCCCAAATCACATGTTTATTTTTCCCGATAGTATGGAGAATTTTTTAAATATCTCAGGATTTTTCATACAATCTTGAAAAATAAAAATGTGATTTCGAGTTTCAAATTTTGGAAATAGGTTCTCTATGGTGGGCTATTTATACAGTTTTTCGCTTAACATACCCTTTCTGTTACACCCTGTATATTGTTTTTGAAAGTCACATTGTTTAAAATATGACATCTTTTTTTAAATGAAACTTTAATCGGAATATCAAATTGATTTTATTAGATATTAAAATCCGTCCCTATAATTGTAATGTCGATCGCCAATCTCAGCTGGTTCAATAGTTTCTATGACACTCTAGTACTATTTCCCAATATACCGCATTTCTGAGTTAATTAATATCCTCTTAACTACTCGCATGTAGTACCATTCCGAGGGCCGATTGGTGTAGTTGGTAGTGACCCTGCCTGCAACGCCATAAGTCCTAGGATCGAATCCCGGTAGGCGCAAATATTAATAATATGAATATCGATGTTTGTATCAGAGTCATGGATGTTTCGATATATATCTGTGTATTTATATACCATTGCTTAGTACCCACGACACAAGACCTTAGGGATATTAGTGTGCGTGTCAATCAAATGGGTGAGCCTACATAAGATGAGCCCTCTCCTTTGCCATATCTTTATATTATAATATAGATTACATTATTATTCATTGTTCTATTAGTAGCAAATGTCGCTTCCAGTACTAATTTATCTACAAAACTAGATGTTTAACTTCAAGCGTCGGTAATGTACAAAATTTGTCTTCGCAAAGTTGCCATTCCAAACTTAGCTACATTTATTCGACAACTCATCCACATTGCAAATTAAACCGTATTCCAATGCAATATGTGTGTCGATCAGAGTTTTTGAACGCAAACTTAAGTTTGTGAAGTTTCAGTTTGGGAATCGCGAAAATTTTAATGAGTCCCGAATGTTATGTTTTGCGTCTAGCAGGTGACCGGCTTTCACCAACCCGTCTGCTCAGCGTGGTGACTATGGACAAAACCCCCCTATGGCAGTAGCCTTGTGGCGTGCTCTGGGGGAGGCCTACGTCCAGCAGTTGAATGCAATAGGCTGATGATGAAGAAGAAGAAGACTATGTATTTAGTGTTTTGAAATCATCATCATCTTCCTGCCCCTATCCCACTATAAATGGAGTCGACGTAATATGGTTTCTTTCGAAATTTACATTGTCAAAGATTTGGCGTTCAACTGCGTTCAACGGAATGTTTACTAGTATAGTTAAGATTTAGTTTGGCTAGTTTAACAGCGTTTTAGACATTTTCAACGTCTTTCTTTGGCTTTACATATTCAAAATTTTGTACAATACGAAATGTGCCTAACATAACGTTTTTGGTTGTAGTTTAGTCTTACAATACAATAGTGCGATTGCCTTTCTGAGAGGCTCGAAGCCGGTAAGTGTAAACGTAGCCCTATTTCTTGACATAGGTAAGGTTGACATATTTATACTCTGAGTATTCGCCCTGCGACGTGACTGGCTATAAAATAGCGAATTTGTGACTTCTCCGGTTAGGTTACGGTTAATATTTATGCGACTTGAAGAGAAGCTGGTAGAGTGCGTTTCACCGTATAGTTCTGATGGATGATGGCGCTAATTACTGTGTGAATGACCACATTTTCTGTTTCACTGCATATAAAAAATGCCAGTTCCGAAATCTGGTATAGGAATTATTCTATCAAACGGACAGTAGTAACTGGATGGCGAAAGTGGGAGATCGAGCTTTGTGACGTGCTCTGGGGGAGGCCTACGTCCAGCAGTGGACTGCAATAAGCTGATTTAAACATGTGGACGTAATTAGTGTTAACATAATACTGTTTATTTATTATTATACTGTGTTGGCCGTTGAACTGATCCAGGCATTCACTAGAATACATCAGCTGCATCTCCTTCCGTGCATGTCGTAAGAGTCGACTAAGGAACTCAGCGTACTCTCAGGCAATGACCTTGTCACTTATTTTACACCTGGTTTATTATACAGGGTGATTTTTGGTCGTCAACGTTGCCGAAAACAACGGAATCTCCTCATCATCAGGATAATTTTTCTCCATGGAAGCATACCTAGGAATTTAAGTGTCTGGTTCCCAAGATATTAGGGTCCAAAGTTGAGTAAATAGGTAATAGACTTGTGTTTTTCTGCATTAATGCACATAGACGCGCGTAGCAAGATTTTTTCACTAGAAATATTAATATCTGCCAATGAAAAAACTAGCATAAACACTGGACACTATAAATTTTACCCGAAAAAGTAATAAAAAAAAACAAAAAAAATTACATTGTTTCCCAGCATTTTGTTTGGATCAAGTTACTTTATTTGATGTATGTATATATGTCGTGGCCATATCGTAGAATTGATCATTTCATGAAATGGTCGAGCATTTCATGAAATGGTCGCATTTCATGAAAAGTTCAACTGTCTATTGGCCACATCATGATATGGTTTGGGCAGATCGATGATAAAAATCGTTTCTCGATATGGGCAACTAAACGCCCGATCATTTCATGAAGTGGTCAAGATTATTGATCATATCGTAAAATAGTTACATGAATCACCGGTAGATGCGCTGCGCGCGTTTTTTTTATGTGTGAAGATGGCGGATTTTTCTTTTTAGGTTATAAAACAAATTAAAGAGAGTAGGGTGACTTTGCAGAAGAAGTTCACGGATAGTGTGTTATATTGTATAATGTATATTAGACTTAATGGTGGTTTATAATAATATTGTTAAACAAAAACCTTAGATTACGATAGGTTAGGTTAGGTTAGGCTATGACAAATGACGCACGAGCCGAGCGAGCGGAGCGAGCGTGCCCAGGCAGCGTCCGGCGATGTGCAAGATGCGAATCGCTTTTGTAAAGTCTTTTATGTTTTTAAATACTATATTGTGAAAATATCACATAAATAATAGCAAAAAAAATCATACCATCATACCTTATGGTATACTTATATATGGTGTACGGTATATATTATTTATATAAGCTCTTACACATTGGGATTTTATGGACATCCTGATTTTAATACGATTTGGCCAAACGTGGATGACAAAATCGTGAAATGTAGACGATTTAACGATCTGGTCAAATTGAATTGGCCACTTCATGAAATGCGACCACTTCATGAAATGCTCGACCGTTTCATGAAATGATCAATTTTACAATATGGCCACGACATATATATTACCTTTCGTTAAGGGTGTCAACGAAAAAACATCCTGTGTTGTATGATGACACATAGACGGATTAACCCGCTGATGTTACTTTTACATAAGAGACATAATTTGATATTCCACAGAAGACTGATGTTGATATTTTTAGTAACTTTCCCTAATGCGACTCGGTTGAGGGATAAGTAATACTTTGATTGACAGGCATTATTTTTCAATGATTGAGTGTGAGGAAGTCTGATGTAGCGATTAATGATATGGGAGTAAAATTACCTCAAAGGTAAAATTAAAGCACGTGATCTATCTTTTGTCTTCGCTATCCTCTCGCTATCTCTTTCCTACGGTACCTTCAATTTGTTGAAATGAAAGCTGACTCATTGTATCTTATCTGTGGTTATAATGTTGCACCAAATCTGAGCTCTGAATGCCGAATTTATCGCCGGAAATTCGGTCTAAGTTTGAACAGAAGAATTGATGAAATTTTTATCTTATTTAATGCTGATTTTTTTCTAGAATAAGAATACCATATTAAAATAACGTTGAATATTTGTCTTAGGTCTGTGGGTGGGTCTGTTCTTTATTTTTCTATTGGTCATGCTCAACATATTTTTATGTAGTAGTCGATTTATCCGAAATATCAAATAATGCTCATGATCCAATCGATATCATTTTAAATTACTTTTTTCTATTTTAGATTAGGTACTTACTTCTTTACTTTCTACTAAATTATTTCACGTGCTTATAATAATATTGAAATCTTACCACAATATACAGGGTGATTTTGGTCATCAACGTCCCCGAAAACTACGTAATCTCCTCATCATCACGATAATTTTTCTCCATGGAAGCATACCTGGGAAGTGTCTGGTTTCCAAAATATTAGGGTCCAAAGTTGAGTAAATAGACTGCGTTTTTCTGCATAAATACACATAGACGCGCGTAGCAGGATTTTTTCACGAAAAATAATTAATATCTGTCTATAAAAAAACTAACATATACACTAGACACTTTAAATTTCGCACGATCAAGGAACTTAAAATTAAAAAAAAAAAAAAATCCCAGCATTTTTTTTGGCATAAACTTACTTTATTTCATGTATAGAATACGTACCCTTCGTTAAAGGTGGCCACAAAAAAACACCTTGTATACTTATAAATAAAATTGTGTTGGGTTTTAGAGTTCCATAATAATTAGTGGTTTACTAATTTCTACAATCCTGAGGATGCCACGGTTGTTGGCGAAACATATGTAGATTATGAATCTAGTTGATTTCGGAAATAGTGCGATGTATTATCTTGCATGCTAGGTGCTCGGATCTGGTTTCTGGCGATTGTAGTTAGTGCAAGTGCTTGTTTTCGCAGTTATGAGTTATCAGATCCGAGGGTCAGTGGAGGGTGTAGGGTCCGGTGGTGGGCGCACCCATAGTGAATATAAACTTATTAAAATAGCTAATAAAGATCGTAGGAAAAACAAAGAACTTTCATCTATGATATTCTTCTACCTTACAATCTTTTTTCTCAATTAAGGAAATTAACAAAATATTAGAATATTTATTAGAAAATGACAGATCACTAAAAACGAAAAGAGGGCGAAGTTCGGCAATGCCGAATACTTAGGTACATCCCTATTCTGTAGATGTAACATGTAACTCATAGCCTATACCGTAACTTATGGGGAAAAGGGATGCCTATAGGATAAATTTATGGGATAGAGAGAGACGTCATTTAGTTCACGTGACCTGTTCGTAGTGGATTTTGGTGATATATGATCGTTATTTTGGAATCTATAGAGAATGTCACAATATTGAAAGAGAATAGGTTATTTATCAAGGCGGCGGTAGGCTCATACATTACCATATGGGACTTTATAGGCTAGAACTGCGGGGACAGATGTAAATAACATAGGTACCTACTTAATCTTCTTCTTCAGCCTATTGCAGTCCACTGCTGGACGTAGGCCTCCCCCAGGGCACGCCACAAGGCTACTGCCACAGGGGGTTTTGCCCATAGTCACCACGCTGGGCAGGTAGGTTGGTGACCGCAGTGTGATTTTCGGACTATGTTGTCAGCACGGGAGGCGCTGCATATGTCTATGTTTACATAGAAATAGTTCAACGTTTTGTTATGAATGCCATTATGTTTGAAATAATAATATAAATATAAATATTCACACACTACACAACACATTAATAACCTAGTCCAACATGAAGATCCCTAACGTCTTGGGTCGTGGGTACTAAGCAACGGTATATAAATACATAGATAAATATAGAAACATCCATGACTCGGAAACAAATATCCATATTCATCATATCAATGTTTGCACCTACCAGGATTCGAACCCAGGACCTATGGCGTCGCAGGTAGGGTCACTACCTACTAGACCAATCGGCCGTCCTATAAATATATCGCTGTTTCTAATCCGCTTGCTCATTTAGCTCTACGACAATCTTTTTGGTTGTTTTTGTCAGTACGTCATATTATACCTATATTAAAACAATGTAGATACATGTATTTATTGTCATGAGATTTAACATTTATGATTGCAAAATTAATCTATGCATATAATAAAAATGTAACGAATCGCTGTCTGTACATGGAAGATATATGAGAAAAAATATTAGAGGAGAACTTTATCAACGCAATAGTACCCGAAAATAATAATTTTTGGAATTTTTGTCTGTTTGTCGGTTTGTCTGTGCGTTTATGCACGCTAATCTCAGAAACAGCTGAACCGATTTCGATGCAGTTTTCAGGAATATATTGTGACAGGTCCCACTTAACATATATGCTACTTTTTATTCCGGCAAAATGTTTTTATCCCGGATAATTTCGACATTTGTATTCCACGCGGACGGAGTATAAAGATTAAAGCTACCAAAGTTAAGTAAAATGCGATATTTATCAAACATGTAAGTACGTTCAAAAAACTAATTTCACCCTGAAATTGTGCACATTTCAGCCCACATTTGTCTCTGTTCTGTGGCTACAAATACAAATTTATCTTTGCCAACACCAGTGTCGCTAGTATCTACGTAAAACGTAACAAAAATTACTACATAACCCTGCTTACTCTTACTTCCGCTTGTGGTTATAGATCAGCAACTCACGACCTCGGAGTGACTTATAAATTTTGATGGTCTGACCCGATTTTTCTTTGCCACTGTAAAAAAGCAACGTCACATTCTTGAAATATTTAGCGTTATTTATTTATAAAATGTCGCAAAATTAATAACTTATTTATTTAGTTTTAAAATTATCAATAAAGAAAATGGAAAAAAAATTTCACCCTAGTGGGAATATTTATTTTAAGTTATATAAGTGAACGTTTTCGATGGTCTTCGTCTTCAGCCTATTGCAATCCACTGCTGGACGTAGGCCTCCCCCAGGGCACGCCACAAGGCTACTGCCATAGGGGAGTTTTTGCCCATACTCACCACGCTGGGCAGGCGTAATAACTACTTAAGCGTATACCGAACTTAAACTCAAACTTTTATGTAAAAAATATCGGTTTCAATTTATTCGTTATTGTACACAAACATTTTATACCGAAAAAGTATAATAGGCGGTGATAGCCCAGTGGTTAAGACGTGCACCTTCCAAACGGGAGGTGTGAGTTTGATCCCAGTCACGGGCCTGTATGTAAGTACCAATGAATTTAATTAAATGTACAGATTTTAATGTTGTAAAATTGTCACTTAGCTCGTGCCTCGGAAAGCACGTAAAACCGTTGGTCCTGCGCCTGATCTCTCTCCGGTCGTGTCGGCTTTCCGTCCCATCGGACTATGAGAGTGAGGGAATAGGGAGTGCATCTGTGTTTGCGCACACACTTGTGCACTATAATATCTCCTGCGTATCTGACCAATCTCCGTAGAGATTGATCGCCTTGGCCGAAATACGGTCAGGGATCATCATCATCGTACCGAAAAACTGTTTACAATAACTTTTTAACTAAATTACGAAAAAAAAGAAAAAAAATAATCTAGGTATAATATAAAGGGGTGCTTATTCCTAAAAGAGAGTTCCTAGAAGCAAATAATTTGGAATAGTGAAAGTTGGATGTGCGTAAACTTATAAGTACGAGTAGAGTGCGAGAAATGGAATTAGGATTGACATAACACATGACAAAGGATTATAATGCCAGTGGCTTTGTCATCATAAGTGAGCTACGTACATCGAAACACCATGTAAAGCCTCGAGCGCACCGGATGCATATGCGTGCACGTAAGCGTAAACGTACACCTCTGAGTTTTATCTATGGAACTGTTACCGCTTGACGTCTATGCTTACGTCTACGCATACGCATCCGGTCTACCCGTGCCTATACAGTTCCATACATTACAACTCAGAGGTACGTGTACATACGTCTACGCTTACGTGCTCGAGCCTTAAATGTGCAGATATTCCCGTACCAGACGCCTCGGATATTAAAACCTCCAAAAACCTCGGATGAAAAAACCCAACTGCGTAAAATTTTTGACCTAGTGTTACTCTCACGACTAGTCGAATCTAATGATTCAAGTTCAAATGCGACTAGTTGTTTAGGCATAGAGGCATATAGAGCATGCCAGAGAAATATACAAACATATTATACACTCAAAAAACTTTCTGGCGCAGTTGAGTAAAAACAAGCATAGTTTTTTTCTCGAAACAAAATAATTCGCATGTAATACACCAAGAAAGAAACGTATCTATCTATATAATTTTTAAGCACCTCAAATATTACACAGTAAAATATTATAGGACTGCGCCAGAAAGTGAGTTAGGTTTTTTAGTGTACGGCTATTGTGCTGACAGCATAGTCCGAAAATCACGCTGCGCCTAGTAGCCTTGTGGCGTGCCCTGCGGGACGCTTCCGTCTAGCTGTGGACTGCAATTAAATAGGCATACATGCGAGGTATTAGCCGCGTGGTGCCGGCAGAGTAGAGTTTGTACCACCCCTGCCTGCCCGTGGGTATCGTACGAGGCGATTAAGGGTTTCCGGGAGGTGGGCAGCAGCGCCTCCCGTACTGACAACATAGTCCGAAAATCACACTGCGGTCACCAACCCGCCTGCCCAGCGTGGTGACTATGGGCAAAACCCCACTTGTGCACGCTAATTTCAGAAACGGCTGAACCGATTTCGATGCAGTTTTCAGTAATATATTGTGACAGGTCCCACTTAGCATATAGACTACTTTTTATCCCGGTCAAATGTTTTAATTCCGGATAATTTCGACATTTCGTTTTTTCTGCAGTCCATGCGGACGGAGTCGCGCGCGTCCACTAGTAACGTAATAGGCTGAAGAAGAAGAAGAATATATGCGAGGTATATCAAAGCTCAGATGTCGCTATAACACGCCATTTCGTGGCCACAGCCAATCTATGTCTGATCTGTGTGGCCAACAGAGTTATTCGCGCGATGTTCAATAGTTAGTAGCTTAGTCACGAAACATTTCCTATTGGATTCGTTACCTGTCGCTAAATTGTTATATTTGTGCCCGAGCAGCGGCGGTAGGCTCACCTTTTACCACGTGGGATTTAATAGGCTAACTGGTCAAAAATGGGCGTGTATTTTGCACACTTCTGCCCAACCTCCTTGGGGGATAATGGACGAGACTTATGTCCAGTACACTAGTTAGCAAGTCCAAGGCACGTTACAATTTACTGAAGCCACATGCTCCGCTATACGTTAGACAAAGCACTGCGGTCGCATAAGGTAGTGTGTGGTTGGAATTTGTACGTACTGGGTTATGATTTGTAGGCTTCTCAACGTTGAACTTTGAACATAAAATAGAAGAGGAATTATTTGTGTGCAGCAGTATTAAAATAACTTATAAAATAATTATTAATGATTGACCCGGTAGCTCAGTGGTTAGAGCGGCTGGCACGGTTTGCAGTGGTCGTGGGTTCGATTCCCACTCGGGCGAAGAATTTTTTCCATATTCTTTATTAATAATTTTATAATATATAATATCTTGACAAAGATGAATTTATAAAAACACTTCTCCATTAATATAATCCGTTAGGATATGGTTGATCGTTTCATTTTTAAACATTGTGCTGTGGGATTCAGCTTTGTTTGCCGACATTTAGCTAGTGTTTTGCTATCGGGATGAAAAATAACGTTGCCAATATGTTATTTAGAAAAGAGATGGTAAAGTTCGTCATCCGAGTAATTGACCCGGTAGCTCAGTGGTAAGAGCGGCTGGCACGGTTTGCAGTGGTCGTGGGTTCGATTCCCACTCGGGCGAAGAATTTTTTCAATTTTCTTTATTAATAATTTTATAATATAAATGATTATGTTGACGAATTGGGTAGCTGGAACTGCTGGAGTATAGAGGAGATCCCACAGTCACCCACGTGTATTTAGCTTAGCGCTTGAGAGAATGCCCGAGTCCCTTAGTCGAGTCTTACGATATGCACAGAAGGAGATGCAGCTGATGTATTCTAGTGAAGCCCCGCATCAGCACAGAATAACTAACCCAACTGGTCAAAGTTAACATAGGTACATTACTCGAAAAATAGAACCTTGCTTTCGGCGTAGTCGGGTAACAAAATAACTTAAATCAACCTATCTCCTCAACATTTATGAGTAAAACAACTTAAATACTCAAGTAAAATTCTAAAATACCCGTAATTACAAAAACCTAAACATTTCAGCGCAGTTTCTCAGATAATGTTAATCTAAAATTAACTGAAAATTACTCTTTAAAGTTACTTTTCAGAAGCTTTGCTTAATTATTAACTATTAAGTCTCGTTTTAAGTTTGGTTGAAAAACTTTGTATAATAGATTTAATTGAATACTTCAAGTGGTTTTAATAAAAAGTTTCAGAATAACATTGCCAATATGTAATTTAGAAAAGAGATGGTAAAATTCGTCATCCGAGTAATTGACCCGGTGGCTTAGTGGTTATTGCGGCTGGCACGGTTTGCAGCGGTCGTGGGTTCGATTCCCACTCGGGCGAAGAATTTTTTCCATTTTCTTTATTAATAATTTTATAACAATGAAATAGTAAATACTAATTGTGTATTTATTTTTGCTCATAATAATACTCAATGCATCTCTTTTCGTGCGTGTCGTAAAAGGAACTCCGTTCTAGCAGATGCTAAGCCATCAGTTTGTCATCAACATCTGATTCCGCTGTGCTGATCGTGGTTGTATGATATGATGATCCTACAGCGTGTTAAGCATAGCAAGAACAGATGTATAAGATCAGTGACATGTTGCTAGCTAGTCGCCTGAGAGAATGCCCCTGAGCTCCTTAGTCGACTCTAAAAACACACACGGAAGGAGATGCAGCTGATGTATTCTAGTGAAGCCCCGCAACAGCATATGTCTACGTCATCATTTACAGCCCTGAGAAGTCCACTGTTGGAAATAGGCCTCCCCCAACAACCTCCACTCCGACCGGTCGGAAGCAGCCTGCATCCAACCGACGCCCGCAACCTTGACCAGGTCATCCGTCCACCTCGCGGGTGGCCTTCCCACGCTGCGCTTGCCGATACGTGGTATCCACTCTAGAACTTTCCGGCTCCATCGGCCATCAGTTCTTCGAGCTATGTGCCCTGCCCATTGCCACTTCAGCTTGCTGGACCGTTCAGCTATGTCGGTGATCTTTGTACGTCTGCGGATCTCCTCATTTCTGATTCGATCACGCAGAGAGATCCCAAGCATAGCTCTCTCCATCGCTCGCTGTGCGATCCTGTGCTTTTTTATGAGGCACATAGTTAGAGACCACGTCTCGGCACCGTAGGTCATCACCGGCAGCACGCACTGGTTGAATACCTTCGTCTTTAAGGACTGGGGTATCTTGGACACAAATAAGCTTCGTAGTTTCCCGAACGCTGCCCAGCCGAGTTGGATTCGCCGAGTTACCTCCTTCTCAAAGTTGGACTTACCTAGTTTGACCGTCTGTCCCAGGTAAACATACTCGTCAACAACTTCAAGCATCGAGCTCCCAACCAGTACAGGAGTGGGCGGCACATGGACGTTCGACATGATTTTCGTCTTGTCCATGTTCATCTTCAGGCCCACCTGTTGGGAGACTCGATTGAGGCCATCGAGCATTGTGCTTAGATCCTTCAGCGATTCTGCCATGACCACGATGTCGTCTGCGAATCGAAGGTGAGTGATGTATTCGCCATTGATATTGATGCCGAGTCCTTTCCATTCGAGAAGCTTAAAGGCGTCTTCCACTGCATTGGTGAAGAGCTTCGGAGAAATAACATCTCCTTGTCTCACTCCCCTCTGCAAAGAAATCGGCTCAGTGCTCCGCTCCTGTACTCGTACCGACATGGTGGCATTGCTGTATAAACACTTCAGCACTTCGATATATCGATGGTCAATATGGCACCGCTGGAGAGACCGCAACACTGCCCATGTCTCGATCGAATCAAAGGCCTTCTCATAGTCCACGAACGCTAGGCATAGTGGCCGATTATACTCTTTGTCTACGTAATGCAGTTAAATTAATTTGGAATAGAGAATGCTTACATCGCGTGCATGATGTCGGAAGTGAGAGGCAGGTTCAAATAGCGCGGTTATTGAGGGCATGTTTACTTTGGAAGGGATTTAAGTTCGCTTCTAAATATAGATCACCTCGTGTAAATAACAATCTTTGCAATAGGCCCTGCAGTGCTAAACGTAGTACCTACTGGCTACTCCGATTAAGGATGTAAACTTATGTACATGTATGTAATTTGTAATATAAAATAAAGAAATGTACACAGAGGTTCGTTCGTTTTTGGTTGACTGACAAAATTATTACAATTAGAACATATTAAAAAAAAATCCCATATTTATTTTTCCAGATAGTATGGAGAATTCCTAAACAACTCAGGAATGTTATTATTATTATGCTTTATTGTATACAGTAAAGTTTTCACAAATAAAGTTTATGACAAAGAAAATGTACAAAAGCGTGCTTATCTCTAAAAGAGATTTCTTCCAGCAAACCAACCGTGAAAGAGAAATTAACATAAGAGGTAGGTATGTGTGCACACAAACAGACCAATAAACTAAATAATTAAATATAAAAAAAAGACATAAACCTAAAATAAACAAAAATACCTAAATAGACTACATAAATATAAATACCTAAATAAAATACATAAACATAGATAAGCTATAAGCATACATAATTTGTTCATACAATCTTGAAAAATAAACATGTGATTTCGAGTCTCAAACTTTGGAAATAGGTTTAGGTGGGGCTATTTACATATCTTTTTGCTTAACATACGAGTACCCTTTCTGTTACACCCTGTATATGTAGGTAGGCATAATGCCATCGACTTTTTTTATTAACATTTTATAAAATTATTAACATTTTGTTTATGTTGAAGAATAATATTTTCATTAATACGTGGGCGTTCACGATTTCGCCCTCGCAAAATTTTGATTATCTTCCCGTGTGAATTTTGAGTACTGCACTGTCAGTGTTACCCTAAACTCTTCAAGGTATGTTTATGCCAAAATATGAAGTAGGTAGCCTACCTCTCCGAGAAAGAGGCTCGATTTTTATGTATGTACGTATGTACACAATATAGATTTTTGTTTTTAGTTTTATTTATAAAGATTTTTGGAATATTAAAATTTAGTACCTAAAATCCTACCGAAAATTTATTCTAAAATAATATCCGATTACGAGTATCCGCAGAGGGATTTTTAAAATTGTTTTTTATTTTTTCTGTATTTCGCGGTAGAGAAGCTTTATAGTTACACCTATATATAAATAGATATTCCTGGTATTTAGTATCCGAGCCGAGACCGTCAGGACACTTACTTATCCCTTGTTTAGCTTCAAATGTACTGCTGTAGAGCAGAATTGAGTATGTACGTGTTACTATAACACTTTTCGAAATTGCTTGTTTCGAAAATAGGAATACTTACAAGTAATTTGTTGACGATTGGTATAGTTAGTGACCTTGCTTGTGACGCCAAAAATACTTTCCCGGTAGATGCAAATATAACGAATATCGATGTTTGTTTCCGAATCATGGATGTTTCTATACTTATCTATGTATTTATATAGGTATACGTACCGTTGCTTAGTACCTACGATACGAGACCTTAAGAATCTTAATGTGGGACAATGTGTTGTGAAATGTGTAAATATTTATATTATTTATTTGTTTATTTATTAATTTATCACTGATCATTAATATCTGACCCTGCTATGCTAAAAGTGGCTGTAAGGATCTCGTTCGTGATCCAGAAGCTCTGGCTACTCAATTTTTTAAACACAGCATGAATTATGAATATTTTAATAACGCATATTGATGTTTCAGCAATGAATTTCGATGTAAGAGCGTTACATACAGCAGATGTATTGCCGTTCATTTCCACGTACCAGCGATACAAGATGCGTGATTAATTTAAAGTTTTTAAACTAGAGTATCTCCAGCCACGTACCCAATTCCTTCGCACGCCCGCCCAAAGGAAGCTTTTAATCCGTACAAGATTGATGTTTCTCATTCACGACAGCCGAGGTGGGATTGCTTACCGACTTCAAGAGAAGAGCTATGTGCTTGACAAGGGGGAAGTAGGGGTAAATAAGGGGGGTAGGGGTAAGGGGTAATTTAAGATGGCTGTCAGGGGTAATTTATAATTTGAGTAGTTAATATCTTATGTTTAGTCTATGATTTCTTTTGATTGCTAATAATTAGGTAGGTAATTATTTGCTGCCTACGTAATTTAGAAATCAATTTGCTACCTAACTAAAGGTCGCGGGCGTTGGTTGGATGCAGGCTGCTTCCGACCGGTCGGAGTGGAGGTTATTGGGGGAGGCCTATGTCCAACAGTGGACTTCTCAGGGCTGTAAATGATGATGATGACGTAACTAAGGATTTAATATTTTAGTGCACATTTGTATTGGGTGTAATATAACAATATAACTTGTTTTTGTTATAAATTACAATCAATGTTGCCTTATATCTGTAATAATGTAAAAATTAACATTATTTATTATAAGTAAATAAATTAGGTTTTATGAGGACATACACAAAATTTATTATAAAATTATTAATAAAGAAAATGGAAAAAATTCTTCACCCGAGTGGGAATCGAACCCACGACCGCTACAAACCGTGCCAGCCGCTATAACCACTAAGCCACTAAGGTTAAATTTTTTAAAAGGTTTAGGCAGCTCGAACTTAGCTTAACAACTTAGATATTTTTTTTACTTATATAATATATGTTAGTGAGCTGTAGGTATTTAAAACTATTATGTCCCTGTTCTTTCATGATAGTACCTACTGAAAACTGTTATATACCTATACAAATAGTCTTCAGGTGACAGTTATCAGAACGAAGAAAAGCTTTCCTGAAATTTAACCCCTGTAGGGATGAAAATTGAAAACGCGCAGACGAAAGCTTGACTCGTGTGAAAACGGATTTATTTATATACTCCTATACAGGGTGTAACAGAAAGGGTATGTTAAGCGAAAAGCTGTATAAATAGCCCACTATAGAGAACCTATTTCCAAAATTTGAGACTCGAAATCACATTTTTATTTTTCAAGTTTGTATGAAAATTCCTGAGATATTTAAAAATTCTCCATACTATCGGGAAAAATAAACATGTGATTTCGGATCTCAAATTTTGTGGATAGATTCTCTATAGTGGGCTATTTACATAGCTTTTCGCTTAACATACCCTTTTTGTTACACCCTGTATAATGTAATAATTTATTTAATACTGAAAAAGAAACATCTTGAAATTACATACATACATATAGACAGGGCTGTATTCTCGAAATAGGGTAGCTGTATGATCTTAAACGAGATCCCACAGCCACGGTTAGCACTAGTTGCTAGCTCATCGCCTGAGAGAATGCCCAAGTTTCTTAGTCGACTCTTACGACATGCACGGGAGGAGATGCAGCTGATGTATTCTAGTGAAGCCCCGCATCAGCACAGGACAGGTTTTAAAAACACCTTTATTTATAAAACATGTTTGTAGAATCTGAGAATAATATGCTTAACGTAGCTTCCCTTTGAGATAATACTTCAGAGAAACTTCGTGTTTTGAAACATGTTTTTTGCATTATATAGGAGTAGCGCTGTCGTCCTATTTTTGTTTGCTCTTTTGTTGTTAAGGATAATTTTATATGTAAGATAGAATTTTCGGCTGGTTTGGTTCAATTCAGGTATCTGCAGAGCAAAACGTTCCTGGTTCAAATTCTGTTGTTTGAACATCTACATCGTTATTACAAAACGTTGTCTAAAGTTAGACGTCGTTTTATACTGATATTTGACAGCAAAATGTATGATTTTAATTTACCTATACATAATTCATCTTCTGTTTCAGGTACGTACAGTAACACCAGAAAAATACTTCCAAAAGTAGGTAAGTAGCTATTGCGTTGTAATTCGAGGACTTCTAGGTACTAAATGGACTGCGGCTTCTTCTGTCATGATAACTGGAACTATAACTCTTCACAAACATCAGCCTATTGTAGTCCACTGCTGGACGTAGGCCTCCCCCAGGGCACGCCACAAGGCTACTGCCATAGGAAGGTTTTTGCCCATAGTCACCACGCTGGGCAGGCGGGTTGGTGACCGCAGTGTGATTTTCGGACTATTTTGTCAACACGGGAGGCGCTGCTGCCCATCTCCCGGAAACCAGTCATGACACACAAGCCACTAAATATGTTCACCTAAATGACTCAAGCGTTAAGTAAATTCGGCTTATAGATAATAACAAAAGTACAGCCTTCCCCGTAAGGGATTATCCCAGTTTCCACCCTAAGTGCTATTCCAACTCTACTCCGCCCCTAACGTGATATATGCAATCAATACAGTGTCGCCAGTTCGATTCCCGCGTGAGGCAGACTGAGACAATTGGATTACCAAATCGCTTCCCGGACAGAGGGTAGTTGTTAAAAAGTTAAGGGGTTCCAGATTATGAAGGGTGGATTTTAAGGGTCGAGTTTGATGTGTTTTCGCTGTACTGCCTGATGCGGGGATTTACTAGAATACATCAGCTGCATCTCCTACCGTGCATGTCGTAAGAGTCGACTAAGGAACTCGGGGGCGTTCTCTCAGGCGATGAGCTAGCAACTTGTCTCTGATCATTAACATCCTGTCCCCGCTGTGCTAAAACGTGGCTGTGGGATCTCATAATCCTGGTGTTCAGGCTATCCCATTTCGTGAACACAGCCGTGTCTATGTATATGTTAAGTAACAGTTGCAGCAATCTCAAAGAAACCGGACAATTCAACGCGAAAATTGCACAATTATCGCTGTCGCATTACTTTTGCAAGATAGGTATACAGGGTGATTTTTGGTATTCAACGTTCCCGAGAACTACGGAATCTCCTCATCATCACGATCATTTTTCTCCATGGAAGCATACCTGGGAAGTGTCTAGTTCTCAAGATATTATGGTCCAAAGCTGAGAAAATAGACTGCGTTTTCCTGCACAAATATACATTGACGCGTGTAGCAAGTTTTTTTTACGAGAAATAATTAATATCTGTCTATGATAAAACTAGCATAAACACTGGACACTATAAATTTCGCCCGATGAAGAAAAAAAATATTACATCGTTTCCCAGATTTTTTTCGGCATAAACTTACTTTATTTGATTATAGAGTACGTACCGTTCGTTAAGGGTGGCAACGAAAAAATATCTGTAGAATAAGTCAAATGAAATCTGTCACCTATAGAGTAGATAAGGTCAAGTGTAGAATTTATCAACAAAATGTCATGAAAACATAAACTAAATGTACCTGTTAACATAGCGTACGTTCTGCACCTACAGGGTGTGTGTGACAGCCAGGCAAATATTGAGATACTGAACAAGTACCATTGTTTTGAGTAATACGACAGTGTTATTACTCGCAGGAAATTAATTTTTCATTTGATTATACGCAATGATTGCTTTCCGCGCCAATTGTATCGGACGATCCTGTGACTAGTTAAATGGGCTTATTGGTTATTGTGTGATACATTGCTGTTTTTTGGATCACTTGGGACTCTCCTTTGGGGTTGATCAGTTAATTGAACTTTTTTGAGAGCAACTTTTTTTTAAATCAACCATAGGTTAAAATTTTGTTTTGAAGGCCTATTTAAACGAACCACACTATTTTTTTCCTGAAATAATGAAAAAAATGTCGGAAAATTTTAGAATTTTCCTGTGAAAATTTTCATTGGTTTTCATCTCAGAATCATACTCGTAGTCTGAAGTCAACATATCAATATTTGCCTGGCTGTCACAAACACCTGTATATTATAATTCATTCTATATGTTATATGTCCATATTAACAAAAGAAGTCGATTCCTCAACTAAGAGGGACTGACAGAGCTCTCAGGAGACGCTGCTATCTATGGTGATAAATGATCTCTTCTCTAATACGATTCGACAGAGAACGATCCTCTATCGCATTCGTTATTTATAGAATAACATTTGGCTTCAATGAAATGATTTATTTGTGAGGATTTATCAAAATACAAAGTATCTCTCGGATCATTTTACTATTATAAGTAGAAATAGGCAAGCTCATGGAAAAATACACATTACAATTGATGGAAATCTTTGACCATATTTCTAGCAACCGCAACTCTGTCTAGGTAACCGTAAAATAGCTCATAAATCTATTGAATTAAGCTATATGTATAACTGTCAAGTTTCTTCAAAATCTGTTCAGTAGTTCACCTTAAACATCATGAATGAAATTGTATTAGGCGTCACAATTCGGAAGTTCAAACATTCACTACACCCTCCATTGACCCTCGGATCTGAGGTTTCTCGTGGCGATTGTAGTTAGTGCAAGTGCCTGTTTTCGCAGTTATGAGTTATCAGATCCGAGGGTCAGTGGAGGGTGTAGGGCCCGGTCGTGGGCGCACCCATAGTGAATGTTTAAACATCATGGTTATAATATTATTTGTGAATAGAAGTGGCATGTATGTACTTATATGTTTTGTCTTTGTCGCTATATATTTATACTTGATGATGATCTCCGATCGTATTTCGACCAAGGCGACCAAGATTGGCCAGGTACGCAGGAGATATTATAGTGCACAAGTGTGTGCGCAAACACAGATGCACTCTCTATTCCGTCACTTAGTCCGATGGGACGGAAAGCCGACACGACCGGAGAGAGATCAGGCGCAGGGCCAACGGTTTTACGTGCCTTCCGAGGCACAAGCTAAGTGACAATTTTGCAACATTAAAATCTGTACATGAAATAAATTCATTGGTACAGGCCCGTGACTGGGATCAAACTTACGCCTCCCGCTTGGAAAGTGCTCGTTTTAACCACTGGGCTATCACCGCTTACACTAAGTATCACATTTGTACTTACACAAAGTATTATGCACATGGCTAACATATAATATTAACATATATAACACAAATCACAATGAAAAACCATATTTTCTATTTTATTATCAAGTAAAAACCTCCGCGCGATTCGCATAAATGTATCGTATAAAAAAATCAAATAATTCACTCAATCATCTCACATATACACCCAAATTATGTTAAGCACACGCAAACATACAGTTTGCTGCATGTTCAAATACACCTTTGTGATGTAATGTTCGCTAATAGTTCAATTCTGGAAATTTGTACCGTTTGCTTGTTGTAATCTTGCTGGATTGCGTACTTATGAAGCAAAATAAGCAAATCTGTATTATATCAACTTCTATTTTATTGTAAGACTAGCGGCTGCTTGTGGTTTTGTCTGCGTGAACTTTATAATTCTTCCTTCTGTATAAAAGTAGCCTAAGTTACTCCTTATTATATTAGCTACCTGTCAGTGAAAAATCGTCAAAATTGGTCCAGCCGTTTCAAAGTTTATCCGAAACAAACAGACAGACCAAATAGTAAATTAAATATTTTGGTATGTATCGTTCATGGCATGGCACACCACGTGGGACTTAATAGGCTAGCTGGTGTAAAATGGGTGTGTAATTTGCACACTTCTGCTCAACCTCTTTGGGGGATAACGAGCGTGATTATTAGGTATGTACAAAAAATAAAACTATCAGATAAGCACAATGAAAACGCAAAATGGCGGAAGGACAAAGCGAATACAAAATCACGTTCAGTACCGATAAAAAGGTCGGAAGGAATGGACGAAAAACGTTGCTAAATAAAATATCTTCGTACGGGGGTGTCATCTATCGTCGTTAAGGGTTTAAGGGTGAGCCTGGGGATGAATACAGGGTGTAAGGGACATCCGCGCAAATACAGAAATGATGACTTGTCCGCGAATACAGTTTTTTTTTCTGAAAGTCCGCGAATATCTACAATTCTCTCACAATTTCTCAAAATTCCCAATTTTTTTTTAATATACGAGATGGTGAAAATCTTGAAATATTATATGTGTTAAAATAAATAGCAATGTAATAACAACTGCTACATTCTGCAGTATTGTATAATTATTGTGTGATTTTTCATCTACAACTACAATTAAATTACTTTAATCACTGATCGACAAAACATACATGTAACGAGTTATTATTACCAAAGAAATTAAATAATTTTTAAGCTAAACATTGCCTGAATTTGACGGATATTTTATACATTTTGCTATCACATGTCATTTTTAAATAATGTCTGTAGACGCAGTTTTGTAATAACACCGATAATAAAATTGCTATAAAATATTAACAAGAAAATGATTTTTATTTTTCACCCGAGTGAGATTTGAGCTCACGATCACTCGCACTCATGCATCGCTCTACCATAAAATTGTTATACAGGATGTAACAGAAAGGGTATGTTAAGCGAAAAGCTATGTAAATAGCCCACTATATAGATAACCTATTTTTAAAATTTTAGACTCGAAATCACATGTTCCTTGTAGTGGGCTATTTACATAGCTTTTCGCTTAACATGCCCCTTTTGTTACACCCTATATGTTTAATACTTCAGTCAACCTCCAGTCACACTCGACCGAAACATAGTACAAACTAAAATGTATGATACATTGTACTAAACTAAACAAATAAAGAAACTCATCTGAGTGTCCTTAAAATTGATCACTTAAAATATGCAAGTTTCATAAAAAATACAATTATATTATATATAAATATAATTATATTAGCAATTCAACAACAATACACAAATTTATCAACGAAGCGAACATTTCTCGTCCAAGTCAATTTGGCATCTCACGCATGAGCGCTTCCCCTTAATCTGTATCGAGGGTGGCAATAGGAGTTATCTTTATCGCCTTAAGTAAAGTCGGATGCATTAACTTGGTGTATTACTGTTAATTATTTGTATTAAAATTGGTGGATTAATTAATTAATCTGTTGTATTGTATTAACCGAAAGTAATTCGGAAATTCAAGTGAGATTGAATTTGATTTGCTAAAAATCTTTTGTTTTGTAAAACAAGCGTATTGTTTTGTAAAACAAGCGTACGTCAGCCTGAGACTTTATCCACTATGTGTTATTGTGATTTTTAAGACAACTGTCTATTTTCATAAATAGATACATAACTCTGTACAAAGGTAAGCTTATCTGTAATAGAAAATCTTTCAGCATAACAGACAAGAGGGGGAAATCTACAAAAGAAAGGTAGAATACTTATTAATATCTAATTCAAATAAAACTGCCAAGACAAACATATCTAAACGTTTCAGACGCCAACTGTACTAACATAAATAAAATTTATGTGTAATCGATAATTTCGGCCAAGCCGCCCCAGGCGAGGCTTGCGACGGATGGGTCAGATTTTATCACATATGTCTGATTGTTGCTGGATACAAGATACATAATGTGTATTTACTAGTGAGTGCTACTGACTATGCACGCATCGATAGAGATACTTCACAGGCGACTACTGGACGCCCGCGACTTCGTCCGCGTGGACTGCAGAAAAAACAAAATGTCGAAATTATCCGGGATGAAAATATTTTCCCGGGATAAAAAGTAGCCTATGTGTTAATTCAGGGTGTCAGCTAACTCCACACCGAATTTTATTAAAATCGTTCCAGCCGTTTTTACGTGAAAGAGTAACAAACATCCATCCATCCATCCATCCATACGTACAAACTTTCGCGTTTATAATATTATATTCGCGATTCTTCAGTTCTGGTTACCTCATTTACACAGTTTTCATTCCTGTAATATTAAGAATTCCCTTTTTTTTTTTCGAGAATATCAGTAAATCCTTTCTTAGTGATAGTTAGTGATGATAGATATTTAGTAGGTAATCCCTCCCTTTATAAGGCACATGCCTTAGTAATCCCTCCCTTTACAAGGCACATGCCTTAGTAATCCCTCCCTTTACAAGGCACATGCCTTAGTAATCCCTCCCTTTACAAGGCACATGCCTTAGTAATCCCTCCCTTTACTAGGCACAAGCCTTAGTAATCCCTCCCTTTACAAGGCACATGCCTTAGTAATCCCTCCCTTTACTAGGCACATGCTTTAGTAATCCCTCCCTTTACAAGGTACATGCCTTAGTAATCCCTCCCTTTACAAGGCACATGCCTAAGCTCTTTACACCCTGTAGGTACAGTTACAGCACAGCATAGCGTTGACTTGGTTGAAATATGTTCGTTATAAATGTAGTCGTGTTTTTATTTTTGTTAAGAATTTTAGATGTACCTATATTTTAAAAACAACCTTTACCAAATAAATATTATTGTCTTTATTCGTGTGTATTCATAAAATTCCATTTACATAAGTAGGTACTTAGATCATTCTTCTATTAAATGTTATTTTAAGCAGTAGCTAGTTTACATTTTACTAAGAGTATAAAATATCTACTTTGAAGAGCACTTACGTATCTAGCTACTTAATTTTTGAATATAATATCAGCCTCTCAAACAAAATACAAAATATTTCAATGTCTTTTCAGTAAAAGATAAATATAGTTCATTTTTATTTATTTAAGTTCAGTGATGTGGTTATAGGTATATTAGGTAAATAAAATATATACCGGCTATGCTAAACGTGTCTGTGTGATCTCCTTCATGATCCCGCATTTCTGGCCCCATTTCGGCAACAGTTGTGTTTGTATATATGTACTATCACTTAATCTATAGGTATACATATAATAAAAATGTAACGGATCGCTGTCTGTACATAGAAGATATATGAGAAAAAATATTATAGAAGACCTTTATTAACGCAATAGTACCCAAAAAAATATTTTTTTGAATTTTTGTTTGTTTTTTTCTGTGCGTTTGTGCACGCTAATCTCAGAAACAGCTGAACCGATTTCAATGCAGTTTTCAGTAATATATTGTGACAGGTCTCACTTAATATATAGGCTACTTTTTATCCCGGGAAAATGTTTTTATCCTGGATAATTTTGACATTTTGTTTTTTCCGTGGTCCACGCGGACGGAGTCGCGGGCGTCCACTAGTAGTAAATAATATTTAGCCAAAAATATTAGGTTAAACAAATAAATAATAAAAAACCTCCTTTTATTATTTAGCTACAATCGTATTTATACGTAATAACAGGGTGGAAACCACCCCTAAAGAGATTAAGGGTGTCGAAATGATTCATTGCAAGGCAGATACCATTCCGATACAGTAGGAAATCTTTGACGCAGCGAAAATTATTATCTAAAAGAAAAAAAAATGGTTAAGCGATGTTTGGTGTGGATTAGAATTGGATGGGTGAATGTTTATAACATCATTTATAGTAAATAAACTTGATGGCGATGAATTGTGTTTTGTATTTAATATTATACCAATGGGATGCACTTTTTATATCATAATAGCGGAAGCCCATTACTTCGTAAACTAAATAATTCTTGTGCACGCTCCCGTGGGATTACTGAAAAATAATTTCTCATCAAACGACCACGTGATACAAAGAACACACCCCCCAAGTCGCAGATCTCTAACGGTGAGTATAGACTAGAGCATTTTCTCGAGTATTTCCATGTAACGTAACGTTCCTGCGAACGCTCGGCTTAATGCTCACAGCGAGTGTGCATATTTTACTTTATTTTTTTATTTTACGTAACATTTCGCTGTACCTTACGTTCATTCTTCATTGAAATGTATTGTACATTGAATCACCCGCGCTCGTGCAAAGGATCGACGAAATGTTACACCAATACGCTCGTTGCTGTAGCAAAGAGGCGAGCGTGCTCGACGTTTAGTTGATACACTAGAACATATTGTAGAGCGGCTCGTTGTTCTGTTACAAGTAAATGCTCTAGTCTATACTCACCATATTATGGTTATCTTTGCGTTAATTCGTCAGTAATTGTGACAAAGCATTTTATATATATTGGCCGCGTGGTGCCGGCAGAGTAGAATTCGTACCACCCCATGTCTATCCGTGGGTATCGTACGAGGCGATTAAGGGTTTCCGGGAGGTGGGCAGCAGCGCCTCCCGTGTTGACAACATAGTCCGAAATACAAACTGCGGTCACCAACCCGTCTGCCCAGCGTGGTGACTATTGGCAAATCCCCCCCATGGCAGTTTTATGGCGTGGGGAGCCTGGGGAGGCCTACGTCCAGCAGTGGACTGCAATAGGCTGATGATGATTTTATGATGATGTATAGATTGCATTTCCAACAAGACACACGCTCAACAGTGACAGCTAAGGATTTTTTACTGAAAATACTCAATGACTGATTTTCTGACAACTATTATTTATTTTTTGTATATTCCTAATGAATCACACTTTCAACTATAACACTGTCGTTGGAAAAAATCGAGGATATAAAATCTCTCTTTTCCCATAACAACACTGAATAAAGATAAAGGAAATAACAGAGGAAAAACCTAAACACCTATTTTTTAAATATATTTTTTGCTTGCTTCCCCAAAAAAGATTACGGTGTCAAAATTATTCATTTTATACCAGATAAATCTCCAATAAGGGTAGAGGGGGTTAGTAACATTTAATGGTCCGGTCGCTTATAAATAATATATGATTTTAAGATTTTGTTGTCACAATAATTAACTACGCATCTTTGATCCTCAAGTCATCTATACCTACATATAATAAAAATATAACGTATCGCTGTCTGTACATGGAAGATATATGAGAAAAAATATTATAGGAGACCTTTATCAAGGCAATAGTACCCAAAAGAATGATTTTTAGAATTTTTGTCTGTTTGTTGGTTTGTCTGTTTGTCTGTGCACGTTATTCTCAGAAAAGGCTGAACCGATTTCGATGCAGTTTTCAGGAATATATTGTGACAGTTCCCACTTAACATATAGGCTACTTTTTATTCCGGGAAAATGTTTTTATCCCGGATAATTTCGATATTTTGTTTTTTTCTCTGTAGTCCACGCGGATGGAGTCGCGGGCGTCCACTACTATTTAATATGTTTGAACGTTTAGTGATACAGTCAATCAGATGTAAACGACAAAAAGTTTCTAGCTTATTGCCTGAGAGGACGCCCTTCAGAGCCTTCGTCAACTCTCACGACATGCACTGAAGGAGATGCAGCTGATGTATTCTAGTGAAGCTTCGCATTGGCATAGGAAAATCGGTTTAGATGACGTATATTTAATGAAATTTAAAATGTTCCTAATTCATATTTATTTATGCAAGATACTGTAGTTTTACGAATGTATACATAGGTATTCAACATACCTATATACATATAAATATACATTCATACTGAACCACTAGACATATCTTGTTCTTTGTCTTTGCTTAATATAATAAAAAATATAGGTCAAAACCGCGTTCCCCATTCCCAAATTGAATGTTCTGATTTCAAACGAAATTTAAAAAGAAAACTCCTGGATAAGAACAATCTAATAGAACACTACAACCAACTAAATTGAATCATAACCCAACGCAATAAGGTATCTAAGCAACGCAAACAATAATTTTGTGTACAATCTTTTGATTTGCTGTCGAATCAGGCGAATTTAAACTTTATACGTGGATAATAAAAGTTGATTTAAAATCAGTGGAAGTTGGTAAGATGTGGTAAATTTGATATACTTGAGTTTCACTGATTGGTATAAAATGTGGATTACTTTAGTATTCGGTATATTTTGACCGTATTTCTCGGATATTCTTTCGACATTGACGTGGGTTTGATACCAAATTGTATTGAGACCGCGTAAGTAGGAAAACTACATTATTAGACAACCGAATGGCGCACCTGGTAGTGACTCTGCCTGCGACGCCATAGGTCCTGAGTTCGAATCCCGGTGGGTGCAAACATTGATTTGATGAATATCGATGTTTGTTTCCGAGTGACAGCTGTCTCTATACTTATATGTAAGTATTTACAATTCGTTGCTTAGTACCTACGACATAAGGCCTTAGGGATCTTCGCGTGGGACTAGGTTAATTTGTTGTACATGTCTTATTTACTATTATGTGATTTTTTGAAATAATTAACCCTAATATAAATAATTAATTATTTAATTTTCTCCAATGTGTACTTAAATAGCGATATTTTCACACGGACACAGTCACAGGTTTCTGTTGGTTATGTCTATAAATAGGAAGGTATTGAACACTACGTTCCTCCCATCGAGTACGTCACGTAATATTCACGTATAACCACATGTACGCTGTGAAATATATCCGTTCCGAAAATACGGCGCGCTCGTGACCCGATCATGAGATTTTATTAAATCGTGTTATTGGCACTATAAGAGGGTTAAATATAACCCCCTTTTAACACGAGGGAAGTTTTTTAAAAAAAAAGTATACACACAAAAAAGTATTATCTTGATTTATGAAAATTAAATCTAGAAATAATTCTAATGGAAATCGAGAAAGATTAATAAATACTTTAAAGTCGTAACTCAAACTCAAAAAAATTCCTATTATCACCTCTATCACCTGAGACTTAGAGAAGAATTTCAAATATTTCCTGAAAGGTAAAAACAAACAATATTTTAGACCTTATGTTCAGTAAACAGAGCATTGGGCGATCAGTTTTAAAATTGTGGACCTTTTGAAAAATAACAAAGGAGAAATGCTGAAAAATTAAACTGCCCAGCTCGGTTAGTATGGAAACGGACTGTTTATATAATGATTGCGACCCTGTTCTAATGGAAGAGGCTTCACTAGAATACATCAGCTGCATCTTCTTCCGTGCATGTCGTAAGAGTCGACCAAGGAATTTAGGTGTGCGCTAAGGTGATGAGCCAGCAAATTGTTACTGGTATTTTATTATTATTTTTCATTATTATTATTATTTACACCTGACCCGCTTTGATAGGCGTGGCAGCAGGATCTCCTTAATAATCTTGCAGTTCTGCTAGTATTTCGGGAACATAGCCGTGTTATGTTATATCACAGCGGAGTTCCTTAGTGATACTGCCTACCACGCCCTTGTGTCTGAGCCGGGAATAATTGTAGCTTTAAAATGAGCGATACATACATATAGTCACGTCCATATCTCCCTAAGGAGTTGGGCAGAAGTGTGCAAATTATCCACCCACTTTTCACCAGAAGAAAAAGAAGAATAAACGCATTTTTTATATTCAATATAAATATCGAAATTATCCGGGATAAAAATATTTTCCCGGGATAAAAAGTAAGCCTATGTGTTAATCAAGGGTGTCAGCTAACTCCATACCAAATTTTATAAAAATCGCTCCAGCCGTTTTTACGTGAAAGGGTAACAAACATCCATCCATCCATTCATATCATACTTTCAAACTTTCGCGTTATAAATATATTAATTGGATAGATAAAAGAAGCCACCTCCATATTTCCAATTTGAGGGATTTCCAGTTTTATCCGGGGCGGGTAAATAATGAAAAACATCTCTTACAAATTAAATCAGGATCATTTGAAAACGGACCCTTAATGCTTTTCGATTTGGGACTAAAGTGTCTATACTTTTAAGTATTTGCACTTACTAGGTACTAGCGTAAATAATACTGGTACACGTATACAACATACATATAATCACGCCTTTATCCCTTACGTGATAGGCAGAGCACCAAGAGCCGATAGAACCACATGGTGCCACTTCTGACCAATTTTGAGGGTATAGTTGAGATGTACAAGTTCGGTTAGTAGGTGGTCAGCCCATCGCCTACAAAACATCAAGACACCGAGAAGCAGCTGTAGTATTATACATTTGTTTGTCACTCCCAGAGCAGCATAGAAGACACGGTATACATATATATATATTCACACGGCTATGCCCACAAAGTGGAGTAGCCAGAGCTGCAGTATCACAAAGGATATCCTTACAGTCACGTTTAGCGTAGCGGGGTCAGGTGTTGATGATTAGTGAGGTATTGCTAGCTCATCGCTTGAGGGCGGAAGGTGATGGCAGATGCAAGAGAAGGGGTATGTTAAGCTTAAACAATGTTTAAAGTTTAACACAGTCATCATCATCATCAGCCTATTACAGTCCACTGCTGGACGTAGGCCTCCCCCGGGTAGAGATGGGCAACTTCTGAGAAGATTGAGAAATTACCGGTAAGTTTCCGTATCTTCTCATTTTGGTGAGAAGATAAAATATTATTAAAAAATATTACTTTTTTCATCAAAGATGCGTTTAAAATTGAAGTAGAATGCATTTTAGGCTACACACAAACATTGCCTACCTGGCGCACGTGCGATCAATAAAGTTTTTATCTTTAGAAGTTTACCGCATGAGATCTTTTGTACGTGGGTTTCTATTGTTCTTCGTAGAATTTTGTTACAGTCTCGTATTCAAGTTTTCTGGGAAACTATTCGACCCTCATTAGTACGAAGCAGCTGTTTTATGACACTATGTGCTCAAACATGTCTTTTACTTCAGTCTGTTATTAGTCTTCTGATAGTCTACTGCTGTGCCGTATGTCTTGAAGGATACTGTTTCGATCACGCTTGTTTATTGGACTCTGATTCTCATTTATACGACGACTTGGCTTGTTAAATTGTTACTGTGACTGTTATCTGTGATTTGGACTATCAAAACCGGACATTGGTGAATACTTCTTGATTCGTAAGTACTTTTTATTTTATTATTTTAACATTTTGCAGACATTTAGAATATAACATAGAATCCTGTTGGTACTGTTACGACCGGGGAGTTTACCCATTAGCTCACTAGATGTCGCTAGTAGCAGAATAGAACGCAATATCGTTTACTAGCATGTTCTGTTGTAGTCTCGGCGTGTTTAGTTTAAGTGTTGTTGAATGAACGCCCGAGAACGTTCCAGGCTTGCCCGGATAACATACGGGGTTTTTGTAGATGGGTCGCTCGGGTATATTCCCGAATGTTCGGGACCGAACGTCGAGCCGTATAAATACAGCGGATCTCGGCCGACGGAGTCAGTCTTAGTTCAATCTTTGAATAAGATTGGAAGCTAAATAAGCTAAGGAAAACGATACCAGCGATAGTGTATAGTGAAGAAGTTTACAGTAAACTATTGGAAGTGAGTGTCTTGTAGTAGAGTTATAGTGATAAGTGCTGGAATTTTGTAACCTGCTCCACCTAATATAGAGTTCTAACACCTACGCTTACCTTTTAATCGGCAGCTCCGAATCACCCGTACCCAGTACGTAACAGTACCTTTGATTCTTCTTTATTTTGCAATCAATAAATGTTTTATTTTCATTATTTTTGTAAATAATCTGTACTCATTCTAATAGAGAATAGATTTTATTGTACAAAATATATAGGTATTTATTCTAACCATATTCTAATTGCTCGTAATTTTTTATTTTCTATGTATTGTATGATCTTGTAAATTTATTTTTTGGGCAAATTTTTAAACATAAGAATATTAGTTACATTCATGGTTGCAAAAAAGTTGACGAAACAATCAGACCCTAGTTTCACCTCGAATTTCCCTTAATAATAAATAAATAAATAAAAAGAACTTTATTCAAAAGTAACAAATTTGCTGCTTATGTTAAGAGTAATATAATTTAGTATAGTTTTGAAATGGTCGGAGCCTCAGCATTAATGCTGTTTTTCAGTATCCGCCGGGATTTCTTACACTTAGTCTTTATAAATAAAAAACAGTAAGGCATAAAATTAGGCATTAAATAAGTAACAAAAATTTGGAATAAGAAAAAAAGCATAAACAAAATAAAATAAACAGAATAAAATAAACGGAAGAGACCAACCGGTACCCCATATAAAATTACCTAGCCAGATATTTCAAGTACTGAAAACCATAGACACACATACACCTTTTAAAAACTTCATTCCAATGAAATCTCTCCCCTATCTCTAAACTACATCCTTGCCAAACTGCATCTTCAAATATAACGTAGTTTCTGCGATTTCGTTATGAGTGTGTTTCACTTACATAAAACTTAACCAATAATCCAGTTTAATAATCGTAAATACGGATACAAGTACACTGAGCTTAGTAAAAAACGCACATTTCTTGCATCTTAGTCTAAGAATTTGCCCAAAAAATAAATTTACAAGATCATACAATACATAGAAAATAAAAAATTACGAGCAATTAGAATATGGTTAGAATAAATACCTATATATTTTGTACAATAAAATCTATTCTCTATTAGAATGAGTACAGATTATTTACAAAAATAATGAAAATAAAACATTTATTGATTGCAAAATAAAGAAGAATCAAAGGTACTGTTACGTACTGGGTACGGGTGATTCGGAGCTGCCGATTAAAAGGTAAGCGTAGGTGTTAGAACTCTATATTAGGTGGAGCAGGTTACAAAATTCCAGCACTTATCACTATAACTCTACTACAAGACACTCACTTCCAATATTTCACTGTAAACTTCTTCACTATACACTATCGCTGGTATCGTTTTCCTTAGCTTATTTAGCTTCCAATCTTATTCAAAGATTGAACTAAGACTGACTCCGTCGGCCGAGATCCGCCGTATTTATACGGCTCGACGTTCGGTCCCGAACATTCGGGAATATACCCGAGCGACCCATCTACAAAAACCCCGTATGTTATCCGGGCAAGCCTGGAACGTTCTCGGGCGTTCATTCAACAACACTTAAACTAAACACGCCGAGACTACAACAGAACATGCTAGTAAACGATATTGCGTTCTATTCTGCTACTAGCGACATCTAGTGAGCTAATGGGTAAACTCCCCGGTCGTAACAGTACCAACAGGATTCTATGTATAACATGTCTGCAAAATGTTAAAATAATAAAATAAAAAGTACTTACGAATCATGAAGTATTCACCAGTGTCCGGTTTTGATAGTCCAAATCACAGATAACAGTAACAGTAACAATTTAACAAGCCAAGTCGTCGTATAAATGAGAATCAGAGTCCAATAAACAAGCGTGATCGAAACAGTATCCTTCAAGACATACGGCACAGCAGTAGACTATCAGAAGACTAATAACAGACTGAAGTAAAAGACATGTTTGAGCACATAGTGTCATAAAACAGCTGCTTCGTACTAATGAGGGTCGAATAGTTTCCCAGAAAACTTGAATACGAGACTGTAACAAAATTCTACGAAGAACAATAGAAACCCACGTACAAAAGATCTCATGCGGTAAACTTCTAAAGATAAAAACTTTATTGATCGCACGTGCGCCAGGTAGGCAATGTTTGTGTGTAGCCTAAAATGCATTCTACTTCAATTTTAAACGCATCTTTGATGAATAAAGTAATATTTTTTAATAATATTTTATCTTCTCACCAAAATGAGAAGATACGGAAACTTACCGGTAATTTCTCAATCTTCTCAGAAGTTGCCCATCTCTACCCCCGGGGCACGCCACAAGACTGCCATGGGGGGTATTTGCCCATAGTCACCACGCTGGGCAGGCGGGTTGGTTAACACAGTATATTTTTCCAACTACACGATAAGAAATATTGTTATTTGAAGTAGATGAAGGGAAAGAGGTGTAGGACCTAAGCAAATGGAATTCCGTGATCTCTGCCAACTCCTCTGGGAAAGAGACCTGATTTTATGTATGTGTGTATGTAAAAAATGATAATTATATCGTTACGTCAGCATGTGTCAATTGTAAGTGCTTTAACCTCCATTCCTTACACTTAAACTAATATGATTTGATACAGAAAACCCCTTGTATTAAAATAACAGATGTCTGTATTATTTTGCTCCCCTCGCGGAGTCATCCCTGCGCCAAATTTCATGCAAATTGCTTTAGTACAAAATGACTGTAATATTTTAAAGTACGCTGTTACAGTGATTTCGGTTTTTATTAGTTGTTGCCTGTGGCTTTGTTTGGCGGTTTTAAGGCTCGAGCACACCGGATGCGTATGCGTGCACGTAAGCGTAGACGTACACGTACCTCTGAGTTTAATGTATAGAACTGTCACCGCTTGACGTCTATGCTTACGTCTACGCATACGCATCCGGTCTGCCCGTGCCTATACAGTTTCATACATTACAACTTAGAGGTACGTATACGTCTACGCTTACGTGCACGCACACGCATCCGGTGTGCTCGAGCCTTTATCCGTATAATGGAAATGTATTAGATAAACTAGATATAAGTAGGTAAGTCAAGCTCCAAATATATATAAAGGGTCCATTTACACTTTTTCTTGTTATTTTTCTTATTCTGTATCTCACCATCTTCCTGTCACATAATTTATGGCGTCGGTTACGGTTTCTTTCAAAACTTACATTTCCCAAGATTTGGTATTTTTTACGGCTGGCTGTCTGTCTGCCTGACGCCAACCCTCCTCGGGTGTAACTAAGTGTCATTTTTTAGAAAATCCGTGCACGAAATAAATTCAGTGTTACAAGCCCGTGACTGGGATCGAACTCACGCCTCCCGACTGAAAGGCGCACGTATTAACCACTAGGCTATCACAGCTTTTTTTTTTCTGTATCTATTTCTACCATATTTCTATTTTCTTGTTTCTATATTATTGGTATCATGTATGTGTAATTTTGAAATAAATATAATATTCCATTCTATTCTAGAATTATACGGTCTGACTTTTGCAGTTCTCCTAAAATTTGTATTGGGGCAATCAATACTATTAGATTAGATTTTTTATGGTGGCCATAAAGCCTCAAAACATCAACTATTACTTATGCTTGCCATCTATTCAATATAACGAAGATGGAGTGAAGGTGGGCGATGCCGTTAGGTGTCAGGCATGGTCCAAAATCCAAAATAAAGAATGCAGCGTGTAGTTGAGAACTTTAATTAGTTAACACAAATACTTTCACGGTATTAACACACAGGATTGCCAAGATTATAACGGATAACGTAGAAACGCGACAAGTACACGACGGCTGATCGATACCAGTGCATAGCTCGACAGTCGCAACAAGAATAATCCACAGCTCAATTCAACCGACCATGTGGCCGTTGTTCAAAAACTACTATGGTGCCCTCTCAGCACCCTGTCTTGTCTATGCCCATGTGACAGTGACAGCTGCTCACATGACATTTCTAACTCCAATAATTAAAAATAGGTGGCGTCGCAGATCCAACTGCGACAAATATATATATAATAAAATATACATATAATTTCTATACATATAATTGGTGATTAAACGAACTTACCTGTAAGTGAAGTTCTATCACAATTATATGAGTACGTTTCATTCGAAGATATATTTTTAACACATGTAGTACTTTTATTGTACTGGCAACTTCGCACAATTTCAGAGTGGGTAATTCGAAAACAGAACTACCCTTCAACCTACGACACTATTCCTAGTCTACCGATAATTTCCTTCATTCTTTAGAGCATCACAAAATTTTCTTAGTTTTAAGGGATCTGGGAAGGGAGGGTTTTATCTTATATCTTCGAATGAAACGTACTCATATAATTGTGATAGAACTTCACTTACAGGTAAGTTCGTTTAATCACCAATTATATTTCGTACGTTTCATTCTTTGATATATTTTTAACACATGTAGATGTTTAGAGGTGAAAATTTTGCAAGCATCCTGGTTAATGAGTTGTATACCTAATTATTATTGTAATTATGGGAAAAAAGAACACTACATTTTTACAAATTTTTATTTATAACATAAATATAACTTTTTAAATTAGATTAATTTACAAGTGATAAATCTGCTTATAAATTATTTTAAATTTATGATGATTGA
The DNA here is from genome assembly GCA_014607495.2 of Carposina sasakii. NCBI lineage: Eukaryota > Metazoa > Arthropoda > Insecta > Lepidoptera > Carposinidae > Carposina > Carposina sasakii. The sequence continues at coordinate 8,039,824 of CP053175.1, read as the reverse complement.
TTGGACAGAAAGACTGAACTTCCAAAGTGAGCATCATCAGTCACTGGACGGTTATAGAATTTACCAAATGTTTCTGAGGCCTGCGACCAGCCAGCAGTTCTCCTAATGACGTCTAATGAGACACCCTGCGCTCGCGCTGTAGATGTGGCAGCGTGTCGTGTGCTATGAGAACTCCATGCTGTCACATCCACCCCGGCTTCCGCCAGGATCTCCTTAATCCATCGGCTAATGGTTTGGGTGCTAACAGACTTATATGGTCTTCTAGACGTTATTATGAGATTTTCGACTGTGTTCGGTCTTAAATCACTTGTAACTAACAAATAATCTTGCAAAACTGTAGCAGGACATATATTGATATTTTCTGTAAAATAAGGCAAGAACAGAATTGGCTGGTCGCGCCCAGCTGCTGGTGTTTTTATAATGTCTGAAATTACAATTTTTATACCGTTCAGGCTGATATGGATATTATTAGCTTTAATGAGAGAAAGTGTCTGTGCTCTATGCGCAGTACATAAGGCCAGCAATATTACGAGTTTCTTAGAAATTTTTGGCAGAGTTAAATCCTTATTAGGGCCCCATGAGGTAATATATTGCAAAACTGTATGAGGGTCCCATGTGGATGCGTATTTTGGAATATTGGGCCTTAATTTATATATACCTTTCAATAGTCTTTTAATTTGGTCATGAGATCCTGACTCATCTCCGAAAAGCAAACTTAAGAGCCGAACGATGACTATTCAAGGTGCCATAAGCCGCACCTTTATTAAACAGTTTTGTCAAAAAAGTCAACATTCTTGGAACGGAACATGTGTATGGATCTATATTTGCCTCAGTGCAGTACTGCCACCAATACTTGTAGGAGACACCATATTGTTGCAAAGTATTTTTCGACAAAGAAGCCATCATAAGGTCCAATGATTCGATAGGGACACCTCGTTTCAGGAACGCGTCCCTGAGAGTTTGGCTGCACCCAGGATTTATAAAACTAATATCGGATGTAACCATTCTTTGTAACAGTGGGAACCACGGCTGGGAAGGCCAGTATGGAAATATTAGAATGCCTTCAGCCTTGTCCAATATAATTTTTTCCAAGACGTTTAATACGAGTGGGAATGGTGGAAAAGCGTAAAAGTATACGCCCTTCCACGAGATAGTGAAGGCATCCACAGCAACTGCATCTGGATCTGCCTTCCACGACACATATCTTTGGCATTTGGCATTAGTGCGAGAAGCGAATAAATCGATATCTGGCTTACCTAAATCCGTTACTAGTATATTAAATACTTCATCTGTTAATGTCCACTCAATGTCCGTATTAACCTTTCGGGACTCTTCATCAGCTTCTCTATTGTCTTTACTTTTAATATAAGAAGCAGATAACCATATATTTCGCTTCTAGCACCATTGCCAAATTTCTCGCGCTAAATCATTTAGATGAGGATACTTTATGCCACCCATGCGATTAACGTAACTCAACGCCGTAGTGTTGTCAATACGTAATAAAATAGAACAGTTTCGGATATTACGTGCAAAGCATTTGAGTCCAAAAAATACTGCAAGCAACTCTAGAAAATTAATATGAAAATTTATTTCACTAGCTTTCCATTTCCCATTTATTCTTTGATTTTTACAAAATGCACCCCAGCCAGACCTGGATGCATCTGTAAAGATCTCTAGTTCAAAACTACTCGATTTTAATGGGGTTGATGTCGATAAAATATTTTTTGACCACCATTCTAGGTCAGGCAATATTATAGATGAAGGACGAAATTTAGCTTCGTATGTTTTATATATTTGTAATGCTAAGTATTTAATTTGCTCGAGACGTTTAGTGTAAACCCAGCCGTATTTAACTGCTGGGCATGCTGCAGTAAGGGTACCAATGAGACAAGCAAGATCTTTTATAGTGCATAATGGTAAGGATTGAAATTTCTTAACTATTTTTAGTATATATAATCTTTTATCCATAGGTAATGATAATGTCATGTCAAGAGTGTTATAAATAAAGCCCAGAAACTTTGTCTGTTGTAAAGGTCGTAACGAACTTTTTTCATAATTTATAACAAATCCTAAGCTTTCAAGTAGTGCCACTGTTTCCGTTACATTATATAAACATTCAGAATGTGTGTGGCCGATGCATAAAAGATCGTCTAGGTATATAACAGATATAAATCTTTTGCCGCCGTTGGCTTTAGGAGCTAAAAATATTTTAGAGATAAATTGATCTGTCTGTGGCTCACACTTGTATATTGCGCCTAAGTCTAATAAATTGTTAATTGCCTTAGACATATCACGCATTTCGGCTGTGGTAAAATTATTACTATAGGATACACTATTTTGGTAAACTTTTTTCGAAAAAGGTATTTTGTAGCCATTTTTTATCCAGGAAAGAACTAATTTATTATTAGTGATTTTCATCCAGTTATCATAAAAATATTGCAGGCGACCCGCATGTACCTGTTTATCTAATGTCGCGTGTAGGCTCGCTGCTGACTGCTCTGGTTCGAGTAGGCACGAGATCGTGTCAGTGTCGTCGTCGATGTGGCTCCTCGTCTGTATGATGTCGTTGTTCGTGGAAAGCCTCCGCGCCCCCCCCTGTTCCCTGATGTGTAACGAAGGGGGCGAATCTCATTTCCCGGAAGGCGAGATCTTGAAGTGGATGGGCCAGCGGAATTTGTATGTGCAGGTGCTGTCTTATGTGTCGGTTTCTTAATTTGTAGACCTTGTCTGGAAATAGCCTTTGAGGCTTTTATGGTCTCCGATAGTTTATCACCAAAGAGCGTGCTGTCTCGTTCATAATCTTTGATTAATGGCGTAAAGGATTTATCGAGGCAAGGTGTTATAAGTTTTGTTCTGAGCTCTGTTTCTATGTAATGTACGTCAGTCAAGATCCTGCAGTTATCCGACAGTACCTCTATTGCTTTTATCTTGTCATCTCCAAGGAGGAGTAATGTAATGGCTTTATTAATTGCTGTTATTCCAAGCCCTAATTGGTCTTGCTTTAACTGAATATTTTTATCGCGATTTTTAGTGATATCAGATACAGCAGCTTTTATTTCGGCGTTTAATGTCGGTGCTTTTAGTAATTGACAATTTTCAGGTACCTGGTATTTTTTAAGCAATTTTTCCTTTGGGTCTTTATTTAGTCCCTTCGCTAATATAGGCAACCAGCGTTGTGCCAGAGTGTGGTGAATTTTTTCACCAAACATCGGTTGCTCGTCCGTTGTATCATCCAACGCTAATAAAAGCTCCGGGTCGAGGTCAGGTGTCTCGTTTTGAGCTTCCGGGGTTATATTAACTTCTACCGGAGTATTTTCCAGTTTCTCTTGGGACTCTGTTGCTGAGGTGTATTGAATTACATCATCTTGTGCGGTTCCGTCTAGAACAATTATATGTGAATTTTAATTTTATATATCATTGAATATCTGACTATACACACTATATTCTGAATACCGTCGTGTTGACCCACAGTCAACCTCCCGGTTAATTTTTTGCATCATGTTAAACCTTCGTGATACCCTCATTGTGATATCCTCCAGGTTAACTTAAAGATGCTTATTCTGAATACCGTCGTGTTGACCCGCAGTCAACCTCCCGGTTAATTTTATGCATCATGTTAAACCTTCGTGATACCCTCATTGTGATATCCTCCAGGTTAACTTAAAGATGCTTATTCTGAATACCGTCGTGTTGACCCGCAGTCAACCTCCCGGTTAATTTTATGCATCATGTTAAACCTTCGTGATACCCTCATTGTGATATCCTCCAGGTTAACTTAAAGATGCTTATTCTGAATACCGTCGTGTTGACCCGCAGTCAACCTCCCGGTTAATTTTTATGCATCATGTTAAACCTTCGTGATACCCTCATTGTGATATCCTCCAGGTTAACTTAAAGATGCTTATTTTAGTTCACAAAAAAATTATACAGAACTTGTCTTAGAACATTTTGACTCGTGTACAAGAATATTTAATAAGAGATCATTATATTTTCTTACCTTCATTTTCATCAGAATCTGACGATGACGAATAAAGAATCACTCTGTTTCGCTTCTTGTTTTGGCTTTCTTTTAATTTCTTAATTTTATTTAAGTAATAGTTAATTTCACTAGAAGCTTTGCATTTAGGCATGTTCTTAATACTCTGATAATAAATTTGAAAAATAGAATAAACTAAACTATAATACTAGAATTGAAAACGTGTGCTCGTTGCCGCGCACAAAAAAAGAATGAAGGAAATTATCGGTAGACTAGGAATAGTGTCGTAGGTTGAAGGGTAGTTCTGTTTTCGAATTACCCACTCTGAAATTGTGCGAAGTTGCCAGTACAATAAAAGTACTACATGTGTTAAAAATATATCAAAGAATGAAACGTACGAAATATAATAAAAATGTAACGGATCGCTGTTTGTACATGGAAGATATATGAGAAAAAATATTATAGGAGACCTTTATCAACGGTCATCAACCCGCCTGCCCAGCGTGGTGACACTTAACATATAGGCTACTTTTTATACCGGTTAAATGTTTTTATCCCGGATAATTTTGACATTTTGTTTTTTCTGCAGTCCACGCGGACGGAGTCGCGCGCGTCCACTAGTAACGTAATAAATAACAAGTAACAAAAAAGTTGACAATCTAAGATAGATGACTTCATGTTGAATAAATATATTTGCATACACGGCTAAGTATGTTAAGGAGGATCCGACAAATATGGTTTCTTTCGAAATCCAAATTACCAAGGCGTTTTGGCGTTAGTTTTATGGCCGGCTGCCTGCATGACGCCAACTTCCTCGGGTAGAGATATTTTTATAAATTCGTTAAATTTTAGCTTAATCATCCAATGAAATAAAAAAATTCATCTAATTTTCATAATTTTCGTATCCCTAACCGCTAAAATAAATTAAATACCTACAAAGGTTACTTGGTTTTTTTTCTTGAATTTTCCATTTTCTATAAAAATATAGAGTAATTTTGACGGGAATTTTCTGGAAGCACGTACCTTACCGGCCATTACTTTACAATAACATCTTCGAGTGGAGTGGTATATGCTATAAGCGATAGTGTAATAGTGTTTAGTGCTAGAAGACGACTATGATTACCCATAGCGGACGCCCGCCCTTTTATCTGCGTGACCTTATTAAGCTCATGTATCAGTCTTATGTTTCACTATATCTTTTCATGTAGCCGTAAAGCTCCGCTAAGCAAAAGCCTTTTTTGAGCGAGCTTGCAGCGGTTTGACGAAATACTCTATGCCGATAGACCGTTTCGCCGAAGGCAATTTTCATCGATGATTGATATTCCGAAAAATACTGATACTCGTACGCCGAAAAAACATTCGCAGATAATCATTTCGATATTTACTTATGACGTACGTTACAAATATAGCACCTGTGGTCTGGTAGTGTAAAATACCCTAAGCTGAGTGAGACTGACATCGCCAACTCCTTTGTATTAGACAACACACTCTATATGCTTTTTACTGACGTCCTTCACAAACAGCCTGTGTAAGCTTAAAGTAATGGTAGCTCTTGTAGAGGAACGCTTAGGTTCGTGGGTTCGATTCCTGACAGGAGCGTAAACGCCGTAAATATTTTACTTTTTAAAATTATTAATAAAGAAATGGAAAAAATTCCTCACTCGGGTGGGAATCGAACCCACGACCTCTGCATTCCGTGCCAGCGCTCTTTTTACTTTTTACCCGACTGCGTCAAAAGTGGCTTGTGTTTTTAGAATTTATGTATTCGCATTTGCTTGAGAGGTATCATTAGATTAGTATTAGTTGTGAGAACGACACCGGGTGCTTTTTACGCAGTCGGTTTATTTAACCAAAAATTTTGTACATACGAGTATAGATGATTAAATAAAATTCTTCGATTGACTGAAAGCACGCCCCCGACTTCTTAAGTCGAGTCTCTTGACTTTATTAAGTCTCTTGGCACCAAAATCTCTTTAATATCACGTACTCCAGTTAGTTACAAAATAGCTCGTGAGAAGGGACTCGATCTCTTAAGCCAAACTGGAGCAAATCTATCCATAAACAAATAAACAAAACTCTGCGTAAATAAACACACAAAACCGGCACAATAAACATGGCGGCTGTTTGTTTGCTGAACAAAGCGGTTAGTGGTTATTTATCTATGTATCGTGTTCATACGATTGTAGGGGTATACTTAATACTATACAGGGTGTAACAGAGGGAGTAAAAAGATAAGCTAGGAAAATATAGCCCACTGTAACGAAAGTAATCACAAAATTTGAGACTGGAAATCACATGTTAATTTTTCAAAGTTGTATGAATATTGCAGAGTTACTGCAAACTATCTTGAGAAATAAACACACAGGGTGTGGGTGACAGCCAGGCAAATATTGAAAAGCTGAACAAGTGTCATTGTGTTGAGTTATACGATAGTGTTATTACTCGCAGAAAATGTATTTTTGATTTGATTATTAGTAATCTTTGCTCTCCGCGCCAATTGTATCGGGCGATACTGTGACAAATTAAATGGGCTTATTGGTTATTGTGTGATACATAGCTGTTTGTTGGATCACTTGTGACTCTCCATTAAGGTTGATCAGTATTTTAAACTTTTTTTGAAAATCATCTTTTGGTTAAAATCGTTAAAATTTTATTCTAAAGTCATTATCTAAGACCGAATTAAACGAAGTACACTATTTTTTTCCTAAAAAAATAAATAAATAAAAAAATCAGAACATTTTGGAATTATCCTGCGAAAATTTTCAGTGTTTTCCGCTTCAGAATCATGGTCTGAAGTCACGGTATCAATATTTGCCTGGCTGTCACAAACACCCTGTATTATAATAAACTAATATTTTGTTGGTAAGTTTTTATAGTAAGCTATAATCGTAGCCTTTTGTTCCACTTGTAGAATGTTCTGTCGCGTTGTATTCCTCGGGGCTTCACCAGAATACATCAGCTGCATCTCCTTCCGTGTATGTCGTAAGAGTCGACTAAAGAATTCAGTCACTGATCTTTTTTATATCTTTTTTTTTAATATTAAATAGGCTTACGCTTGACCACAACGCGCCTGATGGTAAGCACCGTTGCAGTCTAAGATGGACCGCGCTTGCCTAAAAGAAACCAGTTCACTCTCGCCTTGAAGACCGCAAGATGGGGAACAGGGATTCAGGCAGGGAGTTCCACAGCTTGGCCGTTCGCACTATGAATGTAGAAGCAAAACGCTTAGTACGAGTTTTGGGCGCTTCGACTGTGAACCGGTGTCGCCTTGACGTTTCCCTGGTCTCCATTGTATTATGATGAGAAGACTACCTTATCGCCTGAGAGAGAGAGTTTCATGGTCGACTCTTACGACATGCACGGAAAGAGATACAGCTGATGTATGCAGCCCCGCATCAACACAGGACTTATTAAAGAAAAATGTCAATTGAGAACAAATAAATCAAAATATCAATACGTTCATAAGATAGTTACGTAAATTTAAAAAAAAAACCTTCCCACAAGCTACTTCAATTGTTAGTACTTAGTGCTATGGGATCATTCCTAGCTCGCATTATAATACCTAAACTTGCTATCTAAGAACAAACCTTAACCTCTTGAGTACAAAACTGAAAATTCCCTGTAAGGTATTTCCAATAACTTCGTTGTTTAATATAGAGCTTAATAGATAGAAGGGTAAAGTTGGTTATTTATTGCAGTTTTTTTTTGTATGTTTATAGTGTTTACCGTGGGAATGTTTGGTTCTATTGTTTTCTACTCTCTATGACCTTCGACACGGGTCGACGACCCCTGTTTACCCGACTGTGACAGGAGAGGTTATGTTACTTGTTTTTTAAATAAGTAAGTATAACGATCGTCCAAGTGTGACTTATTAAGTAAGACGTATGTGGGAATTATTTGGTGTTAATTTTCCTGGTTTTTACCGATTTTCTTTTGACGGATACCGAAAAATTGTGTTTTTTTTTGGGTTGATACAATTTTTTTGATAAAAAGCATCCTGTATCTCCTTCCCTACATATCGTAAGAGTCGACTGATGAACTCGGGTTATCTCTGAGGCAATAAGCAAGTAAATTGTCGCTAATAATTAACATCTGTCCCCGCTACGCTATACATGGCTGTGGGGTCTCTCTTGTGATTTTGCAGTAACACAGAATTCGGAAGACAGCCGTGTATACAGGGTGTTTTTTTGTGGCCACCATTAACGAAGGGTACATACTATATACATCAAATAAAGTAAGTTTATGCCCAAAAAAAATGCTGGGAAAAAAAAATATTAAAAAAAAAAATTTTTTTTCATTACTTTATCGAGCGAAATTTATAGTCTCTAGTGTTTATGTTAGTTTTTTTTATAGACAGATATTAATTATTTCTCGTGAAAAATCTTGCTACGCGCGTCTATGTGCATTTATGCAGAAAAACTGAGTCTATTTACCCAACTTTGGACCCTAATATTTTGGAAACCAGACACTTCCCAGGTATGCTTCCATGGAGAAAAATTATCGTGATGATGCCGAGATTCCGTAGTTTTCGGGAACGTTGACGACCAAACATCACCCTGTATAAATATGTATGTAAAAAGTAGACTATGTCCTCCTTCAGTTATCCAGCTATTACAATACAGATTTTTATTAAGATGTGTTTAGCCGCTTTGCAATATAAACAACATCACAATACATAGATTTCTCTTATATGTAATTTTTTTTAAAGATTGTTTGAACGAATAAAGCGTGAAGAGATATCAAAAGAACAAACAAACACTTACGAATAATATTTGTACTGATGCGCCTTTTTTCTGTACACCCCTTTTCTACCCCCATACACCCCCTATTTACTTAAAGAAAACGTCTCGTTATATTTAAGACGTTTACACATTAATGAGGACAAAAAATTCACCTGTAAATGTACAGGGTCTCTTACTCACAACTACCCTCGGTTAAAAAAACAAATCGTAACTTGGATCTTGGGCCATCGATTTACAGATGAATATCACGTGTCAATGCTCATATCATATTTTACATATATAAATAATTTAGTTGTATGCAAATTGATGTCGCGCAAGATAAAGGTATTTCTTCTCAAAGAGCACTCCAAATAATGCTCATTTGCTTGTTATGTGCCGGCTTGGGGTGTGGTACAAGTCATCAGCTTTTGGAGATTTATTAATAGAGTCAAATACAAAGATTTACTAATTAAATATAAATAAAATTAAAACTAACCTAATAGATAAATCTAAATAAGATAAATATTGGATATGGACTTCATATTTCATATTTGCTTGCTAGTTTCCTTTCTAAGAATCAAAAGAAAGTTAAACACTCTTTTCTTTAAACATGACACTTGACGGCGAAATGTATGAATAGAGTCTTATAATAAAGATTAATTTAAGTCAAGTATGTTAAAGTTAGTGTTAAATGATGCTGATTTAAACAACCTGTGATACAAATGTTATATTAGAGTTGATAGTATAATACTTTTTTTTTGTTTAAGTCATAAATGAGGATTGGACTTTATAAAGTAGGTAATTGCAGTTATTGCCCAGACTACTCAACCGTAAAATAGTGCAAAATTAAAAGTTGAGCCGTTCTTGAATTTTGACTTTATGTGCGTGGCAAATATCTACTTCTTGAAAATCCTGCTCAACACTATCATCTATTTAAATTCATTTATTGCATATCACAGGTTAAACAGATCTTACATAAATATAGTAGGTACATGTGACGCCCTGTTTCTCTTATGTTTTACACCATACACCAAACCAGACTCGTACGATTTTCCAGCGTCTTCGTGAAAGTGATTGATTTTGATGCGGCGCACTTAGTATGGCGGACGACTTTGTTTACAAAATAAATTGTTATATGCAATACTCGAATGTGTATGTTATATAGCACTATAAATGAACGCCCACGACTTTGTCTACGTAAACTACACAGTTATTACTGTAGCTTTTTCCGTTTTTTTCGAGAAATACTTTCTTATCGGATGTCTATTCGAGCGGAAGCCCACGACTTTGTTCGCGTGGACATACGTATAAAGTCCACGCGAACAAAGTCGTATAGGTACTTTATATGACCAGATTCAGTAGTTATCTATTGCATGAAAGAGTTACACTCATCTAAACACCTTAACATTCTCGCAAACTTTTAAACATCTGCTAATAACCACGCTGGGCAATAACCTGTCTTATTCAATGCTGTAGTGGGCACTCTGGGATTTTATGAAGTAAATAAATACCCTCAAAACTGGTCGGAAGTGGCACCATGTGGTTCTATCAGCCCTTGGTGCTCTGCCTACCCCGTAAGGGATTAAGACGTGATTATATGTATGTAAATAAAAGTTATTGCTAAAAATCTGCAAATAAGTCATAATGTGCAGTCCATCGCTACTCTTTCTAGCCTTTAAGCTCGTTAGACCGCATTTTGGCCCATTTATAGCGCTCCAAGTCGTATTGTGGCCGTATTATATCTATTTAGATCTACTGATTGAGACCTGTACCTAAGTTTCTTCTGCTCTCGCGATAATATTTCTTGAAGGCCTGTTTTTTCCAATGGTTTAAATAGCCTATCCGATTAAGTTAATGCTGTGATTTTGATTAAGTTTTAAAGAAGCACAACATCGTCTTTATTATCCAGATAGATATCCTATTCCTTCTATGCTGCTCTGGAAGTGAAAAAAAAAAGTATAATACTACAGCTGCTTCACTTCCCGGTCATACTATACAAGTCAGTAGAGGGACAAGAGGGTCTTGGTGTTTTGTAGGCGATGGGCTGACCACCTGTCACTACTAACCGAACTTGTATACGAGTATCTCAACTATACCCTTACAATTGGTCACAAGTGGCACCATGTGGTCATATCATCTATTGGTGCTCTGCCTACCCCGTAAGAGATAAAGGCGTGATTATATGTATGTAGATATCCTATTTGACAGTTGGAAAACTCTAGGATTTTCAGGTTTATATTTTCACTTTTTGCAGATTCGTAAAGAAGGTCCCGCAGCTACGTTTAGTGTGGCGGGGTCATATTAATAGATCAGTGACAAGTTGCCAGCTCATCGCCTGAGAGAATGACCGAGTTCCTTAGTCGACTCTAACGATATGCACGGAAGGAGATGCAGCTGATGTATTCTAGTGAAGCCCCGCATCAGCACTTAACCTACACGATCTAATATAATTAAAACAGGTATGTTTTAATTACAAACATATTAAATAACATCTATAAGGCAAAGGATGATACCTTGTGGTTTTCGGGTAATTACTTGTAAATTAGCCGGTAGCAAAATGAATAGTTAAACCAGGGTTATTAAACTGTAGTTAACATGTCGTTCTGTTTATTGACTACGATAGCTCTGCTGAAGGGTCGTTTAAATAATCACTCTTACATTAGTTTAACGGGTTTGAACAAATAACTAGGTTTTTTGGTTACTTATTTCATCTGGACGTTGCAAGAAGAAGGAGAAAAACAACTTTGGGCAATTTACTAAATGAAATACGAGTATTAGTTTTATATGGGACAGGGAACTTGTATTGTGTTTTACTTAATTGTCATTTTACTTCTGAAGTTCTAATTAAAGATTTTCATGTAGAAAAATATTTTAAAATTTTTAAGTTATATGGTTTCTTCTATGCTGCTCTGGGAGTGAAAAAGAAGGTAAAATACTACAGCTGCTTCTCTTCCGGGGCATACTGTACAAGTCAGTAGAGGGACAAGAGGGTCTTGGTATTTTGTAGGCGATGGGCTGACCACCTGTCACTACTAACCGAACTTATTTATCTCAACTATACCTTTAAAATTGGTCAGAAGTAACACAATGTGGTTCTATCGGCCCTTGGTGCTCTGCCTACCCCGTAAGGGATAAAGGCGTGATTATATGTATATATGTGTTATATGTACATAAACACACAACCATACAGCTATGTTCCTGAAAATGGGATAGCAACAACTGTCTTCAGCCTATTGCAGTCCACTGCTGGACGTAGGCCTCCTCCAGGGCACGCTACAAGGCTACAACCATAGGGGGATTTTGCCCATAGTCACCACGCCGAGCAGGCGGGTTGCTGACCGCAGTCTAATTTACAGACTAAGTTGTCAGCACGGGAGGCGCTGCTGCTCACCTCCCGGAAACCTTTAATCGCCTCGTACGATATCCACGGGCAGGCATGGAGTGGTACAAACAACTAAACAATTGTAGGACCACAATAAATTATCTAAATATCACATCGTAGTATGTAACCCAATTTTTTAGTTTCCGTTTTAATATAGGTAACTAATATTTAACTTTCTCAAGTCACGAAACTTAAGACAATGGTTATAAAGTAGGTCAACAGATGGCAGTGTGATAGAAGTGGAAAATTTAAACAGATTTAGTAACAAAGTTCGGTAAAAGATGGGGTGAGTCGAGATTTATGATCTTTTCAAGAAAAAAAAGGGGTGAAAAATGCCCTTGATTAGCTGTCAACTTTTCTTTTGTAATATTTCTTTCTGACCCACTTGAGGTGAAAAAGGGATAAATTATCAGCTTTAATCACTTCTTCTAGAGATATTTATGGTATTCTTCAGTTCAAAATATGAACATTATTAAAATATCGTTTCATCATTAAACATTGTGCTGAGGGATTCAGCTTTGTTTATCGATATTTGGCTAGTAGTATCGGGATGAAAAGATAACGTTACCAATAATGTAATTTTAAAATAGAGATGGTGAAATTCGTCATCCGAGTTAATTGACCCGATAGCTCAGTTGGTAAGAGCGAAAGCACGGTTTGCCAGTGGTCGTGAGTTCAAATCTCACTCGGGTGAAGAATTTTTTCATTTTCTTATTAATATTTTATTACAATAGTTCATATCGTAAGAGTGGACCTTGGACATTCTCTCAGGCGACAAGCTAGCAACTTGATGCTGAAAATTACATCTGTCTCCAATATCTTAACGTGGCTGTGGGATATCTTTTGTGATCCTGCAGTACTGGCTTCCCCATATCGGGAACTCAGCCGTGTATAGTTCGTATGTTATAAAAGTTTTAATTTAGAATCTCAAATACACATGTCAATATCAGGAGATTACAATACTTAAAGGAATTATATATATGTCGTGGCCATATCGTAGAATTGATCATTTCATGAAATGGTCGAGCATTTCATGAAGTGGTCGCATTTCATGAAGTGGCCAATTCAATTTGACCAGATCGTTAAATCGTCTACATTTCACGATTTTGTCATCCACGTTTGGCCAAATCGTATTAACAGGGTGTCCATAAAATCCGAATGTGGTAAGAGCTTGCACCATATATAAGTATACCATAAGGTATGATGGTATGATTTTTTTTGCTATTATTTATGTGATATTTTCACAATATAATATTTAAAAACATAAAAGACTTTACAAAAGCGATTCGCATCTGGCACATCGCCGGACGCTGCCTGGGCACGCTCGCTCCGCTCGCTCGGCTCGTGCGTCATTTGTCATAGTCTAACCTAACCTAACCTAACCTATCGTAATCTAAGGTTTTTGTTTAACTATATTATTATAAACCACCATTAAGTCTAATATACATTATACAATATAACACACTATCCGTGAACTTCTTCTGCATAGTCACCCTACTCTCTTTAATTTGTTTTATAACCTAAAAAGAAAAATCCGCCATCTTCACACATAAATAAAACGCGCGCAGTGCCTCTACCGGTGATTCATGTAACTATTTTACGATATGATCAATAATCTTGACCACTTCATGAAATGATCGGGCGTTTAGTTGCCCATATCGAGAAACGATTTTTAATCATCGATCTGCCCAAACCATATCATGATGTGGCCAATAGACAGTTGAACTTTTCATGAAATGCGACCATTTCATGAAATGCTCGACCATTTCATGAAATGATCAATTCTACGATATGGCCACGACATATACATATAATAAAAATGTAACGGGTCGCAGTCTGTACACGGCAGATATATGAGAAAAAATATTATAGGAGACCTTTATCAACGCAATAGTACCCAAAATAATGATTTTTGAAATTTTTTCTGTTTGTCGGTTTGTCTGTTTGTCTGTGCGTTTGTGCACGCTAATCTGATTTCGATGCAGTTTTCACGAATATATTGTGACAGGTCCCACTGAACACATGGGCTACTTTTTATCCCGGGAAAATATTTTTATCCCGGATAATTTCGACATTTTGTTTTTCTGTAGTCCACGCGGACGGAGTCGCGGGCGTTCACTAGTAATTAATATATTCACAATAAGACTAAATTAAACAGCTTACACTTTAATATTCCACGTTAAACATTAAACAAATTGCAAATTAAACCGCAAAAAGGAACGAACCGTATTTATCTTAGAATATACAATCTTGTTTGCAATCCACTTCCAATTAATATACTCGTAAAGTCAATATGGCCGCCAGGAGATGAAACAATTCGTTCATTACGTCAGAATTACACTAAAAGGGAAGCAGGAGTTAAACCGTGGTTAAACATCAGTTGATCGGGTTAAATTAAGTTTAAATAAATTGATACCGGCCCTGAGTCTCTATGCTGTTAATTATTACTGGTAGTATAATTTGCCAATATGCGGATAACTTGGTTGTTTCTTTGAATTTAATATTAAAGTCAATCTAATATATAATATACTCGTATCTAGGTGTTTGTTACCAAACACCTCCGAAACGGCTTAACTGATTTTTATAAAATTTTACATGTATATTCGTTAGGTTTTAAACTATTTTTTATACCCCTTCCACACAATAAGCAACATCCACGCGAGCCGCGGGCAATATCTAGAAAGATATAAATAATACAAACTGCTTTTAACCTAAGTTATTAAAAACAATTTTGACCAACAAAGAAATTTACTTCAGTGTTATAACAATAACACTTAGATTTCTAGCTGATATAATTCACCCCTTAAGGGGTAAGAATCGCCCCTTTATGTGCCCCACTAGGGTGCTTTAGCAAGTCTATTTATAGAGTAATTTTAGCGTAAAGTGTTAGCAATAGCACCTAACAACTGGTTAGGAATCTCGAGTAACCATAGAAAGTAACGACTTATAATTGCAACTACAGTCGCGAGGACAAACTTTGTCTGTCTGTCGGTCGCAATCGCTGGATAGTCGCTGTCAAAATTGACATTTGGTATTATCCTACTAGATTAAAAAGTCAGTGCGCCATACTGCTTGATTACAGAATAGGGTTTCTTGGAATCGGTCGCGTAGTCGTCTTTTGACGTTTAGCGACAGGTTGCCGATCACTCGCAAGTAACAAAATCAGCCTGCGGCTTTCACGCTAAAACTACTGAATCGATTTAATTCAAATTTGGCACAGAGACAGTTTAGGGTCACTAATTTCAAATTATTACTAACATAGTACACAGGAACAATATTGTTATTAACCTTATGGACTCTTGTTTCGAAATAAATATTTTTTGTTTTATTTATTTATTATGTTGGGGTAAGCTGAAAGAGGGTAATGTTTTTCGAGTAGAGACGTACATAGTTTCTTTAGAAAGCTCTATCTAGAATCTAAATGGCTTATCGCATTTTTAGCATTAGATATATAAAAAAAATAAGTCTTAGTCGTGAGGGTGACACTAGATCAAAAACATTTATCAGTCGGATTTTTTTCCTTAAATAAATGAGGTTATAATATTAAAACTTTCAATTTTTAAATAAAAATACAGTCATATAAAAAAGACAGAGTAATTTCATTAAAAGCTTAACTTACAAATCGCTATCATTTTTTTCACATAATGAATTCATTAGAAATATTTTGCACTGCCCTGTAATAAACGACGAAGGAATATTCACAAAGGAGGTCTTTAATTTTATTTAGCCTCCTTTTGTTGCAGTACTTTGGTAGATAAACCTCTTTATTTGCACCCTCAGGGCGGTAAGTAGGTTGTTTCTGTTTGAAAAGTCTAGGTTTTGTTACAAACCTAAAAACTAATTTAACCTACACTAGTTTTATTTAGTTGTTGTAGCCTTTTCAAATAGTAGAGATCGAGACTCTCCCATTAAATTGATTTTAAATATAAAAATTGAACGTTTAACATTGCAGATATAAAAGTTGCCAGATCATCGTCTGAGGGTATGCCCCTGAGCTCCTTAGTCGACTCTTAACGACATGCATGGAAGGAGATGCAGCTGATGTATTCTAGTGAAGGCCTGCATCAGCACAGGACTGATCATTTTCATATTTTCAAAAAGATATATTGATGTTTGTCAGTCTGAAATACAGTTTTCATTAGATCATACATACATACATATAATCCCGCCTTTATTCCTTACGGGGTAGGCAGGGCACTAAGGGTCGATAGAACCACATGGTGCCACTTCTGACAAATTTTAAGACTATAGTTGAGATGTACAAGTTCGGTTAGTAGTGACAGGTGGTCAGCCCATCGCCTACAAAACACCAAGACCCTCTTGTCCCTCTACTGACTTGTACAGTATGCCCGGGAAGAGAAGCAGCTGTAGTATGATACGTTTTTTTTCACTCCCAGAGCAGCATAGAAGATAGATTCATTAGATCAGCTTAAAAATATTATTAATATTAGTTTAGCAGAGACGGTTATCAAAATATATTTAAAAAAATATATTTATAGAATGAGGGTAGAGTTTGTAACCCCTAACATAACCTAAGATTTCGGTAACTAATATATGTTTTGTTATTTTTTGTTACAGGTAATAATCCGAGATTATGTTCATTCAAAATCATAAATATATTTACGTATATTTAAGGTTCGATGGTTATTTAGGTAAGTACCTTTACAGGGTGTAACAGAAAGGGTATGTTAAGCGAAAAGCTGTATAAATAGCCCACTACAGAGAACCTATTTCCAAAATTTGAGACTCGAAATCACATTTTTATTTTTCAAGTTTGTATGAAAATTCCTGAGATATTTAAAAATTCTCCATACTATCGGGAAAAATAAACATGTGATTTCGGATCTCAAATTTTTGTGGATAGATTCTCTATAGTGGGCTATTTACATAGCTTTTCGCTTAACATACCCTTTTTGTTACACCATGTATAATAGTAAATTTATCTAAAATACTTAACTCAGAAGCTATACAGAGTGTTTTTCGTTGCCACCCTTAACGAAGGGTACGTACTCTATACATCAAATAAAGTAAGTCGATGCAAAAAAAAAATGCTGGGAAACGATGTAATTTTTTTTTTAAATTACTTGGCGAAATTTATAGTGTCCAGTGTTTATGCTAGTTTTTTCATAGAGAGATATTAATTATTTCTCGTGAAAAAATCTTGCTACACGCGTCAATGTGCATTTATGTAGAAAAACGCAGTCTATTTACTCAACTTTGGACCCTAATATATGGTATATAAGGTATGCTTCCATGGAGAAAAATTATCGTGATGATGAGGAGTGGACGACCAAAAATCAACCTGTATAATGGTGTTGTTTTAATTATAAATTTCAAATTTCAAAATGGTGTTACCCCCCACTTACTTTCCGAACTATCGATAGTCAAACTATCGATAGTCAAACTATCGATAGTCAAACTATCGATAGTCAAACTATCGATAGTTCGGCAACACTAGCCGTGTATTATGTATATTTATATGGACAAAGTCGCAGGTGTGTACTACCTATTACAATGGCCGACAATTCCAAGCCATATAACGCAACCGCGTTACCCCGCACACATGAAAAGTTCGGAAATTTACCAAAATTAAACCTTATACGGGGTAATAAAGGGTAATTTCGAGCTTCAACTACCCCCAAATTTACATAACTCCTGTTACACCAAGTTTCGAATAACCCCATGTGATGTATTAAGTTTTATGTTAGCGGTTGTTCCTTTTATAATATAATTTTGTGAACCTGCTATACTAAATATTAAAGACAATTAAGAGAGTGAATATCGATTTTCATATTAATATTAATCCTTTACCCTATCGGGTTTGAACGCAGGACCTATGGCGCAGCAGACAGGGTCACTTTTTCACATCATAGTTTTACTTTAACTCGAAAACAAATATTTTTGTGCAAAGCTAGATTGCAAAGCCTTGAGCATCGACGTAAAGTTGCAAGTCTCTCGCTATTCTACAGGTTACATTTCGGGGAGTGTGCGTTGGGACTTCACGACCTAATTCCCCCAGCACCCTTCTACCGCCGGACGGCCAGGGAAACGTCAAGGCGACACCGGTTCACAGTTGAAGTGCCGAAAACTCGTACTAAGCGTTTTGCTTCTACATTCATTGTGCGAACGGCCAAGCTGTGGAACTCCCTGCCTGAATCCCTGTTCCCCGTGAACTATAATCTTGCGGTCTTCAAGTCGAGAGGGAACCGGTTTCTTTTAGGCAAGCGCGCTCCATCTTAGACTGCAACCGGTGGTTACCATAAGGCGCGGTGTGGTCAAGTGTAAGCCTATTTAATTTTTTTTTTTTTTGCTATCAATGATTGTACCTACAGAGGCTCGTACCTATTGTATCTAAACAAAAAATGTATCCTAAACTTTTCATAGCCATTTTTCAAAACTTAATCAGATTTCGTTTGGCGAAAAGCAATAACAGTACCACGGACAAAGTTCCAAAAATATAATATTACAAATCATTTTTTTCATTTACCGTTTCCGACGGTGCCGTTTTTCTATATTAGGACAGATTAAAATTTAATTGGGACGTACATTCTACAAGCGCCATTTTGTTTTCATTTGTTATAAACATTTTTTATGTATTTTTTTTTTGTATCAGTTATTTAGTGATCCTAATTGATTAAACCTGGACATTTATAATTTTATTGTCCTATGCTGATGCAGGACTTTACTAGAATACTTTAGATGCATCTTTTTTGTGAATTTGTAGCATAATATGTTCAAATATCAGTGTAAAGGTGGATCAACATCCAGGTGCCATTGTATCTCGGAAATTTAGCTTTTTAAAAACATACGTACCATACAATCACGTCTGTTGCCCTTACGGGGTAGGCAGAGCACCAAGGGCCGATAGAACCACATGGTGCCACTTCTGACCAATTTTGAGGGTATAGTTGAGATGTACAAGTTCGGTTAGTAGTGACAGGTGGTCAGCTCATCGCCTACAAAACACCAAGACCCACTTGTCCCTCCACTGACTTGTAGCATTTAGTAGTGTAATTGGGAATAGTACATACAAACATATACATACGGCTAAGTTCCCGAAATGGGGCAGTCAGAACTACAGGCAAAAGGAGATCCCACAGTCACGTTTGGAATACCGGGAACTGATATAAATTATTAGTGACAAGAGGGAGAATTGGGAGAAGTGATTACAAAAAATCTCAGTCTATTACGATTTATTTTCTAGAAGCTACAGAACTTTACCACACATAAAGAGCGTCGGTTAATAAAAGCATTTTGGTAATGTGGAACTTACTATACAGAATGTTTTTTGGTCATCATCGTTTCCGAATACTACGGAATCTCCTCATCATCACAATCATTTTTCTCCATGGAAGCACACCTGGGAAGTGACTGGTTCCCAAGATATTAGGGTCCAAAGTTGAGTAGATAGACTGTGTTTTTTTTTTGCGTAAATGCACATACACGCATGTAACAGGGTAGGAATTGAGTATCGTTTATCTCTTCTATAGAAAACTTATTTTGGTTATGAATTTGCATATTTTCTTATTACGAAAGAATAAATTTTATTTCAGTACAGAATTTTTTTAGACGGTGGATTTAAAAATCTAAACTGAAGCGTCTTCTAACAAGGGTGTAGAGTCGAGTTTTAGACTTTATTTTTAAGGGTGAGATTAGGGTGCATTCCCTGAGGGTGTCTTGTTAACGACATACTTTAACAAGATAAAAATGTGAAGACGCTTTCCGGGGGTTGAAAAATGAGTAATTTTTGTAGGGCATGAAAAAGAATATCTGTACTAATAAAAGAGGTTAAAGTTTGTTTTGTAAGTACATAACTTTTGCTCCAAAAGCACCAAGGATCGTATAAAACGTACATTTTGAAAGTTGTAAAACTTAATGTAAGAGTAACAGTTAGAATTTCTGGGCTTGAACCTCTATTCTCATGTTTCTGGTGCTCTAAACTCGAGTTATACATAAATACATACATACATATATATATATATATATATATATATATATCCCGTGCCGATGCAGGGCTTCACTAGAATACATCAGCTGCAACTTCCCCCGTGCATGTCGTAAGAGTCGACTAAGGAACTCAGGGGCCCTACCTCAGACAGATTTTCTCTGGCAATTTTTTAGGTCAATGCTATTCAAAACTGAAACCTATACTTTTAAAAAATTTTATAAATGCCTTTAAAACACTATTAGTAACGACCTCAAAGCACACACTTTAAAAATCAACTTTATTCTAAACAAATTCGAAGTAAATTCTATTGAAACATGATAAGTTGTCGCGTTGTTCAAAATTCCCGCGACATGGTGCCGTCGTTATATTTCAAAAACGTTTTGGGCGTTGCCAGTCTAGCCGGAATTTCGTCTTTTTGGCACCAAGATTACCTTTTATGGTAATAAAATCTCTAAAATTCACGCCGAGCGGGGACATTAAAATTTTAACCAATGGCAAGGCCATTCTAGGCTGAGGTCAATAACCGTGCGGCCAAGTAGATACAAGGCTGTTGCCTCGATCGCGCGGTCGCCAGCATTACCAAAGTTTGTCTCAGAGGATTAGGAACTATTTTGAAGCCTAAGTTAATTCCTCGTTCCTTACCTATTATAAATATTACTTTCTGCTGTTTTGCAATTCAAATAGTCGCAATAGTGCAACTCAATAATTTTATTGTGATAAGTGTCGCCACTTCGAACTAGGTAAGTGAGTGAATATATATAGCTATATTTTATCTATTTATTTCGTGTAGCAATTATAGGTGCGTTGTAGCTTCGTTAAAATGTTTATATATTCTATGCTGTGCTAAATAGTGTTCTAGCACTTATCGTTGGTCTGGATTCTGGATAGCTACTATATCTCATTAGCTGACCGTGTTATAGCTACCTAATTATAAATTGTATACGTATTTCTAATTCGCTATCCACGAATGCCATTATTTAATTGTTATTTTAGATTTTAGTTAGAATTCACTTAGTACTGCGACGGAATCTAGATTATTTGACTACCTCACAATTTTAATATGACCGTTATCTTAGTGGAAGCCTTGATTTAAGTTCATATTTGTGTTTAGCCCTAAATATGAACGTATTTAATTTAAATCAAAGGTACATAAGAAGGAATTATTATGTAATAATCCGGATTCCAAGGTACCAGCTACGCACCTAGAACTACCCTCTTCTATAATATTATTCGTATTATAGGTATATATTTATTTATTCTGTATTTATATAATCTAATGTATTTTATATTATTGTGTATTATTTATTGTGTTTTTCCCAACGCCTATTCCGAATATTCAGATTGCAAATATTATTTGTAGTTACCTTCTACCTTTTTTCTTAATTTTTTTAAATTGCTAAATCTGAATATTCGGATTATTTTTTTTTCTACTCAGCTCCTTTTATTTTTTTTTTCTTTGTAAATGTCTCTGCCAATCGGATAATATTAATTGTATTGAGTTGTTATTTGGAGACGTTACCCGATTGGCAGATTTGGAAAGAGGCACACCGCCTTACACCGGATCTGTTAAATTCCAGGTTCGGTGGGGATTACGTCCGGATTAGGATTACGTCCGGATTAGGATTTCGTCCGGATTTGAACGTCGTTCGGAATTGGATTTCGTTCGGAATTGGGTTTCATTCGGAATTGGATTTGGAGTATTCCAAGGATTGCCGAATATTCCACCGAGCTCCCTCACACCTGCCGAGCATTCCGTCGGACTTTACACATCGCTGCCTCGGCTGCTACCGTGGATACGCCTCTCCAAAGCTACGTGTTATTTTGTAAACAATTTTAATATTTATCGGAGAAACCAGGATTAGTCACCCACGACCTGTTATCGCGTTACTTTAATAAATTAGTCTCGTGTTCATAAATTGTTTTTTATTTTAATCACTTAGTTTCACCGTATTTTTCTTTTGTTTTTTAGATTCATTAACTGGACCTGTCCACTTCTTGCCTGTAATAAGGGAAGAAGGGGACAGCGTTTCAAAGTATATTACAAATTTATTTCTGCAGGTGGTTAAAATTGGAACTTAAATTAATCTACAGAGGATGTTTTTTGGTGGCCACCATTAACGAAGGGTACGCACTCTATACATCAAATTAAGTAAGTTTATGCCAAAAAAATGCAGGGAATTTTTTTATTTTAATTCCTTGATCGTGCGAAATTTATAGTGTCTAGTGTTAATGTTAGTTTTTTTTATAGACAGATATTAATTATTTTTCGTGAAAAAATTCTGCTACGCGCGTCTATGTGCATTTATGCAGAAAAACGCAGTCTATTTACTCAACTTTGGACCCTAATATTTTGTAAACCAGACACTTCCCAGGTATGCTTCCATGGAGAAAAATGATCGTGATGATGAGGAGATTCCGTAGTTTTCGGAACGTTGACGACCAAAAATCATCCTGTATATTGGCTAAACCAAAAATGAGTACCACGCCATCAACCAAAGTTAAAATAAGTTTGTCAATTTGATAGTATATTGTTTAAATTTTCACACGTTCTTGAGTCAGAAATGATTGTAGTTTTTAAAGTCACTAACAAGGTTTTGGCTACCGATATTACGAAACTAACTAGTTAAGTCTAATCAAAGTGTGTAAATTGTGTAACAAATTGTTTGCCTGGGTTTGCTGGAAGAAATCTCTTAAAGAGATAAGCTCGCCCCTGTACACTTTCTGCTTTCTGTGTAACTATGTTAAGTCACTATATTGTCTTATGTTTGTGTGTACAATAAGGAATACAAGAAAGAAAAACCCCGCCTATTCTAAGGTGTTACTTACGTCGTTTAGCGTTGAGACACTGGGATCTTGGGGACTATGTGGGTCTTAGACCAAGTAACATTATTTTTCGAATCGACAGGGATTCGTTATTGACACGTTTGGTTCTGAAGCCTCCATTCCTTCACGCTTGTCAAGTCTCCTGATGAATTTATAATTTTTATTGATGGTTGATGCGACAACGAACGTCATTATCGAACGATATTACGTTGTCTAAGTATCCAGGCGTCATAATCATCATCGAATCTACCAGAAAAACCTCAAAAACTTTAATTAAACTAGCATTTCACCAGCGACTTCGGCCGTGTAAACTTTGTAGCCCCTTGTACCACCATTAAAATATAATTTTAGGAAAAGCTGATACAAATATGTAATGAATTTAATTTAGCAACTAGTGGACGCCCGCGACATCGACCGCGTGGACTGCAGAAAAAACAAAATGATTCAACATTTTGTTTCTTCTGCGGTCGTATGCATCCCCTATTTTTCTATAATTTCTGGTTATGATCTCCTCCACTGGATACATACTCAATGTACTATCGTGTGACTAAAAACAATAAAAGAACATCAAATACTAAAGCAAAAAACTTCTACCAAAACAATAGCCATAACAGTAAGTCGAGTCCTTATTTAGGAGTTATAACAGAGTTGAACAATGCTTAAGTGCTTATAACGAGTGTTTGCCACGAGAATATAACGCTATATTTACCTACTGCAGTGCTGTTATAGATTACGTAGGTAATAGAGAGATGCAGAAGGGATACTGCGAAAAAACTTAAAGAAAAGTTCCTACTAATATTATAAAGGTGAAAGTTTGTGAGTGTGTATGTTTGTTATTTCTTCACGCAAAAAATCACTAAATGGATTTTGACGAAACTTCACAATAATATAGCTTACATATCAGAATAACATATAGACTACTTTTTATTCCGGGAAAATATTTTATCCCGGATAATTTCGACATTTTGTTTTTTCTGCAGTCCACGCGGATGGAGTCGTGGGCATCCACTAGTACATTATAAACATATCACACTAATATTATATAGGTAAAGACGAAAGTTTGTATGTGTGTGAGTGTGTATGTTTGTTACATCTTCACGTTTAAACGGCTGGAGTGATTTTAATAAAATTTGGTATGAAGTTAGCTGACACCCTGGATTACCGACCTGCGACGCCATAGGTCCTGGGTTCAAATCCCGGTAGGTGCAAACATTGATGTGATGAACATCGATGTTTGTTTCCGAGTCATGGATGTTTATATACTTATCTATGTATTTATATACCGTTGCTTAGTACCCACGACACAAGACCTTAGAGATCTTAATGTGGGACTAGGTCAATGTGTTGTGAAGTGTGTGAATATTTATTTATTTATTTATTAACACATAGGCTACATTTTATCCCGGGAAAATATGTTTATCCCAGATAATTTCGACATATTTTGTTTCTGCAGTCCACGCGGATGGAGTCGCGGGCAACAGCTATAAATACGTTGCTTTTCCAAAACGGCGATAGCCACAACTGCAGGATAACTAAGGAAACCCTACAGCCTCGTTTAGTATAGCGAGGTTATATGTTGAACATCCGTGATATAATGTTGCTGGTTCATCGTCTGAGAGAATGCCCCTGAGTTCCATAGTCGACTCTTACGACATGCACGGACGGAGATGCAGCTAATGTATTCTAGTGAAGCCTAGCACAGGGTAAAATGTTTAAACTTAGGCAACAATCACATCATGTAACAGAGGGGTATATATCGGTCACCAACCCGCCTGCCCAGCGGTTTGACTATGACTATCCTCCAGAGCACGCCTACGTCCAGCAGTAGACTGCAATAGGCTGAAGAAGAATAATATAAAATTCTATGTCCTTTGTCGATTGTCCGATTTATCCATACTGTGGATATATCATCATTTAATTTAAAGTTTCAAATTGAAAAAAAAAAGTTCTTTATTACTGGACTATTTCAATAGCTTATTTACTATATCTTTTTCTGTTACAGCCTGAAAATATTATGATAGTAAATCATGCGAATTTTTTTCTGCACACTATAGACTTTATAATAAGTATAGAGAAATTCACAAATGAAAAGTATTTATTCACAATACTAGTGAACGCCCGCGATTCCGTCCGCGTGTACTACAGAAAAAACAAAATGTCGAAATTATCCGGGATAAAAACATTTTCCCGGGATAAAAAGTAGCCTATATGTTAAGTGGGACCTGTCACAATATATTCCTGATAACTGCATCGAAATCGGTTCAGCCGTTTCTGAGATTAGCGCGCACAAACGCACAGACAAACAGACAAACCGACAAACAGGCAAAAATTCCAAAAATCATCGTTTTGGGTACTATTACGTTGATAAACGCCTTCTATAATATTTTTTCTTATATATCTTCCATGTACAGACAGCGATCCGTTACATTTTTATTATATGTATAGATTATTATTTATATTTCATGTAATTGAAGACTTTAACTGAAGTTCAAAGTATTTTAAGTACAGCCAGAAAAAAAAGATCAACTAAAATGTTATTTTCTTTTCGAAATTGCTAACATACTGAGCCTCCCTTTGTAGCTCAAAAAATACAATTTCTCTCACCAAAATACACGTTAGGTAGCGTTTTTCTTTACATACCTAAATGTCTTTATTTCTCTTTGTGACATTGCTGTTCATATTATTTTTTCTTCTAACGGTATTTGTAATGTTTTATTTATGTTGTATATTTTTACTTTTTCTGGCGTGTTCAAATTAAATTTTTCTTTAATGTTAAACTAACGAGATAAACAAATTATTTCTCAAATATGTTACAAAAGCGATCATGTAGTATACATAGCTTCTTCTCGTTAACCAAGATTCTCTAACCTAATGTTATTTAATTTTTTAATTAGAAAAAATCTATCTGCACAAAGAAATATATCCCACAGGAACCAAATATAACGGGAGTTCTAATGTTCACGCAGACGAAAACCTATAGCCGTTTAGCGAAACGGGTAGATAATGAAGATCAGGGAGGCAATTCTTTGAATTTTTTGAGCCGAAACGCAACCACTAACGAACCGTCAACGAAACGCGGTGCGAAGCAATATATACTTACCGCTTGAGCAATAAGGTATGTTTTGGCACGCATCGGTCGCGAGTATGATAAAATTTAAACGAACATCTGTCTCGTGCTGAAATGTGTCATATTACGTCACCGTAAAGTAATTATTGCTTTGTTCTGATCGTCTACAACAGTTCCGTTTCGGCTTCGTTCCAACTCGAGACTTTTCAAGAATTGGCCTCCAGTGACAAGTTGCTAACGCATCGCCTGGGAGAACGCCCCTAAATTCCTTAGTCGACTCTTACGACGTGCACGGAAGGAGATGCAGCTGATGTATTCTAGTAAAGCCTCGCATGAGCACAGGACACTTAACTAAAATTCTGTAAGAAAACCATAAATATAAGCGAAGTAAGAGCGCCACGCTAGTGTAAATACGATGAACTATAAATTTGTTATCTGCAAAACTACTGAAGCGAAATCCGTCATGCAAACGGCCTTTTATAATCTGTGAGAACATAAAAAAAGTCGTTAAATCCCCAAAATGGCCGACGTTTAATGCCGTGTTTAAACGTAAAATATTTTATATCTTGCCCTTTGTTATTTTAATCAAAACCTATTTAGAATACTTATTTATTGATGGCTAGATAAACAAAAAATATATAGAACTTTTACGTATACTACCTATTAAATACTTAAGGGGTTGAGGCAGAAGTGTGCTAATTGCCCACCCGATTTTCACCAGATAGCTCATTTCAATTTCAACACTGGAAATCAAATAGAATCTCAGATTTTTTTATTCCAAATTTAAAGTTATGTATGAAAACTTTTAGGGAAGGAATTTCGTGAAATCCGTTCATCGCTAGTATACTTTATATAGATTTTCTTCATAATTATCGAAGGTAGCAATAATTAAATATAACAAAATAATTATTCTAACTCAAACAAAAAGGAACCCTAAAACGAAATCTTCGCCATTTCAAAAGAGAAACTAGGCTAACGCAATTAAATCTGCTTTTTCCTTGAAAACAAGTCCCGATATTTTTCCCACGTTGATTAATGATGGTTAAAAGTTGGGTAATTTTCTCGTAAGTTGTTCTAATGAAAAGGTTTTGAAGCGGGCCGTTTTCCGCCATTTTGAATTCTTTTTCGATTTATTGGTGTGTAGGGGATTTTAAATGGACACGATTTTAATCCTGATCTGCGGGGACAGTTGAGGTTGTTTTATTTAATCTGTGTATAGTAATTATAGGTAACGTATTGACGATATGTGGATAATTGTTCTCTTTTGTCAAAATGCGAGCCATTTAATAGATACTTAAGTGAGTAGTAGTAAAACTATGTTTTCTAGGATATCCGTGACGTCTTCTGGCAGCCGTAATACCATGATCATCTTCCTGCCCTCATCCCATTATTTATAGCGGTGATAGCCCAGTGGTTAACGTGCACCTTCCAAGCGGGAGGCGTAAGTTCGATCTCAGTCACGGGCCTGTACCAATGAATTTATTTCATGTACAGATTTTAATGTTGACAAAATTTGTCACTTAGTTCGTACCTCGGAAAGCACGAAAAACCGTTGGTCCTGCGCCTGTTCTCTCCCCGGTCGTGTCGGCTTTCTGCCCCATCAGACTATGAGAGTAACGGAATAGAGAGTACATCTGTGTTTGCGCACACACTTGTGCACTATAATATCTCCTGCGTACCTGGCCACGTAGAGATTGGCCGCCTTGGCCGAAATACGGTCGGAGATCATCATTATTGCAAAGGATGTGGCATTTGTTTTTCGGTAGTCTGCCTGTATGACGCCAACCCATAGTATGACATAGTAATCGTGAATTCAAATTCAGCTTTAATTTCAATTAATCGGATACAAAAAACGTTTGAGGATAAAAATTTTAAGTAAAATTTTGTAAACCTCTCCCATTAACAAAAATTAATATTTCAGATGTGAAGTGCTTGAAATATATTTTAATATAGAGACTACCCCACATTAATAGTACTCATGTACTTATAGTTTACAAATCCAACTCTCGTACTTAGCGCTGCGTGCTCGTATTCTATTTACAGAACAATGTGAACTGCGTGTTACACCGATGTGTGTTGTATCATGTATAAACTAGCAAATTTTAACAACTAAACTAATCAATCTACTTCATCATTAACACATAAGTCTATTGCAGTCCACTGCTGGACGTAGGCCTCCCCCAGGGCACGTCGAAAGGCTACATACTGCAATAAAGTGATTTTTAGTCTATAGTCACCCACCACGCTGGGCAGCCGGGTTGGTGACCGCAGTGTGATTTTCGGACTATGTTCTCAACACGGGAGGCGCTGCTCTACTCTGCCGACATCAGAATCTTTAATCTAATCTTGTCAGAAAAAGCTTGATAAATGAATACTGACAGGAGTCCATAACTTAACACTTTTCTTACTAATAGAAATCCAGAATGATGTATGAAGATAAGTTTAATGTTTAATTGAACAATACAACATGATTAAATATGAACAAATTATTAATAATTTATCTATAAGTTAATATGCCAATAATAGGTATGTATAAAAATTATTTAAAGGTATGAAATTTTGCTTACATGCGACAAGATCATAAATGAGAAAAAGGTGTATGTGCGTGTAATAAATTCTTTACCGTGTAACAGGCGGCCCGGTAGAGCTAGATATTTGATCCCGCGACTCCACTTAAAATAATTCCATCATTTGCGACGTAGGATGTAAATCTGCAAAAATAAAGTGGAATGCTCGTTCAATGTTTGTCGTTCACTCTTATGGTTCAACTAGCAGGCGACCGCGGCTTTGTCTGCGTAAACTTTAGAATTATTGTTGTCGTGGAAATTTCGGGAAATTATTTCTTAGTGCGCTTGTAAATATTTGTGATTGGATAAATTGCTATCAGAAAACAATAGTTTTTTTCAAAAAATATCGCCATACTCATATCCTGGCCTTGCCTGGCCTTGCCAGGAGTTAAAGTACACGGTGAATTATTTAAAGATAATCATATTTAGCTTTTTTACATACTTTTAAACACATTAACTTAGACCCACACTAATATCCATAAGGTCTGTGTCGCAGGTATTAAGCAGCGGTATATAAACGCATATATAATTATAGAAACATCCATGCGAGTAATTTATTATATCAATGTTTGCACTTACCGGGATTCGAACCCTGTCCCTACGCCGCGTGTTACGGGATCACTATCGACTACGCCAATTGAAATTAAAATAAATACAGTAGAACGCTGATTAACCGAGTCGCCATGCAGTTATCCGAATCGGTCCTAAGCGTAATCTAATAAATTAAAACCAAGTAATTTTTGTTTTGTTGTAACAAGTTGGAACTCGCTGGAGTCCAGCTATATTTCAACTGTTATGGTTAAAAGCTAGAGGCAAGACACTACATACTATATGTTTTGCGTCGCGCGGCTTATAAGTTTATTCTATGCGTGACAGTTCGTTTTTCTTTATTACCAGTCTATGCCCGATGAACTTTGTACAACTTCATGACACCGCTAGGAAGTATGACATGAATTTTCGATTATACAAATCAACCCTGGTCCCAATTAATTCGGATAATTGGCGTTCTACTGTCATTTATTTGACATGAAAGCAAACACAACTTATTTATCGATTGTATTTTTTTTACATGTTAGTTACTTTATATATTTCTTATGGTCTGTCAAGCATAAGTTGGCATTTTGGGGCTTTATGGCAACTAACGTGGAACGGTTATAATAGCCTAAAGATAAAGTCTAGATGAACTGCTAAAGTCAGTTCTCCTTTATGTCAAAACCAATATTACGTTTGACAGACCGCATGATTCTATTACTGTTACACTATTTCGGTCGTGATCATAATAAATATAACCGACCATCTCAATATTTTTACTACTCCCTGTTTCCATCCTACGGGAATACGTAGCAAGTAGCTCACGCAACTTCCACTACACTTAAGGACGTGGCAGGTAAATAGTTGATGTTTATTTTAGCACGGTTACGTACTACGTCTGCATGCGCTCACCTCCTGTGATATATGACAGACTAGGGTATGAGGCCACTAAAACGCTGCTTATGTAATTGAACGAATGAGTGAATGGTTAATTTGGATGATGCACGAGATCGCCGCGTGGTGCCGGCAGAGTAGAATTAGTACCACCCCATTTCTGCCCGTGGTTATCGTACGAGGCCTTCACAAGACTGCCATGGGGGGTGTTTGCCCATAGTCACCACGCTGGGCAGGCGGGTTGGTGACCGCAGTTTGTATTTTGGACTATGTTGTCAACACGAGAGGCGCTGCTGCCCACCTCCCGGAAAAAAACCCTTAATCGCCTCGTACGATACCCACGGGCAGACATGGGGTGGTACGAATTCTACTCTGCCGGCACCACGCGGCCTTCATTCGGATGATGATGATATTTATCGTTTATTTAAATGACATTTTTAAAAATGCTGTACAGAAGTGAGCTCATTTCTATAAGAGATCTCTTCCAGCTAACCAATTGAGATTTTTAAAATTTGACCGTTTGTGCTGGCACTCGAGATGTCTCTGTGAAGCTGTGTGTGTTAAAATTATATTATAGGTAGAGTCTAAAAATTTTGAGAAAAAAAAAGAAATGATTGTAATATAACCATTAGTCAAGTTTAAAAATCTTATATTTCGAAAGTGTATGTTATTTAGCTTATGTACCCCTGTTATGACACCCCGTTTATTCGACATGGAAATTTATAGTACTTGACAATGGGACAAAATATTGATATTAAGCCCAATTTGCACTAACTCTTGCACTTATTCTATCG
The DNA here is from genome assembly GCA_014607495.2 of Carposina sasakii. Lineage (NCBI taxonomy): Eukaryota > Metazoa > Arthropoda > Insecta > Lepidoptera > Carposinidae > Carposina > Carposina sasakii. The sequence goes on along the minus strand of CP053175.1, from coordinate 8,009,121 downwards.
TTATCTTTGGATTAATTTTAAACGACGCGACGTCTATCACGCCGGTATACATCACATCTCTTTCTGTGCATATCAAAACGCAAGACAACAGGAAAAAGAGTCTTCAAGACAGGAACCATTTTACATAAAGGACAAATTCTATTTTGCATTTTTTATCTAGTTTACACGGTCGATAGAAAATTTATTTTTGAAACATGCAAGTTACAGATTTCAGTAGATTGGTTCCAGTAAGCATAAACAGCGGTATTCACAGTAATGTACAATTTAGAAAGCGTCATCTTATCGCCGCGCGTTCATTTCAAATAATCTACGGACATAAACGCGAAACACATTGTTTATTTTGACAATAACATAACGCCTTAAAAGATGCGCCTATATGATACACACGGCCTGATCTGTCCAGTAGGATCCAGTTGTGTACCCTACTGGACATTAAGACTATGTTTGCTGCCTGCGACGCCATAGGTCCTGGGTTCGAATCCTGGTGATGATGGAAGGAATGATGAATATCGATGTTTGTTTCCGAGTCATGGATGTTTCTATACTTATCTATGTATTTATATACTGTTGCTTAGTACCCACGACACAAGACCTTAGAGATTTTAGTGTGGGACTAGGTCAATATATTGTGAAGTGTGTGAATATTTATATTTATTTAATTATTAAAAAAAAAACTCAAACGCTGCGCTGTCAAATGGACAGCGAATCAAAGCAATTAATAGACACGGCTGGATTCCAAAATGAGGAATCCAGAACTACAGAATCATAAAAGAGATCACAGCCACGTTAACATGGCGAGACAGATTTTAATTATCAATGAAAAGTTGCGAGCTTATCGCCTAAGAGAATTACGAGTTCCTTAGTCGACTCCTACGACATGCACGGAAGGAGATGCAGTTGATGTAGGTATTCTAGTGAAGCCTCATCAGAAGCTTAAGCGAAAAACGTTTAGTTGAAAGATAAATACTTTGTCATTTCTCATAGCCCTGCAGATCTGACATCAACAATCGCCCTACCAATCTGCCCGTATGTACGTAAGCGTCACATTCGCGGTTTTAAATGCGCACCCCTTTTGTTAAAAGCTTAATTTTCTAAAGAGCATGGCATATGTAGTGTAAAATTCTGTGAATATCTTATATGTGCCTCTGAAATGTACTGAAACTGATGGGGCATGGAGCTGGTATGATGCGGAGGTGCTTGTAGCGTGTGGACCTACTCGTATATATAAAATTGTGTCGTGGTTGAAATGCTTAAAGAAATTAACATCGTTTGTCGATCGGTTTCAGAGATTGTTTGTCATTTATTGTAACATCGTTCGTTTATTTACTTCCTGCTTTCGTTTAATCATTCGATCAGCTTTAAGTCAAATCAAAGTATCTTTTTGTACTTTCGTATATACTCGTAGGTACATACTACACTAACTAGATCATAGTAGGTTCCTATTTACTCATGGATCCCACAGTCAAACGCCGCAAGCAGTTTTTTTGGACGTTGTATCTAGTTTTACGGTTTTGTAATTAATCTATCTATTCTATATCTTCTTCTATCTATACATATAGTAAAAATGTAACGGATCGCTGTCTGTACATGGAAGATATATGAGAAAAAATATTATAGGAGACCTTTATCAACGCAATAGTACCCAAAATAATGATTTTTTGTCTGTTTCTCGGTTTGTCTGTTTGTCTGTGCGTTTGTGCACGCTAATCTCAGAAACGGCTGAACCGATTTCGATGTAAATTTCAGGAATATATTGTGACAGGTCCCACTAAACATTTAAGCTACTTTTTATACCGGATAATTACGACATTTTGTTTTTTCTGCCATTGCCATTGGACATTTGTCCACTAGTAAACGAATAAATATGTAGTGGCTGGGTTCCGCCGCCACCAGACCACTTGTATCTAATTTCTATTATACTAACATTTTCGCTGGGAAGACCTCGAGCACCCTTCCTAAATTAAGCAATGTCGTATTCATATTTTTTCGTAAATGATCGCTAAATTAAAACTAATCCTCTTTGACTCCTCGGTGGATATTTTGATTGTAACAGCTCCACTCTGTATGCGCTCCATTGTATTGTAGAGTGAAATAGAGGGACTATTTACTACTGGAGTCAAGCCAAGTCACAGTAATGTACAACTGCAGTGTGATTCGTTCACTTTTATAACTCAAGTGTGAGTTTTCGGTGAGTTTTGTAATCCATATACAGGATGTCCATCCATATACAACAGAAAGGGTATGTTAAGCGAAATGCTATACAGCCCACTATTAGAGAACCTATTCACAAAATTTGTTTCGTGTTAGTTCTTTATAGTAGGCTATTTTCATAGTTTACATTTGTTACACCCTGTATAGGCAAGTCCATTACAAAACCTCATGCATATGCCTCGTACTAACTTTTGGTTTATTTGTCGGAACATCCGACATTTTTTAAGCGTCTTTCATTTGCTTTTGAATGCTTTATTATTTAGCTGAGGTTGTGGTTTAGTTTTGGAAATTACGTTCAATACTTATTATTTAAATTTATTAAGTAAAATTAAATTAATATGTACAATCTTATCAAAGCCTAAACCACAGAAATATGAAATAACAAAATTCCTTAAAAATATCACCACAGCTTGTTCTTTTCTTAGGGGTAATAATTAATACACCAAATCACCTCAAATATGTATTTATTGCGGCACGTCTATACGTTCCTGTTACAAGTAAACACCATTGCGATCTAACTCGCTCTAGGCGACATCTAGTATACAAAATTTACATGAACATACTATATTACATTAAACACAGCTATTTCCCATATAATCTACAAAATTACCTACAATACAAAAAACGCGGTTAAGTAACAATTCGATTGTAATAAAGGCGAACAATCAATATTTTCCATGCATTATCCATCTATTGTTATTTTATTTCTATAAAAGAAAAACCCCGCATAATACCCCAACCTAACAAAGCCCACTGTGATTGATAACTGATATAATTCAATCACTCACTTTTTCGTTCATTCACTCATTCGCCATGACAGATGACGTCACAATTTTTTGTACATGTCGAAAGATATATTATGATCAGCTCCTCTTCATTATTTGTGGCAGACTGATAGATATACAGGGTGTTTTGTCGATGCCACCCTTAACGAAGGGTACGTAGTCTTTACATCAAATTAAGTAAGTTTATGCATAAAAAATGCTGGTAAACTATGTAATTTAAAAAAAAAAACAAAAAAAAAACACATAAACTTGTACGGGCGAAATTTGTAGTGTCCAGTGTTTATGCTAGTTTTTTCATAGACAGATATTATTTTTTTCTCGTGAAAAATTCTTGCTGTGCGCGTCTATGTGCATTTACTCATATACAGAAAAACGCAGTCTATTTACTCAACTTTGGACCCTGATATCTTGGGAACCAGACACTTTCCAGGTAAAATAAACAGAAAAACAATCGTGATGATGAGGAGTTTCCGTAGTTTTCGGGAACGTTGCAGACCAAAAAACATCCTGTATACCCACGGCGATGTTTTCAAAATAGGTTGGTCACAACTGCAGAATTATAAAAGATATCCTAAATGTGGAAATTGGTCTAAATAAACAACAATATCTAACCAGAGTCCATTTATACAAAAACATGTAAAATTAAATATTCTATACAAACTGTCAAAATGGTTAATAAAACCGTCACTTTCATAACCACCCTCTCCCTAAGGGTAGCACTGAATATTTAAATGCCACCCCCAGTTAAATGATACAAATTAATATTGACAGGGTTGGTTTGACGTGGTCGGTGTATAATAGAATAAAATTATTTCAATATTAAAACCCCATGCAAAGATGGGTTAATAGGCGAAAGAATACATATATATATATATATATATATATATATATATATATATATATATATTTTCATGAAGGCGTATTGTAGAACACGCCGTATTACAAAACGGCTAAGCATTTTGAATAGTATCATATATAGCTCGCTCGTTGTTATTTTAACAAGCCTAACATAACCTAACCTAATTAATTGAGCAGACAAATTGCTAGAAGCCAAAATGTCTCGCTCCAAGACCCATGCTATTCAAAATGCCTAGCCGCTTTGTAATACAGCGTGTTTTACAATATGCCTTCGACATAATAGTACATGAAGACACGGCTGGGTTCCTAAAATGGGGTAGTCACGCTTAGCATAATAGCAGGGACAGATTTAAAAGTGATAAGTTGCAATGTCGCCTGAGAGAATGTCTGAGTTCCTTAGTCGACTCTTACGACATGCACGGAAGGAGATGCAGCTGATGTATTCTAGTGAAGCCCCGCATCAGCACATCACATAAGCGTCTTAATATAACTATAGGTAGGCCGATTATGAAAATATTCAGATAGATTTTGATTTTTTTTTTAGTTTATCCCGAAGGAAAGGCAAGGGGAACTAAGCCCATACAGCCATTGTCATTAGTAAATGATTTCTGAATTTATGATGGATGATAATGATGATGATGAATGGAAACGTCGGGAAAATCCTCAAGAACAAATGTAAAGTTAGTCAAAATGAAAAATAATTGCAGAAACAACTTACATGGGCCCATGAAGAGATCGTATTCCGGCTAAAGTTTTACTCGGCTTACCTGCGTATAAAACCATGCACACGCACTAGATTCACATCACAAGTAAACAAAATATAACTCATCTACCAGAAAACATTACTTTACGAACACATACAAGCCGATTACAAATAATTTTTGATTTTCACAAGAAAATTACACCTGCACCCTTCCAGCTTTTCCCGCCGAATCCAGATAGATTTTGAAGGTTAAAGTTGTTTTACTTTTTTGTTTATAAATGGAAAGGCAATGGGAACTATGCCCATACAGCCATTGACTTTTGTAAATGATTTCTGAATTTATGATGGATGATAATGATGATGATGAATGGAAACGTCGCGAAAATCCTCGAGAACGAATGCAAAATTAGTCAAAGTCAAAAAGAATTGCAGAAACAACTTACATGAGCCCACGAAGAGATCATATTCCGTAAAGTTTTACTCAGCTTACCCGCATATAAAACCATGAACACGCACTAGAATCACATCAAAAGCAAACGAAATATAACTTATCTTCCAGAAAGCATCACTTTACGGACACATGCAAGCCATTTACAAATAAATTTTGATTTTCACAAGAAAAATTACACCCGCTCCCTTCCAGCTTTTCCCGCCAAATCAGGTTAAAGTTGATTTTGTGTCTTCCTTATTCAAATTTATTGATCAGAATTATCTGACTGTTGGAAATTCGGCCCTAAGAGGCCTTAAATATTTATTTTATATCTTTATAAATCTTCTGTTCGTGTGTTTGTAATTGTACTACTTATAAACGGCTAGACCGATTTTGATCAAATTTTTTGTGTGTGTTCAAATGGGTTCGAGAATAGTTTAGATTTACAATTCAGTCAACTAGAATAAGGTTATCGAACACGCGGACGGAGTCGCGGGCGTCCACTAGTATTTTATATATCTGCAAACCAATACGAAACATCTATAAGTGATATATTTTTTATAACAGAAGATACAACCTTTCCCTAAGAGATATCGGCTCGGATATCTCGCAGTGACGTAGCTATCCCACTTGATAAATGACCTACTTGCCTCTACTTAACATTACAATGGAAAATCTACCTTAATTCTTCTACAATACCTTCGAAAACCCCACAGCAGTTTCCTTAAAGACGGCAAGCTAACTACACCATTTGAAATCCATTCGTATTCTAGAGATGTACGATTGAAATTGCAATGAATGATTTGATTTTGAATCCTTGAAGCGTATTTGAGCGATTAACAATCTTAATTTTTGCCTGGTAAAGTTGATTTTCTTTTAATGCAACGAAATTGGGGTAAACGAGCCCAGTATTTGACGCCATGATAATTTATATTGCGTTTTTTTAAGTTTCCTTTCGCTGTGAAAATATTTAACTGAATTATTCAGGGAATACGGGATATTTGAATAAGGAATAGGCACCTTTTACGAGATTACGGCTGTCGTGAAAACTGACACTGCTGTCTGTTTTAAGTAAGAACCTCTTTTCTTATCGGACTTCACAGATCAACGTATGAGTTCTCCTGATTCCTGATATCTATAGTAGGCTTATTTACTAACTTGCGATCGGTCGGCAATCGGTTTGTAAACGTCAAAAAACTACTACAGTAGTTGTGTGGGTGTACATAGATACGTGAGGCTTTACCTGAGTATACACAGATGTCTCTCATTTACTTGCAATTTGCTTGTACACTTACACAAATGCAATGCTCAGCTTACACCTCGCGAATTGTACGTGACAGATTCAAAGAACGAATGATAATTGAATGAATGAACTATACCATGGAATGAAAGACTGAGAGATTTTGATATTTCATTAACAAATCCTAAAAAAATATTACTTTAATATGTACCTACATTTGTAAACCTAGGGGATTTATTTATTTCAATTCATTTGGGTGGATAATACAATAAAAATAAAAAACTTAAATCTGTAAACTGTCATATTACAACACAAAAAAGTCCTTTATAATCCCTTGCAATTAGCCTTTTAGAGAGCAAAAATTATTTTACGATATAAATGATTTTTTTTACATTTCTAATACCGCGAACTTAAAATTGCACTCGACTATAACAACTATACTTCAAACAAAATCCATCATTATCGGTTTAGTGTGCAATTATGTACAAAACACAATTTTTCCACGAATTCTTTACTTTGAAAGGTTTGATTGAAAAATCGCGTGCCACGGCTGTTGAAGAGTAATTTAAATATTTAGCTGGAAACCTTGTATTGTTATTCTAATTCTCAAAGGTTCTATATTTTAGAATTGTTAAGAAATGTTTATTTATGGAAACATTTAGGGGACAACAATTTACGCGATTACGGTATCTGTTACATAGTAAATATTAATGAGGTATTCATTACAAAAATTCTGTTTTTTTTGTTCCAGGTAAAAATGCAAACGCTATTAACATTTAACATTGTTCGTTGCTGAAAGTAATATTTTAATTCAAGTTTTACACAACAGGTAAGAATGAAAAAAATAACAATTATCTGTTGATTAGATTGATGTACGTACATTAAAATATAAATTATTTATCTGCAATGTGCTATTTATAATACTGTTGTCTTTTTTTTTTAAAAAAAAAAGGTAATAACGTGTCAAGAAAACTGCACGGAGAGACATATACTCGTACTCGGCATGTTTCACACATAGAGCAGTTTTTGCTCTGACTCGTGGGCTAGAGAGGTTTGACTCTGCATTCAAAGATACGAAAATAGCTTTATTTGCAACAAAGCAAAGATGTAAATAACTCGAAACTTTGCAATTATTTGAGTACTTCAGCTTCACTTGTGCTACTTACAAAGGTTATTTTTAAATAAACCGCTATTTTTGACTTTTCCTTAGTCGTGCGTATAAAATATCTTTATATTAGGTAAAATGACATACCTACGTAATAAATATAAATAATATTTACCAACTTTACACGATATTAAGATCCGTGAGATCTTGTGTCGTACTATATACTAAAGTAGGTCAATAAAATCAGTATATGTTGATGTTATGAGCATCAAATTTACTTGTATAAATAGCTTGTGCATTTATGTAGTTACCATATTGAAAATTTGATTTATATTTTATAGTGTATTCTGGAACACTAATATACGGGTCCAGCTGAAAACCAGCGCTGCAGGCCATCTGTTTTGGTCTGCAGCTGTATGCTGAGCTGGGTCCATTTCAGCATAATTATGTTTTTCTGTTTGGCTGTATTGTGAAACATTTTTGAATGCTGAATAAATAATTTCTTTCTTTCTTTCTTTTTCTTTCTTCAGTACCTACCTTCCAACAGTTAGAAAAATGGGTGCTAAATTACAACTTTGAAGAAAGCTTCTTTTCTATACAGGATGATTTTTGGTCGTCAACGTTCCTGAAAACTACCGAATCTCCTCATCATCACGATCATTTTTCTCCATGGAAGCATACCTGAGAAGTGTCTGGCTTCCAAAATATTAGGGTCCAAAGTTGAGTAAATAGACTGTATTTGAATACTTCTTACCTATAAGACAGAATTACTGTTACCTAGATACATACATACATATAATCACGCCTTTATCCCTTACGGGGTAGGCAGAGCACCAAGGGCCGATAGAACCACATGGTGCTACTTCTGACCAATTTTGAGGGTATAGTTGAGATGTACAAGTTCGGTTAGCAGTGACAGGTGGTCAGCCCATCGCCTACAAAACACCAAGACCCTCTTGTCCCTCTACTGACTTGTACAGTATGCCCGGGAAGAGAAGCAGCTGTAGTATTATACGTTTTTTTTTTCACTTCCCTACTGTTACCTAGATGTGTGTTATCTGATAAAGTACATACGGAACTATCTGGTAAAACGATAACGAACCATGGTACCCTAAAAACTTACTTCAGCACAATACCTATGAGGCAAATATATAGTCATAAAAAAATCAATTGAAAGCAAACGTACTTTTCATGGATATTTGATACTCGAATCCAGCTTTCAAGTATGTTATTTCTTGTCAAAAGTCAGTTCAATAATAATAATCCGTCATGTATTGGGTGTACGTCAGGGTTATATTACCTATAAATTACCTTACCTACCTGATATATTGCTATAAAAGACGTCAGTCTATCGATAGGGGTAAAATCGTCAGCAAGGGGATTATATGTGCCGAGCAGGTATTCAATCCGAGTATGCTTAAGACGACCTTCTCCCTGTCAATTACTCTGCTGATTCTTTTCTTCATTATATACATTGTTCAAATTATGTTACGATCAATTTCAAGCGTACCTGTTGGAAAACTACAAAAATAGGGGTTTTCGCACCTTGCTAAAAATTTGCATGAATGTTGTTACATACAATTTGTCAATTATGTGCAAATGTTGCCCCAGCTAAACGGTAAGTTCTATCCTTATTCATCATCCAATTATCTACAAAAATTGTTCATACACTTTTTTTCCTAAGAATATTTCGGAGATATAGCGATGCAAAATGTTGAAAAAGTTGTGTTAGCACACGTTTCCGCGCCACCCGTGAGGTAGTGTACATGACGCGTTTTTTTTACGTGGTTTCCCCGGTAGGCCTATTCCACGATCTAAAAAAAACTATTTTAGGTACCTCGTCTGATAGATACTCGTTTAATGGAACATAATCCATACTGCAAAAAAAACAAAAATGCATCAGAATATCGTAAGAATTCTAGGGATAAAATACATGCTAATGGCATTTAGCATGTTTTGCAATGCAAAAAATTAATCAGGGTAAAGTCAGTGTTTCTGCTACTTGAACTCTAGCTCCTCGTTTTTACGTGCAAAGAGTATCGACTAAGCATACTCCATATCCATTAGTCAACAATCAAGGATGTGCTGATATTAATCTTTCAGATTATGCAGCTACAAGCTGATCAGCTGACACAATAGAACAATTGTGCCTGCTCCGTTATGCTGGTTTAAAAGTCGACCGGATCGTGGGCCACTTACGACAGGAGACATCTGATGCAAGTACCCAGCACAACACGAGTATCCAGACGAATAGAGGCTCAACTAGATCGTTAGTTTTGTAGACATCTAACATTTTGCAAAAAATGGCGATAAATGCAAAGATCAAACTTGTTTAGCCTCAAAATTTTTGCAACATTTGTTCACACACATTCAAACAACATCGCACTGCGAATCAATTGTAGCCCTACAAATCAAAGATCCCAATGTCAGCAGAGTTTGTCGTCAGTTGCATACTCGCACATATAATCCCCTTGCTGACGGATACTGCTACATCACATAAAGAATAACCTGTATCACATTCGATCCTGCTGACGTATTTACAACACGACAAATTTTCGTCGGCCTCATCAATTCCATAGGATCGGCCTAACACCATCACATGGACTAATATCATAAAAGCAAAAAGCAATAAATATTTGATACAATCCTTTCTATGTTACTTGTCAAAAGTTTCTTTTCCATGTATTTGTGTGGATATTGATAAATTACCTTACCTACCTATATATTGCTTAAGAAGACGGTTGGGTAGTTGGAAAACATGGGTATTATATACTGGCTGTGCACCCTAGCTTTGCTTTTTATTAATAACTAGTGGACGCCCGCGACTTCGTCTGCGTGGACTGCAGAAAAAAACAAAAAATAAATATATAAAAAGTAGCATACCAGGGTGTCAGATAACTCGCTCCAGCGTTTTTACGTGAAAGAGTAACAAATATCCATCCGCGTTTATAATATTAGTAGGATTGAGCAGTAAAAAAAAAATTTGTGTGCTGATCAGCACGTGCAAAAAGTCGACTAAGGAAGGGGCGTTTTCTCAGACGATGAGTAAGCAACTTGTTTCTGATTTTAGACATCTAACCCTGCTATGCTTTACATGGTTGTAGGACCGCGTTTCTTCTACCTCTTCGAATCAAATCAAATCAAAATAAATTTATTCACAACATTAGGCAAACAATAACTTAGTTAATTCGCATTTAAATGTTGTGAAATGGCCTCAGCTCTTCCATTTTTACACACACACGTCACATCACAACACGACCTAGTCCCACACTAAGATCCCTAAGGTCTTGTGTCGTGGTTACTAAGCAACGGTAAATACATAGATAAGTATTGAAACATCCATGACCCGGAAACAAACATCGATATTCATTTGCACCTTGATTGAAAGGATTCGAAGCCAGGACCTATGGCGTCGCAGGCAGGGTCGCTACCAACTACACCAATCGGTTTTAGGGATTCCACCGTATATATTATGTTGTTTGGATACGAACTCGGAACCTATGGCTTAGGAAGCAGGGTAGTGATTGTCAGGTTCAATAATGATGATTGTCAAAGGGTATATACAGGGTGTAACGAAAAGGGTATGTTAAGCGAAAAGCTATGTAAATAGCCCACTATAGAGAACCTATCCACAAAATTCGAGACCCGAAATCACATGCTATTTTTCCCGATAGTATGGAGAATTTTTAAATATCTCAGAAATTTTCATACAATGTTGAAAAATAAAAATGTGATTTCGAGTCTCAAATTTTGTAGATAGGTTCTCTATAGTGGGCTATTTACATAGCTTTTCGCTTAACATACCCTTTTTGTTACACCTGTATATGTATATTTTTAACAATGGACACTCACAAAGCCAAATTAAAAGCTACCCAGTGTTAATTAAAAAGGAGACTTGCAGTCAATGCGAAAATATTTCATTAATGTCGTTCAATCGTAATGAGAGCGAAGTAGGGATGGCTAAATTATATCGATAATTCGACTTTTGATTGCCCAGTATGGGATTATCATTTCTGTGCTATGGGCAAAACCCCCTATGGCAGTAGCCAGAAGGACCGAGGACTTAAAGAGAGCGGCTGGGTAGTGACTGGATGGCAAAGACGGGAGATCAAGCCTTGTTGTGTGCTCTGGGGGAGGCCTACGCCTAGCAGTAGGACTGCAATAGCTTGACAACGACGACGACCATATACAAACACATTGCTGTATTCTCAAAATGGTAGCCAGCAAAACGGCGTAGTCAGCGTGGTCAGATGTTAAAGATCAGTGACAAGTTGCTTGCTCATCGCCTGAAAGAACGCCCCTATATTTCTATTTATATATTATTTTCATTGAAGGAAATCTGCCCATATTTACTTCGTAAATCAAATAACCTAGCAATCCCGTAGAGGCAGAGACTACAGATCTCCATTTAGTACGTTTCGGGTTCTCTTGACTAGCCCTTTTTTAGCACATCCCCAATTTGGTCTATGTAGGTTCGTCTAGGGCGACTTCTCCCAGCATTGCCATTATTTACTTATATCTCTTTCGTTTCGTCTTCCACCTTTTCCACATGTCCAAACCATAAGCATACCTTTCTCTATCCTTGTCACTGTTCTTTCAACCGTTTCTCTTATCACACTATTTCTCACTCTATCTCGGTACCCACTTATACTTCGTAACATCGCATCTCAACGGCATATATTCTACTTTCATGCTTCTTTTCCCAACCCAGTTCGCTGCCAACATCAGTTAGGGGTAACCGCTCTGTGAACAGCCAGACGAGCCTTTTTAGAGATTTTCTGGCTGCTCAAAAAGAGTAATCCAAGACCTTGCAATCGGAGTATGAGCCGCAAAAAATGGTAACAATTGTATTCGTTTCGAAAGAAAGGAATGAAAATAAATGTTAGTAAAACGAATTTGGTGATTGAAAGGGATGAAACATGACCGAGAATAAATGATTGAGAGAGTGAACAGGTGAAAGAATTTGTATATCTGGGAAATATGTTTACAAGAGATAGCAAGTGTGAAATTGATATAGAGAAGAGAGTAAAAGCGGGAAATCAGGTGTATGGGGCAGTGCACTTCGTTTACCTTTTCGATATTAACTGTTAACGGTCGGTACCGTACCAAATATAGAAAGTAACATTTTAAAACATGACAATCGACAAACATATTGTATATCTATATCGATAGAATTATCGATAAAGAAACACATCCTTAGTGTAGCGGTAGTAGTCAATAATTGACGAGAGAGATCAATTTGATTGAGTGAGTATTGAAAAGATTTATAATTAAATGCTTTTGTTAAGTTTGTGGCATTGCATTACTGGATATTGTAAAACTGCGTAAATATGAGGAAAGTAAATAAATTCAGCAAAAACATTCAGTTTTCAGGTAAAAATGTAAACCCCAGTTTTTCAAGTTATCGGGGATTAAATGGTTTTTGTTGTTGTTTAATTTTTTCCAGTTTTCGCATTGTTTGTAGAATAATAAGGTACAATTCGTGTGAAAATGTATTCAATTTCATTGTCTGTTTTGTTATTATATATGTTGCTTTTGTTTGACATGTTGACTCAAAATTGATTGGGGCTTTAAAGTATCTAGCAGTAGAACATGTTTTTTAATAAATAAAATTATTTTTATAAGAAAGCTGTTGGTCTTCATACTTATCTTACATAGGCTGAATCATTTCTTCAATCATTTTCGAATTGTGTTTTATCTATACTAATATTATAAAGAGGAAAACTTTGTTTGTTTGGTTGTAATGAATAGGCTCCGAAACTACTGGACCGATTTCAAAAATTCTTTCACCGTTAGAATCCTTATTGGACCTGGATGAACATAGGCTATAAGAATTTCCCGATATTCCCACGGGAAGGCGACCAACGGGAATTTAATATTTTTTACGAAAACCGCTATACATATGAAGCTGAAATCGGGCATATATGTTCATTGGGGACAACGAGGAAGGACTAAAAACGGATTTCCCGAAATTCCCACGGGAAGGGGACTAACGGGAATTCATAATTTTTACGAGAACCGCTATACATATGAAGCTGAAATCGGGCATATATGTTCATTGGGGACAACGAGGAAGGACTAAAAACGGATTTCCCGAAATCCCAAGGGAAGGGGACAAATAATTCAAACGGATTTCCCGATATTCCCACGGGAAGGGGACAAACGGGAATTCATTTTTTTACGACAACTGCGATACATATGAATTTGAAATTGGACCTGTATGTTCATTAGGGACTGCGAGGGAGCACTAAGAACGGATTAAATTCCTATGGGAAGGGGAGTTACGGGAATTTAATTTTTTACGAAAACAGCTAATACGAAGCTGAAATCGGATTAGGGCTACAAGGAAGCTCTAAGAACGGATTTCCCGAAATTCCCACGGGAAGGGGACCAACGGGAGTTCCAAATTTAAACGAAAACCGCTGTACCTACATATAAAGTTGTATCTATGTATTGATATGTACCGAAGCGAAGCGAGGGCGGGCCACTAGTTTCATATAAACATTATTACGACTGTCGTAGCGTGGATGGGTTTTTTTCTTTATAAGTCTGTTTTCTTTCTGTACAGAAATACTATTATCTAATAAAACTGTTTTCTAAAATTATTAAATATTGTGTTCAGGTCTTTACAAATATTAATTGACTAAAGCAAAAAATTTTGAAACAATCTTCTTGTCTAAACTAGAATCGCTTGTAATGCAATGCAAGCGAACTCGAAAGACAAGGTTAGTATATCATAAAATTAAACAATAAAAACAAATAGGTCTTCCATTTCGACAGGATATCAATAAAAGTAGTATTTTATTTTACGTCAGGAAAATAAATACAGAACTCTACTGTTTACTCATTAATTAATAAATAACTGCATGCAGTTAACTTTTTAACTATTGAATCATACTTACCGTATTGATAAACCTATTGTTTGGTTTTCCTAGTTCTCCTATATAAAAACCCTTAAATTCTCTTTAGCACCCCATGAAGCCTCGAAATACCAACTAATGCTTGCCAATACCAAAAGTTAATAAATAAGTGACATAAAACATCGAAAAAAAGTTGTATTGCTTTCATGTCGAATAAATAATTAAGTTTTGATTTTTAAAATCTTATCATAATTTTTGGGGCTATAACTAAACCGCGATTGAATAGACACTGTTTAAAAAGACATTTGTCAAATTAACGCAATGTTTAGCTTAAAGATTTTTTTATTATTTTGTGACAGAATGATATAATGACGTGAAATGACATATTTCAGTAATTAATTTCAGGTTTTTCAACAGTTTAGGGAAAATATACTATTCAATGGCGTGCCCTGGGGGAGGACGTCCAGCAGTGGACTGCAATAGGCTGATGATGATGATGATTATGATGATGATGACTATTTAATCATTAATATTAAAAACCAGGGATCCGCCTCGGCATTTGCACGGGTATAATGCTCTTTCGTGGACAAAGTTTTGGGCCGCCGCTATAGAAAAGTGTAACATGTAATTTCTAAAATTTTTCTCTCCGTAAGAACCATCCTCGTACTTCAAGGAATATCTAAAAAAAGAATTAGCGAAATCGGTTCAGCTGTTTTCGAGATATGCGCTTAGCAACACAATCACAATTTCATTTTTATATTATAGAAGATAGATGTGAGAGTTTGCGACAGTGTAAAAATATTTATGTTTGTTTTTTTCGCGAAAAAACTATCGAAGAAATTTTAACGTATTAGTTGTTATGTAAGAGGATAATATTGCTAGAACGTACCCTTGTCAAAACTTCAATAATGATGCCGCAATCATAGCGGTATACGTGTTTCGTTTAAAACTTTTACAGATTTTTTTTTGTTTTGATGTTAAGAGTCGAGAAATAAAAACGCTTTTTCAAAATTAGTCTTGTTATTTATTTCATTATTTAGGTGATTTGTCTAATTTGACATCACCTTCGAAGTAAGCCCCAGTACGTGCAAGATTCAGAGCACTGTAATTTTTCCTAACATCTGTGCCAAATTATCTTGTATTCTATCAACAATGAACAATACTTTTTGTTTAAAATTAGATAATATGCAACGGCGAGATTATTCTAAAATAGAGATTTTTTTTAAAACAAGTTTAGTAAAATTTGGGGAATTTAAATTACTAAAGTTGGGGAACTAAAATATGAAAGATTATTAAATCTTGACATTGACAACCCACGGTCTCTATTGAGGGATCGCCCACCACCGGGCCCTATACCCTCCGCTGACCCTCGGATCTGCCTACTCATGATCACGAACACAAGACACTACAGTCGCAACGAGAAGCCAGATCCAAGCACCTAGCATGCAACCATAAATACATAGCTGCTAATCCGAAAACCAATTAAAATTTTAATCGACATATGTTTCGCCAACACCCGTGGCATCATCAGGATTAGTTTTCCATGTTAGTTCTATCTACCGAACCAACTAACTAACAACTAAAACCAATGTATTGCAAATCATTTTTATACCCTCAATCAACATAAAAAAATAAATGTTAATACCTACATATTAGTTTAGAAATGTAAAATTATTATAGATAAATAATTATTAAAAATATACATTAGTTATTAATTGTTAAATTATTAGAAGAAAAATAAATTTATAATAATATTAAATATATATAAAAAAAGACCATATCAAGGCTGTACGACAAAGTCATTACCTTTGTCCGATCCTATTGACTTTGACATTGACAGATTGCAGCCAAAACTGGGCTAGTGTTTACAAAATCTATTTGATTATTTACCAAATTAATACCTGAAAATTTTGCTTTCATAATTTCTAGTTTTTCTAAAATAGACAGACGGATGCCTTTATCTGCAACATGTAGAACTCTTAACTCATTATTATCTGCCAGGGAGTGGCCCGCCTGGAGTAAATGTTCGGCAAAGTTGGATTTATTAGGATTACCATTTCTAAAAGCTGATATATGTTCCTTGTATCGAACATTAAAACTGCGACCAGTTTGTCCAATGTAACAAGCATCACATTCATCACACTTCAACTGGTATACACCTGATTTCTTTTGATTGAAACCCACGGTCAACCATACATTAAAATATTAATGTGCTTCCCATCGCACTGCACAATAGATAATATTAGTCGAGACAACTTCACACCTGTTACAAATTATGGCAAGACGGCGTATGAGCTTCTTTAAGTTGGCGACACGATTATTTGGCTATCTGACACATTAACATAATGCCGGTTACGACCTTTTGACATCCCAGTACCTGAATATTAGTCTAAAATTACTTATGTACTTCAATATCGTATCAGTACATTTCTCCTGTATGTCTACCTAATATTTTTATTTATGTGTGTAGGTACTACAATAAAGAATAAGAACTATGTGGTTGCATTAACAATATAAAAGATATATAAAAGAGATAATATAAAAGAGATGGTAAAATTCGTCATCCGAGTAATTGACCCGGTGGCTCAGTGGTGAGAGCGCTGGCACGCGGAATGCAGAGGTCGTGGGTTCGATTCCCACCCGGGTGAGGAATTTTTTCCATTTCTTTATTAATAATTTTTTAACAATATTAATTAGTTTATTTTATATCTGATAAAAAATATAAAAAATGTCAAGCTTCTACATTTTTAAAACATAATTTCCATACCAAATTGTATACCCTATTTCAGCACCTTATAGCCCTTTTTCTTCTAAAATCGGAATGTCGTCGTTTGTTATAAACCGTTTCTTCACTTGTGTACCATACGGGTTGCGGGTCAAAGAGGGGCAGGGGGGGGGAAGTTCCCAAACACCTATATATTACGTGGCCAACACCTTAAGTACGGTTAGCATAATAAATAGGGATACCTAACTTCGGTGATATGTCGTGATTTTGATTGTTCTGCTGATCCTGCCGCTGTAATCGACGTTATTATGTTTACGCTGTATGTATATCTTTTAGGTAGGGCGGCGGTAGGCTCATCCCATGATCACATTTACCATTAGCGAGGGCAGATGTTAATTAACACATATAATCAATAGTCAATATACAAAGGCGATCTCTAACAGATTTATATTCCAGCTCACCATTCGTCAAATATAATCCGTGTTATTTATTACAATATAATTTAAGCATTATTTAAGCTTAAAATGCCTAAATTTTATATATTCCATACATTTTTTTGTCAAATGATATTTGAACATTTTAGAGTGTCAAATAGGTGTTTAACGCAAAACTCCGCTTTGTAATAACACAGTCAAAGGTTCAAATTGCAGATTTCATCTGAAATCTCACCCCGTTATACTACCCCTACATGATTTATGTTAGCGAGAACTACCCCATTAGTTAGGGGTGGGTTTTTATGCTCTAGGTGATTACTGTGATGAATAAGGAGTTTGGATGACAAGTGCGCGGTTAGAATAAAAAAAAACAGTAAACATATGTATGTTTATATGTATGTACATACATATAGTCACGCCCATAGCCTCTCCCAAGTCTCACGTGGTAAGTGGTCACTACCGCCGGTTTTCAAAAATACAATAATCTAGCAACTGGTAACAAATTTAAAGCGAAATGTTTTCCGGGCCGTCCTAAATAGGCATTGGGACTTCACGACCTAATTACCCCAGCACCCTTCTACCACCGGACGGCCAGGGAAACGTCAAGGCGACACCGGTCCACAGTTGAAGTGCCGAAAATTCGTACTAAGCGTTTTGCTTCTACAGTTCATAGTGCGAACGGTCAAGCTGTGGAACTCCCTGCCTGAATCCCTGTTCACCATCTTTGCGGTCTTCAAGTCGAGAGTGAAGCGGTTTCTTTTAGGCAAGCGAGCTCCATCTTAGACTGCAACGGTGCTTACCATCAGGCGCGTTGTGGTCAAGCGTAAGCTTATTTAATATAAAAAAAGTATTATAAGCTTTTAGCGGCATAGCCTCGTCCGTTAAATAGCAGGGTGCACCACGGGCAGGTGAGGTTGACTTTGAGTCCTAAGGTATATTGGTCGAACCCACTTACAACCCCTATATTTATTTATTTATATTTAAATATAAGGTCAATAATAAGTTGCCAGCTCAAACGGAACGTTCCAGAGGTACTTCACTCCTAAATTGTAAGCTCAATATGACGTTTTTATTTTGCACTCCAGTTTTTATCTACCGCGACCACAGCCTACGATTTATGATGACGTTTTGGTTATTTATAGCCAGTGTCGAGGTTGTATCGAGCGAGTTAACCTGCTCTGTGGTTTTGGTTTGGTGACTTCGGTTTTTCGGTTTTAATGCTTTCAATTTTGTTCATAGATAGTTAGTTACATTTAAAAAAATCAAATTTACATATTTACTAAAAGGTGTTTTTAAAAATTTTATAAAGCGTTACGGACTATCGAGAGGTTCGTGCTTACCCCTCAGATCTCTCTCTGATCATGTGCCAACGAACTATAAGAGTGAATGAATAGAGAGAATGTTTGAGCACAACTTGCACTGTAATATTACCTTCGCAATTGGCTAGATAGGCCGAAATTCGGTCGGATATATTATTATGTTATGTATTTTAATTTTAATTAGTGTTTTCATATTCAATACCATTCTTCACTATAAAGGAGACATGTCAAAATATTGATAAATTGGATTCCAGAAACTGTCCAATTAGTAAAGTTCCAATAACGTATACACATCGACTTTTAATTGGACAATATTATTAGTGTTCATTTGTTTATTATTTCAAACTATTAAATAAAATCTGTGTTTAAAGATAGTCATATATAAATCGCGATTAGTAGGTACAGCGTGACCCTGCTTGCCACGCCATAGGTACTGGGTTCGAATCCCAGTAAGTGCAAACATTGATATGATGAATATCGACGTTTGTTTCTGTTTGAGTCATGGATGTTTCTATAATTATCTATGTATTTATTTACTTTTGTTTAGTACCTGCGATTCAAGATCTTGTGATTCTAGTGTGGGACTAGGTTAATGTATTTTTAAGTATGTAAATATCACAATATTCCCGTACTGATGCGGAGCTTCACTAGGATACATCAGCTGCTTTCTGAAGTTGGGCATTCACTCAGATGAGCGATGAGCTAGCAACTTGTCACCGATCATTTACATCTGTCCCCGCTATGCTGAACGCGGCTGTGGGATCTCCTCTAAAATGCCTGCAGTTCTGGCTACCCCATTACGGGAACACAGCCGTTTATACCAAATTAAAAAGCATAAACATAGGTACGTAGGAGCAACAAACAAACACAATTTAACAATAAAACATTCGGAATAAACATTCATTCACACGGACGATTTCTGTCACCGTATCTGTGTGAAGCGTGAGTGGACCCGAACACACAGCATTAAACCCATTCATGTACAATCATGCACAAAAGTGTTATCGCAAAACAAAATGGCCGACTTCCGTTCGCGCGGCAGAAGTTCAGTAGGTCAAGTTGACATAAGCTTGTACGTGCCTACGTTGTAGAGTACATTTCACAGTACCTATAGTTCCTATGATATGGCGCTAGTTACTATGTGTATGACTACATTATCTGAGTCACTGTATGCAAAAAATATTAGTTCGGAGTCTAGGCACTCGGCCTTTTTTTACTTTTCATTGTCGTGCAGAATACATTGCGTAGAAGATTAACAATGTTATTTTGCAACCTATCTATTGTTTATGGTATCATATAAACCATTGAAAGCAATATGATGGCAATTAATAAAAATGTAGCATTTAGATACCAGAGCAAACATACCTTTAAGTTCGACGGTCGAATTGGTGTAGTTTGTAGTGACTCGAATCCCCGGTAGGTGTATTGATATGAGTGTCATGGATGTTTCTATACTTTTCTATGACACAAGACCTCGTGGATTTCAGTGTGTGACTATACAGGATGATTTTTGGTCGTCAACGTTCCCGAAAACTACGGAATCTCCTCGTCATCACGATCATTTTTCTCCATGGAAGCATACCTGGGAAGTGTCTGGTTTCCAAAATATTAGGGTCCAAAGTTGAGTAAATAGACTGCGCTTTTCTGCATAAATGCACATTAACGCGTGTAGCAAGATTTTTTTACGAGAAATAATTAATATCTGTCTGTAATTTGATGTATAGAGTATCCTTCGTTAAGGGTGGCCACCAAAACACACCCTGTATTAATGTGTTGCGACATATATCAATATTATTTATTTATTTATTACATAAATAGGGAAAGTGTAGTAAAAAAGATAATTAAATGTTACATAACTGTTTCCAGACTACACTTTGTAATCTCCAGCGATCGCCAATAGGCTATCGGTGGATTTTACAGGCGTTTTTACGAGAAATCGCAACAGCGTACATCAATTTTGTTGCGCGCCGCGCAATAACATTTCATTGTTGTACGCGACTGTACATGTACAAAATGGCGGTGTTTCGCGTTTGTGTATTGAATTATACAATCGTTAAAGTTATGGTATATTTTAACGTCAATAGGAACGTAAAGAATGTGTTTCCACGAATATAGGAAGTTTAGGAAGATATATATTTTCTTTACATTCAATTTACCAAGTTTTTAATTCTAGTTCGCCGGTCTATCAAAGAAGTTGTAGAGACCGAAACGAAAGAGAATATATACAGGGTGTAACAAAAGGTGTATGTTAAGCGGAAAGCTATAAATATAGTCCACTACTGTATAGAGAAGCTATGTACAAAAAATACTCAAAATCACATAATAGATAAAAGTAAATTTTTACAGATTATATGGAGAATTCGTAAACAATTTAGAAATGTTCATACAATCTTAAATAATAAACATATGATTTGGGGAATCAAATGTTGTGGATAGGATCTTTATTGCGGGTTATATTTATAGCTATTATATATATATAATATCTTAGTCAAGATAAAATTTTAAGATTCTTCTCCATAATATAATCCGTTAGTACGATCGTTTCATCTTTAAACATTGTGCTGAGGGATTCAGCTTTGTTTACCGAGATTTGGCTAGTGTATAGCTATCGGGATGAAAAAATAACGTTGCCAATAATGTAATTTAAAAGAGATGGTAAAATTCGTCATCCGAGTTAATTGACCCGATAGCTCAGTTGGTTAGAGCGAAAGCAGTTTGCGAGTGGTCGTGAGTTCAAATCTCACTCGGGTGAAGAATTTTTTCATTTTATTATTACTATTTTATAATATTTACAGCATTTAGTAAGCTATATTTTAATCTACTTTCGTGATATTATAACATTAGACGACGCACACACTCGAGATTATCGCGATCGCGCGGCTTCGGCTTTGCTATTGCTTTTACGTAATCAGGGGGCTGGGTTACCTATATAGTTTATATTTCGACTATTCTAATAATATTTTAATCCACTCCGCTATATTATTGCATCCATGTTTATATAATTTATCTGATGCTATAAATGATTCCGAGATATAGGTCAATGGATATTATTCTAGGTTATTCCAGACTTGTAACTTTACTATCTTTATGTCAAGTATGAAGCACGTTTTATGTCTGGGGCGAGGTTTTAAATCTATACTAATTATTGATGGATGTCTGCTACTCTTATTATCATTGTTTATTATACACAGAAAACACAAAAGATAATATATTAACAAACATACTGTACAAAGGCGACACGTGTACAACCGAATCGTTAAAAAATACAATTTAAACAATATAACTAAACAAATTACCTAAATCTATACTAATATTATAAATGTGAAAGTGTGTGTGTGTGTGTGTGTGTGTGTGTGTGTTGTGTGTGTGTGTGTGTGTGTGTGTGTGTGCTCGAAGTTGTTGACGAGTATGTTTACCTGGGACAGACGGTCAAACTAGGTAGGTCCAACTTTGAGAAGGAGGTAACTCGGCGAATCCAACTCGGCTGGGCAACGTTCGGGAAACTACGAAGCTTATTTGTGTCCAAGATTCCCCAGTCCTTAAAAACGAAGGTATTCAACCAGTGCGTGCTGCCGGTGATGACCTACGGTGCCGAGACGTGGTCTCTAACTATGTGCCTCATAAAGAAGCTCAGGATCGCACAGCGAGCGATGGAGAGAGCTATGCTTGGGATCTCTCCGAGAAATTTCTAGAGTGGATACCACGTATCGGCAAGCGCAGCGTGGGAAGGCCACCCGCGAGGTGGACGGACGACCTGGCCAAGATCGCGGGCGTCGTTTGTATGCAGGCTGCTTCTGACCGGTCGGAGCGAAGGTTGTTGGGGGAGGCCTATGTCCAACAGTGGACTTCTCAGGGCTGTAAATGATGTGTGTGTGTGTGTGTGTGTGTGTGTGTATTTGTCCGTCCTCTAGGTGGCACCACCGCGCGATAATCGAATACCGCGCGAACGAAGTCGCGGGCAACAGCTTGTATTTTATAGGTCTTTCGCAAAGAAACTCATTTGCACACACTTTCAGTGTGTGTCATTCCGTCTTGTTCTGATGCGAAGATCCGGCTAAGGAACGCATGGGCTTCTCATGATGAGCTAACAATTCGTGTGTTCCTGAAATGGGGTAGGCAGGGCTGCAAGATCGTGAAGAAGATCCCAGAGTCACGTTTAGCAAAGTGGGGTCAGATGTAAAATATCAGTGACATGTATCAGTGACAGAACGCCCCTAAATTCCTTAGTAGACGACATGCACTGAAGGAGATGCAGCTGATGTATTCTAGTGAAGCCCCGTTCATACATAGGTACATAATATAATCACGTAATTATCCCTTACGGGGTAGGCAGAGCACCAAGGGCCGATAGAACCACACGGTGCCACTTCTGACCAATTTTGAGGGTATAGTTGAGATGTACAAGTTCGGCTAGTACTGACAGGTGGTCAGCCGATCGTTTACAAAACACCAAGACCCTCTTGTCCCTCTACTGACTTGTACAATATGCCCGGGAAGAGAAACAGCTGTAGTATTTATACGTTTTTTTTGCACTCCCAGAGCATCATAGAAGAAGAAAATAGAAGCCCCGTATCACCATAGAACTTTTAGGATAGAAATACATGCTGTTAAAATAAGCAAACTACCTTTTCCAGTGTCTCGGTAGCCGGGCTGAGCTATTAATTCGGTTGCCATGACAACGTGGCCGTGTTCTGGCGGGACAGGCGAGATTAATGGCTCGGACTTAATCGCCAGGTGACAAACGGTCGATCTTAGCGGTGTCTTAGACGTGGTTTAGATGAGAGGGTAGTTTTATCTCGCGTGTATTAGTAGGAAGACAGACAAAATTCAGGCTAGCCAGTTGTTATATTAAAGGAGAAAAACATAAAAATGCCTATAGTGTCGGAAACAGTTGTGCAACAAATAACAATTTTCAAAGAACAAATTTAGTCTTAAAAATATTCCAATTTTTAACCTTATTGCAGACTATTAAAATACGGTGATACTTAAAGCAACCGTTAAACACGACATTTGAAACAAAAAATATATTAGCTTTAAAACAGAACTAATAATTTCCATTTTAGCAACACAACTCCTAATTTAGTCGCATAAAGCCTGTAATACGCTACTTACATATTTAATTTATCGAATACAAGTCGCTTAAAAGCTGTTATAACACCAGATGGCTCTATACAGGATGCGCGAAGGACAGAGGTATAGTTTCTGTTTAGCTATGTTAATCGGGGTAGGTAGGTGTACGCGATGGTACATAGGCTGAGGGGAGCGGATGGTTATGCTTAAGTCTTATATTATGTTTAAGATGTTTACATTTATTTGCATAGAGATTAGTAGAGAGATATAAATTATCTACACTAATATTATAAAGAGGAAAACTTTGTTTGTTTGGTTGTAATGAATAGGCTCAAAAACTACTGGACCGATTTTAAAAATTCTTTCACCGTTAGAATCCTTATAGGACCTGGATGAACATAGGCTATAAGAATTTCCCGATATTCCCACGGGAAGGCGACAAACGGGAATTCTATATTTTTTACGAAAATCACTATACATATGAAGCTGAAATCGGGCATATATGTTCATTGGGGAGAGCAAGGGAGGACTAAAAACGGATTTCCCGAAATTCCCACGGGAAGGGGACAAACGGGAATTCATAATTTTTACGAAAACCGCTATACATATAAAGCTGAAATTGGGCATAGATGTTCATTAGGGACTGCAAGTAAGCACTAAGGACGAATTTCCCAAAATTCCCACGGGAAGGGGGCCAACGGGAATTAATTATTTTTTATGAAAACGGTTACACATATGAATCTTAAGTTGGGCATATTTGTTTATTTGGGACCCCGAGGAAGCACTAGGAACGGATTTCTCGAAACTCCCACGGGAAGGGGACAAACGGGAATTCATTTTTTTACGACAAGCGATACATATGAATTCGAAATTAGACCTGTACGTTCATTAGGGACTGCGAGGGAGCGCTAAGAACGAATTTCCCGATGGGAAGGGGACTAACGGGAATTCAATTTTTTTACAAAAACCGCTGTACATGTGAAGCTTCGGAGACTGCGGGGAAGCACTAAGAATTTAAATTCCCACGGGAAGGGACTGTCTGTGCGTTTTGCACGCTAATCTCAGAACGGCTTAACCGATTAGTTTTCAGGAATATATTGTGACAGGTCCCACTTAACATATAGGCTACTTTTTAAAAATGTTTTTATCCCGGATAATTTCGACATGTAGTCCACGCGGACGGAGTCGCGGGCGTCCACTATATTAATAAAGAAATGGTAAAAAATCTTCACCCGAGTGGGAATCGAACCCACGACCACTGCAAACCGTGCCAGTCGCTCTAACCACTGAGCTACTGGGTCAATTACTCGGATGACGAATTTTACCATCATAGAGAGATATTTATCAAGAAGGCGTAGAATTTATCTAGCTATTGCCCGTGACTTCGTTCGCGTGGACTACAAAATATAGTCTATCCTTTTGCGCATTTGCTTCTAAATGTATACGTATACGAAAATAATGTATGCAAAATTTGTAGAAGATTGGTTGAATAAATAAATAAATATGATGATGATGATCTCCGACCGTATTTCGGCCAAGGCGACCAATCTCTACGGAGATTGGCCAGGTACGCAGGAGATATTGATAGTGCACAATTGTGTGCGCAAACACAGATGCACTCTCTATTCCGTTACTCTCATAGTCCGATGGGACGGAAAGCCGACACGACCGATGAGAGATCTGGCGCAGGACCAACGGTTTTACGTGCTTTCCGAGGCACGAGCTAAGTGACAATTTTACAACATTAAAATCTGTACATGAAATAAATTTATTGGTAGAGGCCCGTGATTGGGATCGAACTTACGCCTCCTGCTTGAAAGGTGCACGTCTTAACCACTGGGCTATCACCGCTTGATTAAATTACACTTATTTTATGTCCTACTAGGATTTGTTTTTATCTTTGAATATTTTACATAATATGTCAGATATACGTAGTGTCGTATAATTGAATTTAATTAAATATTTTAAAAGCATATAATAGAGAGACTACGTAGGTTCAAATAAACAACATTTCTTTTTAAAACAGCACTAAAACAGTAGCCTATTCTAAATCCCACGTTGTACTTTAAAATATTTATCTAAAATAGAAATTAATTTACTAAATAACAATGAAAAATAATGTTGACAGACTACTTAAATAGATTTAGTTTTAAAACAATACTCTTACCTTATCTACTAAATTGTTATTATTTAACATAAAGTTTACGTTTGTACTTTGTACTTACAAAAGGCGTCCAAAGGGACTCGAACTGGTAACCTTGGGCTTGTAAGGTTTCTCTGTAGAGGTCATTACCTAACAAGATATCCAGTTGTTTGTTTGTAATAAATTTTGTGTTTATAAACTAAACTAGTTTACGCCTGCGACTCCCACCGCGTGGACTGCAGAAAAAATAAAAATTAAAATTATTTTCCCGCAATAAAAAGTAGCCTATACAGGGTGTAACAAAAAGGGTATGTTAGGCGAAAAGCTACGTAAATAGCCCACTATAGAGAACCTATCCACAAAATTTGAGACTCGAAATCATGTGGTTTTAGTCCCGAACTAGTATGGAGAATTTTTAATCCGTACTCAGAAATTTTCATACAACGTCGCTTGAAAAATAAACTTGTGATTTCGAGTCTCAAATTTGGTGTATAGGTTCTCTACAGTGGGTTATTCACGTAGCTTTTCGCTTAACTACCCTTTTTGTTACACTCTGTATACGTTATCTGGCCCTAAACTCTCTGTGCCG
This sequence comes from Carposina sasakii, assembly GCA_014607495.2. NCBI lineage: Eukaryota > Metazoa > Arthropoda > Insecta > Lepidoptera > Carposinidae > Carposina > Carposina sasakii. The sequence continues at coordinate 7,982,649 of CP053175.1, read as the reverse complement.
AATTACATTATAGGTAGAATCGGTTCAGTATTTTTAGCGTAAAAGCCGGACAGACAGGTAGACAAACAGAACAAACAGAGTTACATTTACATTTATACTATTAGTAAGGATTGTGTTTTACTAGATTACATCGAAAGACTCCTTCCGTGCATGTCGTAAGAGTCGACTAAGGAACTCAGGGGCATTCTCTCAGGCGATGAGGTCGTGTGAATGCTGAATGACTGTAGATTCTTTGCCTAATAAAAGAATTTCGGATTTTTTAATAGAGGATGGCTTAAATTTTAAAAAACGTCATGGCATAGTCAGCTGGAAGATTGTCAGGTAAAAGGGGGTCACTTAAGCAATACGAAGCTTTCAGACCATACAAAAGCTAAATTCCTAACAAAAAAGAATAGCAACTTTGCCTCATAACAAAATTTACTTAATTAGCCGACGATAGGATTTTTTGGAAGATCAGTAATCTCCGGACAAAACTTAGCCTCTTCTGCTGATAATCAGCGCTCCTGGGTCGAAATATAAAAGTACAAAAGCGAAAACTGATTTGACTCCTTGCGCACTAAGTTACGGGAATAAAATTGGGGTCACCTTGTGTTGGGGGAAGGCAATAAGCCAAGATCTTTTGGATCTGTAAAATCTAATACAAATCGCGTCACGTCTGGGTAACCAGAGATATTTTCCGAGGTAGAGGCCATCGTTTGATTCCTGAAGTCAAACGCCATTTTAAAAAAATGGGAATCTTCCTCAAAAAGCATTGCTACTCTTAGACAATCCCCTGGTCACCAAATGCTGAAGATTTGACAACAGAAGCGGCACTTTCTTCTTACATCCTCCAAATGGCCTTGCCTTCCAACCTATGCAGAAAAACGCAGTCTAACACAACTTTGACCCTAATATTTTGGAAACCAGACAACAGGTATGCTTCCATTTTTTCGCTAGCGCAGAAAATCGTCTCTTATGATCATGATGATGAGGAGATTTCGGGACGTTGACGACGATCACCCTCAGTACGTAATTTTTCAGAAGAAACCTATATTTTTCTTTGGGTGGCGGTCACAGCGGGCAATGATGATCACTCGATTCTCTAAGTATTTTATGAAGAAAATTACTCATAATAAACACAAATATATACATTAGAAAACTGGGATTCCTAAGTAGGAAATGATTACACCAAATGTACAAGTAAAGGCGTAACTAAAAACATACAAGTAAATCAATAACTATAAAAGTTACTGTTTATTTTGCGTCCGTGAAAATTTACATCGGCGAGCCGGGCTTTCATTCTCTATGCATACCCACGCGTAGCACGCTCGCAGCGACGGCGAGGGGAACAGAGCGTGCAGGGAGGACCCTTAACGCGTTTCTATTAGTGTTACTTTTGGAGAACCACTATTACCCGCTGAGAATAAAAATGTAACATTTAATCTGAAATATACATAAAATCTCTCGAGATCGGTTATTGAAATTGGCTGTTAGTCAACTATATTATGTTGTATTGACATACTATGTCCATATTAGAACATACATATTAGCGGACGCCCACGATTTTGGTCGATATTAAAAGAATTTTCGTTTCTACTTAAGAATTATATGAATTGGTACCAAATTTCATCTTTATTCCTGATAAGTAATGAGTGACCTTTTGATTTTATATAGATATATGTATAATATCATTTATAATATGTAGTTCCATACTATAAAACATAGTATATCCAAAACACCTGCGTTCGGTCTATGTATAGGTACAATCGGTGCGAAAATACAGAATAACAATATTACCAACTGCAGCAGCCTGTATAATGCCAACCTAATGATATTCAACACCCATCTCAAACCAAAATCAACTCTAAAACTGCACTCCTAAGATATAAATTCGCATTGAAATCTCAAAGATAAATACAGCCAGTGTAAAGTAAACTTTGCAGTTAAGGGCTAGAGTTTAGTTTAGCATAAACCGCGGCAGTGACAAATAGTTTTTAGATCTGCATTGCTATTGGTTTAGATTTTAACAGTTTCTCGATTTTCTTGAGTTTGTACAAATTGTTGCGAATGGGTTCCCTTTTTGAGAATAACGTGTTTATGTTTTATGGATATTCCTTGAAGGATAAAACTGGTGCTGTCTCTTTCTTTATCAAGATATCAATAAGTATGTACTGATGCGGGGCTTCACTAGAATACATCGGCTGCATCTCCTTCCGTGTATATCGTAAGAGTCGACTAAGGTACTCAGGGGCGTTCTCTCAGACGATAAGCTAGCTTTTTGCTACTGATAATTTTAATCTGTAGTCTGTATGCTAAAAGTGGCTGTGAGATCTCCATTGTGATCCTGCAGTTCTGGCTATCCCATTTCTAAAAAAAACACAAATACCGTGTTTTTAATGTACCTATGTAAAAAAGCCTGCACTGATCTGAATGAAATTTGGTATGTCCCTTTAATTTTGCTGCCGGTGGCAATTTCATCATATTTGTTTTCTAAGATTGCATGAAAATCCCCCTGAGTTGTTGGGAACTCTAAAAACTAACGTCAAATTATTGGCGAAGGAAGATAATGATGATGTTCAGGAAGTCTACAAAAAACCCCTTTTGATACGCCCTGTATAAACATCCCCTTATTACATAAAAGCAATAGCGAAGCCGAAGCCGCGCGATCGCGATAATTGCGACACACACTCTCAATTATCGCGATCGCGCGGCTTGCTTAACACGTGGAATATTTACCCAATCGCGCAACCACAAATTTATTACTACTAATTTAGTAAATTGTCCACAATCGATTTGAAGTCTAACTGAAAATCAATTGAAACCACATTTCAGGCAAACAATCCCGTGTAGTGGCTTTCGACAAAACAATTCGTATCATACCAAAATATTTTATTAATAACTATTAATATTATTGCATATTATTTATTACGCGATAAGCTTAACTTAAGCCACCCGCGAGGTGGACGGATGACCTGGCCAAGGTCGCGGGCGTCGGTTGGATGCAGACCGCTTCCGACCGGTCGGAGTGGAGATTGTTGGGGGAGGCCTATGTCCAACAGTGGACTTCTCAGGGCTGTAAATGATGATGATGATGAAGCTTAACTTGCCTGCCACGTATCGGCAAACACAGCGTGGGAAGGCCACCCGCGAGATGGGCGGCGACCAGTGAGAGCGAGATGTCTCACTTTTAAACGTGAAATCCACAGAGCTAAGTAATAACTAGATAAAGCAAGTGTTTCCACTTGGTGTGTAAAAAGGGATTGCAAACCACTTCTATCAGCCCTAATTCCTTCAGTTCGGCTCGAGAACGAGTGTCTATTCTAATTCTAAAGGCTATTATTTTACATGCAAAGTACATCCACTTAGTTTATCTAGTTATTAATAGCTCTGTGAATTTGACGTTTAAAAGTGAGACATCTCGCTCTCACCAAATTCATCATACCGGTGAGGTCGCGGGCGTCGTCGGTTGGATGCAGGATGCATCCGACCGGTCGGAGTGGAGGTTGTTGGGAGAGGCCTATGTCCAGCAGTGGACTTCCGAGGGCTGAAATGATGAATGATGAAGTTTAACTTGCCCCTGATCCGATCATTTACATCTGTGCCCGCTACGGATAAGCTGGGGATGGAGGATCTCCTTTTTGATTATGCCAGCCGACTCAATATCTATGTTTGTTTGTATATTATACCACTATTAACTATGGATACTAATAATATCAATTTAAAAGCATAAATATAGGTACATATGATTCTAATAATAAATTAACACATTATAGCTAATATAACAACCTATCCTTTTTCCTGGGGGTTAAAAATATGAACTCGCTGAGTCGAGATTAACCACATGTCGTATCTAGTTCTTGCTGTTCCAAAACCGCCCTTATATTTAAAGCAAGAAGCACCAACATGCGGTGGAGTGTTGTAAAATATGTAACATTAAATTACTGGCCCCGGATATTCGATATTGCGAAGCCTTTAAGATGCAAAAGACTTGTTCTATTTCTACCTTAAGTGTTTGCTCCTACCCATAGGAGCAGTATAACTTTTCACTAAGCTAAATTGTTTAAAATACATTTTTTACTAATATGTAAATGTATTTCTTCTATGCTGCTCTGGGAGTGAAAAAAAAAACGTATAATTCTACAGCTGCTTCTCTTCCCGGGCATACTGTACAAGTCAGTAGAGGGACAAGAGGGTCTTGGTGTTTTGTAGGCGATGGGCTGACCACCTGTCACTACTAACCGAACTTGTACATCTCAACTATACCCTCAAATTTGGTCAGAAGTGGCACCATGTGGTTCTATCGGCCCTTGGTGCTCTGCCTACCCCGTAAGGGATAAAAGCGTGGTTCTTTTTGGAACACGACTGTGTTCCCGAAGTAGGGTAGCCAGAACTGCAGGATCATAAAGGAGACCCCACAGCCACGTTTGGCATATCGGCGACATATGTAAATGATCAGTGGCAAGTCCTGTATCAGCACAAGGATTATTTACAATTCTAAAAAACGGTATATAAATATACCTTAAAACTTTTAACCATGTACCATCAATATAAAAATTTATTATAAAATATTAATAAGAAAATGAATTTTCTTTTCACCCGAGTGAGATTTAAACTCACGACCACTCGCATTCCGTGTATCGCTCTACCGACTGAACTATCGGCTCACTTAAATCGGATGACGAATTTTATCATCTCTTTTTTGGCAACGTTATTTATGTAAAAATATCCAGCCAAAATTCACTTCACCGCACGTCTTATACCCTTTTCCTATTATTAGGATCGAAGCTATATACGAGTATACTCTTTCACATTATTTCTCACCAAATTATATATAATTATATATAATCATAAATATGTAATCATTAAAAAAAGATCCAACCTCGCGGTCGCAAGCGGAGCGTAACGCCGCGGTGTAACTTTAATGCGCCCGTGGGAATCAGACGTGCGGGGACAACGGGGAACAATACAAAATACGGCAAATAGAGAGGTGTTATAACTATATACATTATACCTTAATACTCAATTTCGAATAAAGTATGGTTGAAATATTTTTGCGTAAACATTTTGAGCCAGTGTCACTCTCATTCTCTCCTCTTTCATCCATTAATACCTCTCAAGCTCAAATGCAACAAGCTGTTTAAACTCTAGACTAGAGCATGCCAAAGAAATATACTTACATACACACACTCCAAAAAATAACCCTTCTTCTGGCGCAGTCAGGTAAAAATATAAATTTCTTTAACACATTCAGTGCCGGCGACGTCATTTTTACGTCTTTTAGACTTTCTAGAGGTGCCGCTGACGCTTGTTTGCGTCCTCGCATTAGGCGTTGACGTGATGTCGGCACCCTTAGAAAATCTGCCGGCAGCGAAGGGTTTGAAACTCAAAAAAAAAAAAACGAAAAAAAGAAGATAAAACTTTCTACTCTCCGTTTCATAGAATAACTTCTATGCCTGTTTTCGGAATTAACATTTTTTATATGCAGTGAGACAGAAAATGTAGAAATAATATTAGAAATGAAAATGTTTTTCACCCGTGTGAGAATTGAACTCACGACCTCTCGCATTCCGTGCTTCGCTCTAACCAACTGAGCTACCGGCTACAGAAAATGTAGTTACTATAAGGACTTTTCGAAATTAGTGATTATCTTTTGACACGAAACTGGGTAGGTAAAAAGCAACAACTTTCACTATAGGACCAACTCCGATATAGTAAAAAAAATCTGCTGTTCCATACATTTCAGTGCAGTAATCAAATTAGTAAGAACAAAATTTTTGAGCCTCGAAATCACTTGTTTATTTTTCCAAATAGTACGGGAAACTCCAAATAAATATTTAAAAATAAATATAACGTGAATTCAAGTTTAAAATTTTTGGGCATATAGATATTTATACACGGTTTATAAGTAGCACTGTATTTCTATAACAAATGTCCGGCAGCGAAGGGTTTGCAACTCAAAAAAAGAAAAAAGAAAGAAAAAACTTTCTACTCCCTCCCTGTACACAAGGTACCCTGTGTATCCAGGCGTAATTCCTAATGCGGTTACCCTGTCTCGTACACGAGCCGTTTTTTATAGGGTCCTTTATAGGATACGATATTTGTCGTGTGGTGGTTGAGAGGACGACATCGTACTTAAGTACTGTCGAGGATTTGAGTACTAAACTATTTTTCTATGATAACGATAATGAACAATGTAGGTAAGATGTTCCAATTGATATATAACATATAATCACGCCCATTATCCCCAATACTACTAATACTGGTGCTTATGTAGTTAATATTTTTTGTATATAGATATCTCTTTGTATATAGGTAGGTATTCATTTACAGCCCTGTAGGGACATATAACAACCTCCACTCCGACCGGTCGGAAGCAGCCTGCATCCAACCGACGCCCGCAACCTGACCAGGTCATCCGTCCAACGCTGCGCTTGCCGACATCCACTCTAGAACTTTCCGACTCCATCGGCCATCAGTTCTTCGAGCTATGTGTGCCCATTGCCAAGCTTGCTGGACCGTTCAGCTATGTCGGTGATCTTTGTACGTCTGCGGATCTCCTCATTTCTGATTCGAACGCAGAGCCCAGCATATCTCTCCATCGCTCGCTGTGCGAAGCTTTTTTATAGCACATAGTTAGAGACCACATAGGTAGGTATACATGAAAGGAACCTGTCGAAAAGCTCCCACTGAAAGGAACCTAAAATTTCAGACTCGAAATCACATGTTTATTTTTCCAGATAGTATGGAGAATTCCTAAACAACTCAGGAATGTTCATACAATCTTGAAAAATAAACATGTGATTTCGAGTCTCAAATTTTGGAAATAGATTCTCTATAATGGGCTGTTCACATAACTTTTCGCTTAACATACCCTTTCTGTTACACACTGTATAGTGCTTATATTATTATTAATATATTATTATTCTTGCAAAATGTTACAAACTTAACTAAATCAACGAAAAACTGTCAAGTATATTTTAGCGTACTTACCTATTCATGACGGCCGATTGGTGTAGTTGGTAGTGACCCTGCGTGCGATGCCATAGGTCCTGGATTCGAATCTCGGTAGGTGCAAACATTGATATGATGAATATCAATGTTTGTTTCCGAGTCATGGATATTTCTATACTTATCTATGTATTTAAATATCGTTGCTTAGTACCCATGACACAAGACCTTAGGGATCTTAGTGTGGGACTAGGTCAATGTGTTGTGAAGCGTGTGAATATTTATTTATATTTATTGATTTATTCACATAAATTGCGACCGATACAGTCGTTATAACATTACTCAAACTTACTTCTATTTCAAAATTCGTTTCGATAACAAGCAAAAGATCGTATCGTAATCGTATCGTATAAACATCTTTAAGGAGAGTCCATCGGAGCATGCATCCTGAGTCCCAACGGACACCGTCAAGGTCACGTGGTAAAGGAACTGCTACTTTTTATGCTCCACAAAATATTAGGTGACAAGATTCTGGTTTTTATTGGATCTGTATTTGGTTATATGTACGGACTTTACTAACAAGTGATTACTCGAAGAACAATCTATAATGAGATAATTCTTGGTTTTCTTTTTAAGAATCGCTATGCTTTTTAGTCTCAATATTATTATACATAAATAAAATAAACAACCATATTAGTTAAAAACGAATAAATACATAATGAAATAAATAAATAGACAGTTTAAATTGGTAATAATATTTAAATTGAAGGATCAATGTTTGTGCACGATAATCTCAAAAACGACTGGACCGATTTCAATGCAGTTTTCAGGAATATATTTTGACAGGTGCCACTTAACATATACCTAGGCTACTTTTTATATCGGGAAAATGTTTTTATCCCTGATAATTTTGACATTTTGATTTTTCTGCAGTCCACGCGGACGGAGTCGGGGGCGTCCACTAGTTAACAATAAGTATGTTATATCTATATGTATAAAAATAATTCAGAGTAACATTTTTCCTAAATCGGAAGAGTATTTAATAGTCTTAATTTAATCTATTTTAAATGAAAACAATCAACAGTGTCTTTGTTTTGTCCCTTCAATGTACATTTATTGCTTTTCCGTCACATTTCTACTTCTCTGTGCTAATATTTATCTATACTTCACACCATAGAAAAAAAGCTTCCAACAATAAATAAATATATTAAGCATATAAAACAAGATAACACAGTTTATGCGCAAAAACCCATAAGATAAGTTTAGTAAGTTTAATGTCAATAGAGGCAACGGAGTGTACTTCCCTTAACCGACTCGAGGGTAGTGGAAGGGAGACAGGAGGAATAAAGTATTGGTTATTGTTGGCAAATAAATAAACTACATTATTTTTTACTGTGCCAAGTAAAATAAAAACGTCTATTATTATTGTTCTACATACTAATGTTATAAATAATATGAAATAAAATTTTATTTACAATTAACAACAATTTTTAAGTGTTGTGGATTTCGGTAAATAAGTAATATTAAAAAAATATATATTCTATAAAAATTAAAAAGTTCACAATTCGGTAAATTAATTTTAAAAGTTATTAATATTAAATACGGAGGGATCTCCTTTATGTGCTTGCAGTTCTGGCTACCCCATTTTCGGGAATACAGACGTGGCTATATGTAACCAACCAAACAGACTTTTTACTCGAATCTTTATACAGGATGTTTTTTGGTCGTCAACGTTCCCAAAATCTACGGAATCTCCTCATCATCACGATCATTTTCCCCATGGAAGCAAACCTGGGAAGTGTCTGGTTCCCAAGATATTAGGGTCCAAATTTGAGTAAATAGACTGCGTTTTTCTGCATAAATGCACATAGACGCGCGTATCAAGACTTTTTTACGAGAAATAATTAATATCTGGCTATGAAAAAACTATCATAAGCATAAGCACATATATATATATATATATATATATATATATATATATTTACATCGTTTCCTAGCAATTTTTTTGGCATAAACTTACTTTATTTGATGTATAGAGTACATACCTTTCGTTAAGGGTGGCAACGAAAAAACATTCTATATATGCTATTAACTACAACACTTACCAAAGCCTAAAAATATGTTTTGGAAGCAAATACAGCATAGCCGTACAGTTTATTTTATTTCTTTTATTTAGCACAGGAAGCGAGAGTCATTCTTCAATGTAACGGTACAAGTATTAAAGTTTTAGTTTTTTTATTGTTTAGCTTTTGGGGTGGAAAACAGATTTATTTTTTGTTTATTTTTTAAAGAGAATCCTTGTTAATACTAAAAATGCGAAAGTAACTCTTGTCTTTCTCGCTTTCACGCCACAATTACTGAATCCATTTAAATAAAATTTGATTCACAGGTAGTCTAAAGCCTGAGAAAGCATTTTTAACCCGGGATTTTTTTTGTCCCGGATAATTTCGACATTCTCTTTTTTCTGCAATGCACGCGGACTGAGTCGCGGGTATTCACTAGATGTCTAAAATACTACCCTCATTCGAGTGCTGTCAAGGGAATACTTACAACTAAGAATACGAACATTAATCCAGTCCGCACACACTCCAAGACTGACAATAATAAAAAAACCCGTCAACACGCAACATCGCCATAAAAAGGGAATAACTCAAATTCTCTCAGTCAGTTCTCGTAACGTAAAAGTGCGTAGAGTCGGTTTCATAGAATAACTCCTATGCCTGATTTCGGAACTAACATTTTTTGTATGCAGTGATACAGAACATATAGTCATACACATAGTAACTAGCGCTACCATCCAGCGGAACTGTACGGTGAAGCGCACGATAAGAACGAATTTGCGAGTTCTCCCGCCAAAATGGCTTCCGCCGCTCGCTGAAAATTGACGGACCTTGAAAATTACGATTTAAATAACCCATTTGTATCTGCAGCTATTCATTGCGGCTTTTAGCGGGATTAGTTTTTGGTTGTGCGCGACGATTTTTGTCGGGCGATCGGGTCGTGGTGTGTAAATGAAACCACCATTTTGTTTGAGAACTCATTCGATGTCGTGGGAAATTATTGATTTGTAAATGCAACTTTTCTTATACAAGGTTTAGCAAAAGAAAAATAAACATGATTTAGAGCTTCAAATGTAGATATCTTTACTGTTGTGGTATATCTATAATGCTGTTAACGGACATCCCGTCGATTTTCTACTTTTGATGGTACATTAATAAGAAAAAAAATTCTCTATCGAGCTGAAACTGCTATGATGATAGAATTTTGCTTATAATATCCCTTAATTTACACCTTGTATAGCTAGGTTTATATTGTCTATATCATGACAATATAGGCTTAAATTAGTAACATTATGTTATGTTTTAACTATTAACTCCGAGAATGATTTTCCTTACTTAAAGAAAAAACTATCTACGGATAGTAGGTACTAAGAAAGTAACGAATAAACTACTTTTACAAAATTCAAGATATAAACTTGAAGAAATCACCGAAAATCTAGAATCTTTATAGAAAACACTAAAATTTTCCATCAAATTTCACGCAAACAAAACAAAACTCTAACCATATTTTGTATAAGATACATTTTAGAATGCAATTCTGATACCATTAACATAAATATTACTGCAATTAAAATGTATTCTTAAGTATTTGTACTTAAGGTCGCCATTTAAAATGCAAACGTGGCAAATGCAACACATAAAGTGTATCTTTTGAGTACATCGTGAACTTTATGACCAAGACATAAGGTTTAAAATGCCTTGCATTTTGAGTACTTCTTTCGTAAAGTCTTGTAACTTAAATTTTAACATTCCCACGTAAAATGCAGGTGATATTTGACAGGTTACTAACGAAAATTCAACCTTATACCTCATATTTAAAGTTCAAAATTGCTTGACGTAATAAATCATAACAGTTTTGGGTGGGTTGCGCCAAGAAATTTTATACCTTACACCATAAACGTAAAGTTAAAAATGGAGTGTTTTAGTGTTGTTTACAATTTTTATTAACGCATACAATGTTTTCTGCTATCAAAAGTGACACAAACTAAAAATATGTAGGAACGTGTCGTGAAAACTAGATTTTTTTGAGTTATCACGTTCTTGCACTCGTCTCGTTTGGTTTTTGTGTCGTTTTTAACTGCATTTACTTTGTATATCATTTTGTATATGTCTTGTAATATAATGCCAAAGTTATTTTGAATGGATGTTTGTTAAAATGGAATTTTGGACTTGTTACGCTTTGTAACTCAGGTATTAATATACAGGGTGTAATAAAAGGAGTATGTTATGCGAAATACTATGAAGATAGCTCACTATAGAAAACTTATCCTGACTCGAAACCTCAATTTTAATTTCAAGATTGTATAAACATTTCTGAAGTGTTTGGGAATTTCTGTACTCCATTATCTGGGAAAATAAACGTGATTTTCGAGTTGCAAATATTTTTCAGAAGGCTATTTTTATTAACATACCCTATACAGGGTGTAGTGTAAGGTCGACATTGTATAAAATTTGATTATTAAACCAGTTTTTTAACTCAATATCTTAACTTATTACAGTTTCTGCAATAAGAATAAATACAAAAAAATAAGATAACAATTGATTTGAAATAGTACTGAAGCTTTCAGTAAATGTGTCCTACAACTTCCATTAACGGTATTGTCCAAGTGAAAACTTCGCTTTTACAAAATTAAAAACAAATCCTTAAGAAACTTCGCTTTGAATGGAGACCTCTCGGAGGTGAGATGTAATCAGAGTTGTAACAATCTAATATAGGTTGATGTACCGAACCGCGTGGTGACTGGCCAAAACCCCCTGTGGCAGTAGTCTTGTGGCGTGCCCTGGGGGAGACCTACGTCCAGCAGTGGACTGCAATAGGCTGAAGAAGAAGAAGACATAAATCATTCACTCCATGTGCGGCCCATCTTATGTTAATTCAAATACAGATTTCGTTTCCTACACACGTCTATCTTTTACTCTGCTGAATACCATTATGTAACACCTTTAAAAGCCTAATTTTAAAACCTTTTAAAATAATGTTTTATAAATGCGGATAATTAAATTAAAAATGCATTTCCTGCGAGTAATAACACTGTCGTGTAACTTGACACAATGGTACTCGTTCAGCATTTCAGTATTTTCCTGGCTGTCACCCACACCCTGTATGTATTCAAGCTAGAGTATAAAAAAATTAAATGTGGTGTTGTGGGACACCAGGTAGGAACGAAGTTCCTTCGGCTAATGTAGAATCGACACAATTTGCAAAAGAAAAATCGTGCTCAATTTTATTTAGGTTTAATGTATCTATAATGTGAGTATTAGCCACGTGCTTGTTGTCCATGAATTCATGAGTATATACTATGCATTGGCGGGGTGGAGTAGTAATAGAGAGAGAAGGGATGAGAGAACGAAAAGAAAGAGGGAGAAAGAGAAAGGTATTATACACTACTCGCTTGTGTATACGACTGTCGCGCCTGCGCACGTCTCATTTAACGGTTTTATTCCACGCACTTTTTCTTACGGTTTTACTATCACATTTTTTTCAGTTCGGTCGCGCAGCAAAATCCCTATCTCCTCCCAAGCCTGCCGTAAGGAACTTCGTTCCAATAAACCGTTAGAAATGAGAGTGTGCTTCAAACTTCTGCTATGTGTGTTTTCGATTCCGTGATACATTCGTAGTGATGTATTTAATTATAAGCTTGTTTCATTTATTAGTTAACTGTATTTACTACTGGTCTTATTTTAGTTATTTTACTCAGGAATTAGTAGGCTAACCTTAGCTTGTTAAATAATTTAACTATGAAATAAAATAACAAAAAAAAAAACATAAAATTCGTTTAGTCGTTTCAGAGGATCTTGCAATAATAATGGTTAGGGGGAATGCGCCTGATCTCTCTCCGGTCGTGTCGGCTTTCCGTCCCATTGGCCATTGGACTATGAGTATGAAGGCATAGAGAGTGCACCTGTGTTTGTACACACACTTGTGCAGAATAATGTCTCCTGCGCTGTTAGCTAATCTCTGTTGAGATTGCTTACCATAATCTATAAATGATATTACTTACTCATAGAAGTAATATATCTATATCTTCTTCTTTATCTATCTATCTATCTTAACATATAGTAAAACTAGTGGACGCCCGCGACTCCGTCCGCGTGGTCTACAGAAAAAACATAATGTCGAAATTTTCCGGGATAAAAACATTTTCCCGGTATAAAAAGTAGCATATATGTTAGGTGGGACCTGTCACAATATATTCGTGAAAACTGCATCGAAATCGGTTCAGCCGTTTCTGAGATTAGCGTTCACAAACATCGATCCGTTACAATCTATATCTATACATATAATTAAAAATGTAACGGGTCGCAGTCTGTACATGGAAGATATATGAGAAAAAATATAGGAAACCCACTTAACATATAGGCTACTTTTTAACCCGGGAAAATGTTTTTGTCCCGGATAATTTCAACATTTTGTTTTTTCTGCAGTCCACGCGGACGGAGTCGCGAGCGTCCACTAGTAAATAATATTTTGTTAAAAAATTTGATACTTTATTATTTTAAAAAAATAAGAAACATTTTTCTCACTTTCGCAATATTAATTAACGTATTTCTAGAACTCTATTCGAAAACGAGTGCGATACTTGTCCTATAGATTTCGTGTTAAGGGTCTTAAAAAACCTTGCTAAATATCTCTTAATCACATTCCTACACACCAACCCTGATGTACAAAAATGGCGTCTAATACACCCTGTATTCAAGGTGTAAGTGACAGCTTCGACGGAATTCACATGAGTTTACAATCAATGCCACTAAAAATCAAAGTCGGAAAAAATCTATTTATCTGGGTTTATATGATTCCTTAAACACTATGTACTGTGATAAATATTTTTTTACTCGTATCAAAAACGAATGAAAGTGTACCTAATGGATATAGGTACAAACAATAATTGATTTCTAGTACTTTTAAAAATTGCATGCGAACTATATAATTCATTTAGGCATTCTCTCAGGCGATAAGTTAGCAGCAGATAATTTAGATCTGTCCCTGCTCTGCTAAATGTAGCTGTGGGGGATTTCCTTTATGATCCCACAGTTTTCGCTATACCATTTAGGGAACACAGCCGTGTATATTATAATGATATACTCGTATGTATAATATTGAAGGTGTAAATAATACTGATGAAAAAATACGGGCCAATTAGTAGCCATAGTATCGTGACCGTCACATACACCCTGTACATTTACAGGGTATTTAGGAGACCACTTCCCATTCATCCTCGCGTAAGAGGGGGTAAGAGACCCTTGAAAGTCCGCCCTTCTATTATTTTAGGAGTGGCTTACAATCCACGGGGAAAAAATGGAAAATAAAAAAAATCTAGGCTCATTTCGTGGAGTGGCGTTGTTTTTTAAGTTGGCTGGTTTTATAGGGGGGTTGATGAGACAGGTTTTTGACTAAAGTATTAATTTATTTATTTAGATACTAGTGGACGCCCGCGACTCCGTCCGCGTGGACTACAGAAAAAACAAAATGTCTAAATTATACGGGATTAAAAACATTCTCCCGGGATAACAAGTAGCCTATATGTTAAGTGGGACCTGTCACAGTATATTACTGAAAACTGCATCGAAATCGAAACAAACGCACAGACAAACCGACAAACAGACAAATTCCAAAAAATATTTTTTTGGATACTATTGCGTTAATAAAGGTCGTCTATAATATTTTTTCTCATATATCTTCCATGTACAGACAGCGATCCGTTACATTTATATTATATGTATATAAGATAGGGATGATCAAATGTTTACGCATACATTTACCTATGCATGTACTTTATTGCCTATTTGTTATTCTGATGTATTTGTTATAATTGCCAAGTTTCAATGAAAATTGTTCAGTACTTATTGAACAAAAGACTAAAGATATCGTAATAACTTAAACAAAAATTTAAATAAAAATTTAAATTGCTACTTTTATTAAAATTATATAATTTAGTAATACGTTCTCACATAGTAATTGGAATATTAAACACATATAACTAAAGGTATAATAACTAAGTCAAAAAGTTTAAATTTAATGACCAGATTGGACCAAAAAATATTATAGGTACATCAATTAAAAATAAACAAACTAAAATCCAACCCTTAATTATCAAATCCTTAACAATTGGGCACTTAAGTGTTGAAATAGAAAAAATGGGTCCATTTATCCCGATTTACCCCTCGCGGGGTGAATGGGGCCGAGTCTGAAGTTAGGCATTCACGGCATGAATGGTCACTTGAAAACGCATAATACTGCATTTTAGTAGACTGTGGTGCAATTTTACTACCTTTAGACGTAATAGGTATGTGTATAGGTACCTATATTTTGTTTCATCAAAATATGATAAATTCACGGAAAGGACGTATTATTTTTCATGAAACCATAATAAATAAATCATCTATTAAACTTTTTGGAAAGGTAAAATATCTAACTACCTATAAACACCTATAAATGCCAGATAAGCAAAGGAATGCACTTCCTGCCGATGTATTTCCCGAGCACTACAACATTGGTCACTTCAAAGCTAGAGTGGATAGGCACTTTCTAGGCAAACATGTACCACCCTAGGCCGCATCTTGCTTAACATCAGGCACTATGGCGGTCAAATGTTTGTCAAGTCATCTATAAAAACAAAAAACTACCTATAATCTTGGAGTTTAATTAAATACGGGGTGATTTTTGGTCGTCAACGTTCCCGAAAACTACGGAATCTCCTCATCATCACGATAATTTTTCTCCATGGAAGCATACCTGGGAAGTGTCTGGTTTCCAAAATATTAGGGTCCAAAGTTGAGTAAATAGACTGCGTTTTTCTGCATAAATGCACATAGACGCGCGTAGCAGGATTTTTTCACGAAAAATAATTAATATCTGTCTATAAAAAACTAACATAAACACTAGACACTATAAATTTCGCACGATCAAGGAATTAAAAAAATAAAATAAATTCCCAGCATTTTTTTTGGCATAAACTTACTTTATTTGATGTATAGAGTACGTACCTTTCGTTAATTCTGTATAATAAACACACAACAAGGCCACTGCTTTAGGGGGGTTTTTGCCCACGGTTATATGTTAGGCACCTATTTAACATAAGTACCTATTTTTAATCAATGCAATATGTTGAATAGCACTCATCGTAGATCTCGACTATTCTCGACAGGCTAGAACAGAGGTTCCCAAACCTTTATTTCTCGTAGACCCCTTTCAAAAGTTTACTGGTTCTGGTGGACAGGCCTACATCACATACAAATTAATTGTGAAGCTCAATTTTTTCACGCCAACGTAGACCCCCGTCGAGCCTCCTGTAGACCCCTGGGGGTCCACCTGGACCACTTTGGGAACCACTGGGCTAGAATGACGAGTCGATTAAGTATGAGCAAAAATGACACGGAAATATTTCCTATTGGATTAGTTACCGGTCGCTAGATTGTGGAATTGGTGCCCGAATAGCGGCGGTAGGCTCACCCCTTACCACGTGCAACTTAATGGGCTAACTGGTGAAGAGTAGGTGTGTGTTCTACCTAACCTCTTTTGGGGACAATGGACGAAAACCAGTGTTCCGAAAACCCCGAAAAATTGACATCTCTAGCTGAACCCGTATATCGATGTAGTTCGACGAGAAAAACAATTCGCTGGAACCAACTACCTATCAATTGTTGATAGTTTCCGAGAAATAATTTATTAAAGTTGGCAGATTTTGGGGGGGTCGAAAAATGAAAAATTTTGAATTGTACTAATTAATGAAGTTTGACACGAAATTTATTTATCCCATAATATTTCATCGTATTGCGCGTATTTCAAGCTAAAAAATAATTCAGTTTGTTTATAATTCGTCAGCCATTTTGAATGTGCTCTTTATTTTGAACTGTATTAATGCTAGGCTTAACTAGAATAGTAGAATACATCAGCTGCATCTCCTTCCGTGCATGTCGTAAGAGTCGACTAAGGAACTCAGACATTCTCTCGGATGAAAATTAGACAATGATTATAAATGAAATTTGACAGAAAAATATGGTCAAAATTTAGGCAATGCAAGGCCGAAAAGTATTTCTTAATTAAGCTTATGTGTTCATAAAACTAGATTTATTTTATAATTAGATTTACCTTTTCTGTCATCTCGTTTACAATACGAATTTATGGAGCTCCAGGGACAGCCCAAGTTTAAGGATAAGCTACAAACAATGGTATCCAAAATTATATTTTAGTAGGTACTTTTAGTGAAATCTTCTTATTAATATTACAAATTAAATTAGATAAATATAATACATGGCTAGCTAGCTCCAGAGATAAGGCAGAAGTAAGCGAATATTAGGTAAGAAAAGGTACAATTTGAACGTCGCATTTTCTAATGATCCTATGGTGGGTTTCTTATGTACTCCTATAAGCTACGTAGCTATCAAGTTTTATCAAAAATAATACGGTAGTTTTTGTGTGGGCGGATAACAAAAATCCAAAAAGTAATTCCCAAAAAAGTTATTATTTGTAATATTAGTAGTGTTTCACAAATATGGATTATTTGTTTTAGTAGTATAACCTCTTTTTTGTGCAGTAGGTTTAATAAATCGCATCGCATTGGCTCGCCAGCATTGGGACATTAATAAATAGGCATTACACGAAATACCTATAAAGCTATAAAGTTACTGTTCTACAGTTAGCTTTAGTATCGCTGAGCCTCGCTTAATAGGATTCCTGTGAGGTCTCATACAATTAAATATAAATAAATAAATATTCACACTAGTCCCACACACCAAGATCCCTAAGGTCTTGTGTCGTGGGTACTAAGGTCTATAAATACATAGATAAGCATAGAAATATCCTTGACTCGGAAACAAACTTTCATTCATATTCACACATTTGACTCAACACATTGACCTAGGCCCCCACTAGATCCCTAAGGTCTTGTGTCATGGGTACTAAGCAACGGTATATAAATACATAGATAAGTATAGAAACATCCATGACTCGGAAACAAACATCGATATTCATCATATCAATGTTTGCACCTACCGGGATTCGAACCCAGAACCTATGGTGCCGCAGGCAGGACCACTACACCAATAAGTCATATAGTTTTTATTTTATTTCCTTCATAGTTGAATAATTTAGTAAAAGGGGTGTGTTAAGCAAAATGCTATGAATATAAGCAGCTATAGAGAATTTATATGAAACTCGAAATCACATGTTTATTTTCCCAGATAGTAGGTCATCATCACCATCATCATTTACAACCCTGAGAAGTCCACTGTTGGACATAGGCCTCCTCCACTCCGACCGGTCGGAAGCCACCTGCATCCAACCGACGCCCGCGACCTTGGCCAGGTCGTCCGCCTACCTCGCGGGTGGCCTTCCCACGCTGCGCTTGCCGATACGTGGTATCCACTCTAGAACTTTCCGACTCCATCGGCCATCAGTTCTTCGAGCTATGTGCCCTGCCCATTGCCACTTCAGCTTGCTTGACCGTTGAGCTATGTCGGTGATCTTTGTACATCTGCGGATCTCCTCATAGATAGTAGGTACCTACATAGAATTTCTAGACTTTTACTTTATAGAATCTTGAAAAATAAACATGTGATTTTGCGTTTTAATATAATGAGATAAGTTCTTTATTATAGGCTATGTATAATGGAAAAATCTTTAAAAATGTATTATGACGTCACCCTTAATGACCTAAATATACTCGTACGAGGTCTAGTCCCAAGGGTTATTCCCCAATTTATTACCCTAGCTTAGGGCTTATAATAATGCCTAGTACTTACTCAATTCGAGCACTAAATGGACGTTGTGATTCGTAAATAATCCTTTTTCAACCGACTTCTGAAAATTCCTCTCTTTCTCAATTTAACCGTTATATATGTTTGTTTTAAGTGTGTGCCAAAGATATATATACAGGGTGTAACAGAAAGGGTATGTTAAGCGAAAAGCTATGTAAATAGCCCACTGTAGAGAACCTATCCACAAAATTTGAGATCCGAAATCACATGTTTATTTTTCCAAATAGTATGGAGAATTTTTAAATATGTCAGGAATTTTCATACAATCTTGAAAAATAAAAATGTGATTTCGAGTTTCAAATTTTGGGAATAGGTTCTCTATAGTGGGCTATTTATACAGCTTTTCGCTTAACATACCCTTTCTGTTACACCCTGTATATAAATACAAAATTACATACACTCGAAAAGATAACCCTCCTTCTAGCGCATTTGGATAATAGTAAATGAAACCATTTTCATTAAAAAATTTCGAAAACAAAATATAAAATATGAAATCAGTATTGATTCACAAATGTATCATAATCGGGTAATCATATTTAACTACAATATTATCTAATATATGATCATAACATACCTCATATCAGAACATATTTAAATAGTCATCCATCAAAAACGAAAAAAGCTTTCTTTTACAA
The DNA here is from genome assembly GCA_014607495.2 of Carposina sasakii. Lineage (NCBI taxonomy): Eukaryota > Metazoa > Arthropoda > Insecta > Lepidoptera > Carposinidae > Carposina > Carposina sasakii. Next base: position 7,963,271 of record CP053175.1, on the reverse strand, counting down.
CAAAACGATGTAAAAAGATTGATTGAAGCGAACACAACTACTATTTGACATCGTTTTCAGGGGGCCAATTCTCGAAAATTCTCGAGTTGGAACGAAGCCGAAACGGAACCCTTGTAGACGCTCAGAACAAAGCAATAATTTCTTTACGGTGACGTAATTAGACACATTTCAGCACGAGACAGATATTTGATTTTATTATGTCATACTCACGACCACGGCATGCTAAAATATACCTTAATACGCCAGCGGTAAATAAATATTGCGTCGCACCGCGTTTTGTTGACGGTTCGTTAGTGGTTGCGTTTTTTATATTAAATAGGCTTATGCATGACCACAACTCTCGTTTAGGCTGTAAATCTTTTCAAGAATAGTCCCCCAGACATTTTTTCGTAAATTATTTAACGATTGAAATGATTGACGCCTTTGAAAGTGATATTAAGTATATGCTATGATACGAGTATATGTTGAAATTAGTATATTATTATTATTATTAGGAAAGGACGGCTACTTAGTATGACTTCACGACCTAATTCCCCCAGCACCCTTCTACCACCGGACGACCAGGGAAACGTCGAGGCAACACCGGTTCACAGTTGAAGTGCCGAAAACTCGTACTAAGTGATTTGCTTCTACATTCATAGTGCGAACGTCCAAGCTGTGGAAATCCCTGCCTGAATCCCTGTTCCCCGTGAACTCTTAACTTGCGTCTTCAAGTCGAGAGGGAACCGGTTTCTTTTAGGCAAGCGCGCTCCATCTTAGACTGCAACGGTGCTTACCATCAGGCGTATTGTAGTCAAGCGTAAGCCTAATAATTTTTTAGAATTATTATAAAAAAAAACTTAAATTTATTGACACAGGCCTCTTATAAGTGCTTCAGGATTCTACCTGCAATTCACGAACGAGATCCTGTAGCCACGTTTAGCATAGCGGGGTCATATTATGTTATAGATCAGTGACAAGTTGCTCGAATCGCTAAAGAGATCGCCTCTGAGTTCCTTAGTCGACTCTTACGACATGCACAGAAGGAGATGCGGCTGATGTATTCTAGTGAAACCCCGCATCACAGGTATTATTCAAATGCATGGTTTTTAATTTAAATGTATATGTCTGTTTCCACTGGAAATATTAATCTGAAGGGTCCACTACGAATTCATGTCTCTGCATGTTTTAAATGCGCTTTGCCGCACTTGAAAATGCACTTGTGGAATTTGATGCGTATGTTCATGTTGAGAGGATGGATACAAATTACTTTTTAAAATAATTTCCTTTTCAGATTTTTTTTCATTGACATTTTTAATCGCCGTTGTTTTTGTATGTACCTACCCATCCCCCATCCATGCACCCATCACGTAAGGTGATAAATTTAATCAAATATTGATGATTCTTTGTTTGTTTGAGTCCCTTGCCGTATTATTTTTATACATAAAAAATGTAAACATTGTTTAATATATAAACTATACATTGCTTAAATTTGACATATATTTCATAATTTTTTATGTCAAATGTCATTTGTAAACGGTTCCTAACTTAAGATACGGTTTTGCAATAGCAGCGTTAGTATCTATAGCTATTCTTCTTCTTCTTCTTCAGCCTATTGCAGTCCACTGCTGGACGTTGGCCTCTCCCAGGGCACGCCACAAGGCTACTGCCACAGGGGGGTTTTGCCCATAGTCACCACGCTGGGCAGGCGGGTGACCGCAGTGTGATTTTCGGACTATGTTGTTAGTACGGGAGGCGCTGCTGCCCATCTATAGCTATACTTACATATAAAATCCTTTGTTCTGAATGACTGACTGACGGATCAACGCGCAGCCTAAATCTCTGATCATATAGATCTGTATATTGGAGGCTGTGTTTTTACCTATAAGCGTCCACGAGGAAAGGATTTCTAGAAATTCTTACAGGAACTATTCTTACAGGAAGAAACTTACACTAATCTACTTTTACTTCACAGTTCACTTCCTGAAGAAGTTTGCTGAAAGAAATCTTTGTTAGAGAGAAACGTGATTATAACATACATACATAATTTATAGACACATCTATGTGTGTAGCCACTACAAAATCATAAGGGAGATCCCTCAGCTGCGTTTAGCTGTAAATGAAAATGATCAGTAACAAGTTGCTAGCGTATCGCCTGAGAGAATGCCCGAGTTCCTTAGTCGACTCTTACGATGTACACGGAGGGAGATGCAGCTGATGTATTCTAGTGAAGGCCCGCATCAGCACAGGAATAAGAATAGAATGATAATCATGTCTATGTTATGTTACCTATACATTTATTATAACACTAGTGGACGCCCGCGACTCCGTCCGCGTGGACTACAGTAAAAACAAAATGTCGAAACTATCCGGGATAAAAACATTTTCCCGGTATAAAAAGTGGCCTATATGTTAAGTGGGACCTGTCACAATATATTCCTGAAAACTGCATCGAAATCGGTTCAGCCGTTCCTGAGATTAGCGTGCACAAAAGCACGGACAAACCGACAAACAGACAAAAATTCAAAAATCATTATTTTGGGTACTATTGCGTTGATAAAGGTCTCCTATAATATTTTTTCTCATATATCTTCCATGTATAGACTATGATCCGTTACATTTTTATTATATGTATATGTCGTGGCCATATTGTAAAATTGATCATTTCATGAAATGGTCGAGCATTTCATGAAGTGGTCGCATTTCATGAAGTGGCCAATTCAATTTGACCAGATCGTTAAATCGTCTACATTTGACGATTTTGTCATCCACGTTTGGCCAAATCGTATTAACAGGGTGTCCATAAAATCCGAATGTGGTAAGAGCTTATATAAATAATATATCCCGTACACCATATATAAGTATACCATAAGGTATGATGGTATGATTTTTTTTGCTATTATTTATGTGATATTTTCACAATATAATATTTAAAAACATAAAAGACTTTACAAAAGCGATTCGCATCTGGCACATCGCCGGACGCTGGCTGGGCACGCTCGCTCCGCTCGCTCGGCTCGTGCGTCATTTGTCATAGTCTAACCTAACCTAACCTATCGTAATCTAAGGTTTTTGTTTAACAATATTATTATAAACCACCATTAAGTCTAATATACATTATACAATATAACACACTATCCGTGAACTTCTTCTGCATAGTCACCCTACTCTCTTTAATTTGTTTTTAACCTAAAAAGAAAAATCTGCCATCTTCACACATAAATAAAACGCGCGCAGCGCCTCTACCGGTGATTCATGTAACTATTTTACGATATGATCAATAATCTTGACCACTTCATGAAATGATCGGGCGTTTAGTTGCCTGTAGTGTATAGCTATTTGTCTTGTGCGCATACGTCACGGGTGACCGCGGTTGGGGGTAGTTGTGTACCGACCACCGCGGAGAGTGAACGTGTTGGTGCGCTGGCAAGCCAAATCTGGATTTACTTATCCTAGTACATTACATGTGGCGACGAGGAAAAAAGGTATGTAGACTTTATAATTACTGACATATTGAAAGCGAAAACCTATACAGAAAAAATTCAATGGCAAAATTTTTTTTCTTTAAACGGAAAGGGAATAGATTAATTATGATTTAACTTTCTACATGAACATTCCTAGTATATTGGCCCATATTAATGAAATATATATCGCCTAATAAATAATTAACATTCTTGAGCAAATTATTTAGTTGCTAGTGTAAGCACCTATTCTACAGATTAATAACAAATTAAAGGTGATCAACTTATGCAATACTTATTCAATTCATATTACATCCTAATTAAACGGAAAACGACAAAGACGGTGAGTCATAAACCCGGCGCCAAGCTAGGTAGGTACCTAAGCGTGTACGCTACTGATAAGATGAAGAGAACAAAGATGCAATAATAAATAACTAGCAATATCGAATGGAACAGACGATCGAAATTAACTAACCTTCTAATGTTATGTACGTATACAATATTTCAATACCTAACAAGTAAACATGTTCATTTTATAAGCGATTTGTAAACAATTACTAGGCTCATAGAATTTAGTGGCGGCTGAATATGTTTAAATGGGTAGGTCCGTGCTACATAGGTAGCTATAGCTAGCGAGTACGTACTGTACCTGCGATATCTATATTATATACGCAATGTAGGTCATTAAATTGACATTTAAGTATGTTTTATATGGAGTTAGCTTTCATTTAATTGAATCAGAACCAGTGCTAAGCGCAATCTGTTTAAATATGAATCATTGAATTGAAATAAAGCGCATTGTTTAGAAATGGTTGCCAAGCAGATATATTCTGTACATTGAATTGGTATATTATGTAATAGCTGTGTGACCTAAAGTCTGGAAATGGCACCAAGCAGAAAAAGTCTGTATAAAATATGAAATAAAACAATAGACAGGTACTCACTCACAATATGTGAAGTAACGACAAATGTTGTTAATAGCAGATAAGTCTGATCATTAAATTGATACACCTTATTCCAGGTCGCCCCAAAATGAATCACGATAGTAAAACTTTGATTACGATGTTGGACAAATTTGACTGCGAGGGTGACTCAAGTTCAGTCAGCATCAGATGGGAGCGATGGAAGAGAGCTCTCAACATCTACTTACAAGCATCTGGTATCAACCAGAATGAAAAGAAAAAGGCAGCCTTACTACATCTTGGTGGGCTCGATCTACAAGAAATATTCTACAACATTCCGGGTGCTAATGTAGAAGCTACTGAGGGTACTGATACATTTGCGACTGCAATAAGCAAATTAGATGCATATTTCGCGCCAAAGCAGTGCACGTTGTACGAAAGACACTTGTTTCGATTAATCCAACAAGAGCCCACTGAGAAATTTGAAAAGTTCGTGTTAAGGCTGAGACAACAAGCTTATAAGTGTGAATTTAAAGACAAAGAGGAGCACATTATTGATCAAGTAATAGAGAAATGTTATTCAAATGAACTAAGAAAGAAAATTCTTAAAATAGGAGATGAAATAACTCTGGACCGTACAATAAATGAAGCTAATGCTCTGGAAGCTGTAAATAGACAGATGGAAGAATTCACAAAGGGGAATAATACTGACAATCAAACAATTAATAAGATAGAAACTGGGAAAATTTGGAAAAATCAAAGAGGTAGTAGATGTGGCAGATGCGGTAATTTCAGACATTCGTCAAACTCAGAAAAGTGTCCTGCTAAGGAAAAAGATTGTTTGAAATGCGGACTTCGAGGACACTTTCGACAGTGGTGTAAAACAAAAATGAACCTTAAAAGGAACAATACGGAAGATGCAAAAAATAAGTTCAATCCGAAAAAACCTAGACATCAAACAAAACATACTGCTGAAGTAAACCTAATAGAAGAGGGGAACAACGATAGAAAAAAAGAGCTTAATTATATCTTTCACATCGATGAGAACTTAGAAATGGAGTGCACAGTCGGAGGAATCAAAACTAAGATGATTATAGATTCAGGTTGCAAGCATAACTTGATAACCGGGGAAACATGGGAGGCTATGAAGAGACAGCAGGTGGTAGTCTTTAATCAAATCGCTAAACCAGATGTGTCATTCGTAGCATATGGAAGCAATAAACCTTTACAGGTTAAGGGATGCTTCAATGCTACACTGAAAGTGGCGGATAAACAAGAAAATGCAACGTTCTTTGTCATTGCTAACGGAACAAAAAACCTTTTAGGTAAGGAAACAGCAATGTCATTGGGAATATTAAAAATTGGTTTAGATTTGAACGTTAACCAGGTGGAAGAGGAGAATGAAGTAATATTCCCAAAATTTAAAGATGTATTGGTTGAAGTACATATAGATAATTCGGTGCCAGCTGTTTCACAACCATACAGGTATCCATAATTTATAATTAAAACATAAATTACTGTACTAATAAATATAGGTAGTTGAATAATTTGGAGATTTCTGAAGGTTCATAATATATATGTTACATTTATAAGATTGATAATAATTGATAGGGAATTAATAATAAATGGATCAGTAATAGGGGACTTTAGTTGAAAATATATATGTACACAATGACATGTACATATATCCTTTGATGATGAACACTGTTAGAAGTAAATAGTAAAGTGTGATAAGTTGACCTTATAGAACATGTAATGATCGCAATTATATTTTATGATTATTCTGAAACTGAGATTGTTTCATTTTTAAGAAAACCTACAATATATCATGTTTTATTATAGGAGGATACCCATACCCTTAGAGGCAAAAGTAGAGAGCAAATTGCAGGAACTTGTGGATAAGGATATTATAGAAGTATCTGGAACTTCCAAATGGGTTTCGCCCATCGTGCCCATCCTGAAAGACAACGGAGAAATCCGCCTTTGTGTAGATATGCGAAGGGCTAATATAGCTATCATCAGAGAGAATCATCCGTTACCGACCATGGACCAATTGCTGCCAAAAATGAGAGATTCTAAATATTTCACGAAGCTAGACATTAAGGACGCTTTCCATCAAGTCGAGTTACATCCAAATTCCAGACACATAACTACATTTATTACTAGTAAAGGTCTATTTCGATATAAGCGGTTGATGTTTGGAATCTCATGTGCACCAGAAATCTTCCAGAAAGTCATGGAACGGATGTTACTTGGCTGTGAAGGAGTCATTAACTTCATAGACGACATTTTAATATTTGGAAAAGATCTTGACGAACATGATAAACGTTTGAAAAAAGTGATGGCAGTGCTAAAACAAAATAACGTGGTATTGAAAAAAGAAAAATGTTTATACAGAGCAAATAAAGTGAGCTTCTTAGGACACGAACTAACAGGAGCGGGGGTTAGACCACTTCAGAAGTATATCACTACAGTACAAGAATTTAGGCCACCAGTTAATGTGGGTGAAATGCAAAGTTTCCTGGGACTGGTAAACTATGTGGGAAAATGGATTCCTAACCTCGCGACAATAACTGAACCATTTAAGGAATTACTCCGAAATAAAAACGCGAAGAGCACAGACATCGCAAAGCATTGGGGACCAAAACAAGAAGAAGCTTTTGAGTATTTAAAATCAGCTCTAACTAGTGTTTCTAATTTGGGATATTACAACGTAAATGATAGGACAATCGTTATCGCTGACGCTAGCCCAGTAGGCCTGGGGGGAGTTCTAGTACAAGTCGATAATAGGGGCCCAAGAATTATCGCGTATGGGCATAAGACGTTAACGGATTGTGAACGTAGGTACTGCCAAACCGAGAAAGAGGCATTGGCCTTGGTTTGGGCAGTGGAACATTTCCACATATTCTTATATGGCAAAGATTTCGAATTAATAACAGACCATAAACCTCTTGAGGTTATTTTTGGTCCGAAATCTAAGCCATGTGCAAGAATAGAGAGATGGATTCTACGGCTTCAGTCATATAGGTACAAAGTGGTATATAAACCAGGAAGGACAAATATTGCAGATCCGCTATCTAGGCTTCTTAAATTACCTGATACTATACCAACAACGAAAGAAAATTACATTCACCAGATTGTTCAATATATAAGACCTGTCGCGGTATCCATGAGAGAGCTTATAAATAATTCTAGGGATGACAAAGAGATACAGAGTGTAAAAGAGGCGATATATAACAACAAATGGAGCGAAGACACGAAAGTATACAAAGTTTTCCAACATGAACTATGTTTTTTACGAAGGTCTACTTTTAAGAGGTACGAAGATCGTTATTCCGAAAAAGCTACGTGAAAAGATATTGAGCGCTGCTCACGAAGGCCATCCTGGCATAGTGGCAATGAAAACCCGAATGAGGACAAAAGTATGGTGGCCAGCCTGTGATAAAGATGCCGAAAACTTCGTAAAAGCCTGTAGAGGATGTACCTTAGTCTCCGTTCCAAATCCACCTAACCCAATGAAACGAAGGGAGGTACCGGAGGATGCATGGATAGATGTGGCGATTGATTTGATGGGACCCCTGCCAAGTGGCGACTACCTGTTAGTTGTAGTAGATTACTTCAGTAGGTATAAGGAAATTAAAATATGTCGGAAAATTACCAGTACCGAAATAATTGGATTGCTTAAAGAAATATTCAGTCGCTTAGGAAATCCTCTCTCTATTACTGCCGATAACGGTAAACAATTCTGCAGCGAGGAATTTAAATCCTTCTGCACGGAATGTAATATTACCTTGTTCAATACAATACCATACTGGCCACAGCAGAATGGCGAGGTGGAACGCCAGAACCGTGACATCCTTAAACGCCTCAAGATAAGCCAGGCTGAAAAAACTAACTGGAGAGAGAGCTTGTACGACTACTTGGCAATGTATAATAGTACACCACACTCGGTAACAGGAAAAACGCCCTCAGAGTTATTCTTTAAACGCAAATTCAGGGACAAGATTCCCATGGCAGGTGATATGGGTTTGGAACCTAATAACACAGAAACAGAAATGAAGGACAAAGATAAAATAATGAAAGAAAAAGGGAAAGAATACGGTGACAGAAAGAGAAAAGCAACAGAATGTGATTTGGAACCTGGTGATAAAGTTTACATAAAAAACATGACCAAAGACAATAAGCTTAGCCTAAATTTCGACACAACTAGCCATACAGTAGAAAAAGCAGTAGGAGGTGACATTCAAGTTAGAAACGACGAAACAGGACAAATATATAGAAGAAATGTGGTGCATTTAAAAAGATTCATGGTCAATGGGAAATAATAGACAACGGGAGAGACGAAGACAATCATGGTAACACAGAAGAAGGAAAAGATTCAAGTCACGAAAACGAGTAAAAAATTGAAGAGACGTTATGATTTATCATAGCTGTTGTAGATTAATATATGATTGATGATTAAAGAAATACCAAATGGTCTTATTCTTAAAATTGTACCTTTATTAAATTTTCAATACATTTAGTCAAGGAGGGGATGTAGTGTATAGCTATTTGTCTTGTGCGCATACGTCACGGGTGACCGCGGTTGGGGGTAGTTGTGTACCGACCACCGCGGAGAGTGAACGTGTTGGTGCGCTGGCAAGCCAAATCTGGATTTACTTATCCTAGTACATTACAGTTGCCCATATCGAGAAACGATTTTTATCATCGATCTGCCCAAACCATATCATGATGTGGCCAATAAACAGTTGAACTTTTCATGAAATGCGACCATTTCATGAAATGCTCGACCATTTCATGAAATGATCAATTCTACGATATGGCCACGACATATAGATATAGATTGCGATCCGTTTTATTTCACACAGTCATCAATGTAATTTAAAATTGCAAGTTATGCGGAACTGACAACCTTTTCATAATAAATCAGTTGATAACCATTTGGAGCTAAAAATTTTGTGCAAAATGAATGAACGAACAGTTAAATGAATGGACAACTCGTTCAGTTTTACACTAGCGCTTGTAAACCGCCTGTAAATACTGACAAAGCTTATTACAAGCTAGGTTAGCAGTTGTTGGGGACATCGGGGCAAATAGCTTGATCAGTAGTGAAGCTTACTGTGTGTGTGCAAGTATTTTGTCTACTTTAGCTTGACTACTGATAAAATAATATGCTCTTTTTTTTTAAAGGCTGATCTGAAAGATAAAATTTGATGATTTTCCTTTTTTATGTGTATGTTTTTAATTTGTGTGCAATAAAGAATAAGAATATCAAATCATGAAATAAATTCGTCGGATCTGGTCATTGGAAAATCCGCCTTAATAAAGGAAAATCACAAACATCTAAAAACAAACGCAAGTGTAATACTGTCCATTGAATACCTTTACAGGCCAATGTTTTAATTCAAATGTAAATGCGCTACATTTATATTCAGATGAGAGCAAAGTCGGCTATTGTCGCCGGCCGGCGCGTTTTGTTTTGTTTTTGAATCGTGTTCCACAAATTTTCGGTGACAAGCGCCATTTTGAGTAAGTGCTGTTGGTTTTTGTCTTGGAATTTGTAAATTTGTTTGGAATGTTTTATAGTTCTTTTAACAACAATCTGTATTTGTTTGTAGTACACAGTCGCTGGATATATTTACATACATACAGAAAAATCACGCCTCTTTCTCGGAGGAGTAGGCAGAGATCACGGATCTCCATTTGCTACGATCCTGACTCACCTCTTTCGCTTCATCTACTTTCATGATATTCTTTATGCACGCTCGTCGGTTTAGGGTACTCTTGACCTGACCTAAGCTTTCTCTAGAATTTCACCAATTTGATTGGTGAAGGTCCGGCGAGGTCTTCCCCTTCCAATCCTTCCATCCACTCTTCCGTTGTACACTTTTTTTTTGTCAGTGTACTTTTACTCATCCTCTCCACATGCCCGAACCACCTCAACCTACATTTCTCAATCTTCGTCACCACGTCCTCATTTATACCACACTTCTTTCTGATCACCTCATTTCTTATTCTATCTTTTAAAGAAATATTTATGTATGGAAATATTTTATTATAATATATTTTATATTATTTATTTTATAAACCAGCGTTTAAGATTTCGCCCGCTTGAAGTCTACCAAATTGTTGTCCGCGACGTCGTTCGCGTGAACTACATAGCCTATTTCCTCCTCTGTTATAAAAAATTAGAATATATTTATAATACATTGACCTAGTCCCACACTAAGGTTCCTAAACTCAACTTCCTGTATAAGCAACGGTATATGAGTATAAATACATAGATAATTATAGAAAAAACCATGACTAGGAAACAGACATCCATATCTACTCGTATGTTCATCATCATCATCAGTCTATTGCAGTCCACTGCTGGACGTAGTCCTCCCCCAGGGTACGCCACAAGACTGCCATGGGGGGTATTTGCCCATAGTCACCACGCTGGACAGGCGGGTTGGTGACTGCTGTTTGTATTTTGGACTATGTTGTCAACACGGGAGGCTCTGCTACTTACCTCCCGGAAACCCTTAATCGCCTCGTACGATACCCACGGGCAGACATGGGGTGGTACGAATTCTACTCTGCCGGCACCACACGGCCAATGTTTATTTTAATACGTACACACATACATACGCATATCTATAGATAATATTCAAAAACATAATTATATTCAGATATTTAATACCTCTTTTTCTTTTCAGGTAAATACTCGTTTAAATCTTCCCAGCAATATTTAACCGACATGTGTAAGTAACTTGTACATCTCAACTATACCCTCAAAATTGGTCAGAAGTGGCACCATGTGGTTCTATCGGCCCTTAGTGCTCTGCCTACCCCGTAAGGGATAAAGGCGTGATTATGTGTATGTATGTATATGTAAGTAATAACAATAACAAAATAATACGGTGTTATTACAAAAGAGCGCCTTAAGTTAGACTCGACTTAAATAATGACATTATGGCATATCTGCCAAATTTAGGGCATGTTTAGCTTACAAAATGTTTAAATTCTTTTGTAATACGGATATTTTCTAAAATAAGTCCAAAGGCTAGAAGCTCCAAATATTTGCCCATCCAATTCCCATGCACAGTTTGGACTGCTTAACCTGAATTATCGATTAAATAGCTCTAACTATCGTACTATCAGAAGTCTCGATCAAATTAAGCGTAAAGCTACTCCTAGTTTTACTTTGAAGTAGGGATTTATTGTGGTTTCTCACGAATATAGTATTTTACATTGGCAGAGGCATTTGCACAGACAAGCACAAAAAGATTGGTTTAAAACATTTTGAAATCAAAGTTTTTTAAAGACCACTTATGTGAATCAATTATGTAGGTATAAGAAATTATGCTGATTTCTAAATAACCTAAGTTATATTGTATACAAATGTTATACATAATAGTTCATAATAAGCAAATACCTACACGTATTTGATAAATTTTTTTTGGATCCGCCCTAAATAAGGAGTAGCTTTTATTTAGAAAGTACGCAATTTCTTGAATTGACCAGGCCGGTCGTATTGAGCTTGAAATATATATTTTTTAAAATTATTTTGTCTCGAGTATTCTTCTTTAAGTAATTTGTATTTTAACGCTTTAGCATATTTTTGTACAGATGTATTAGCCAAGATTGGTGTTAAACAAGGTCTTTAGGCTCTGTTTTCACCTCGAATCAGTCAGGTTGATGATATCTCAACTTATTACAGTGTTATTACAGGGTGCGGTAGCTAAGGATGGTTTATTGTCTCGAAAATGTTAGCAATATCAAATATACAGGGTATAAAGGTGATAATTTCAAATCCAAATATTATTATTCTATATTGTACATAAAACAGTAAATACAGATATAAAAGAAAAGCATAGACAGGCGTGCTTACCTCTGCAAGAGATTTCTTCCAGCCTACCAGATAATAAAGTGAAATTGTAAAAAACATTATTTCGGATATTATTTTATAGTAGGTAGTTATACTTGTATTAGCTGCCTTTTATATAGATATATACATAATAGCTTTGCCCGCGGCTGCGCTCGCGTGGATGTCGCTTATTGAGTGGATGTGGTATAAAAATTAGTTCACGACCGGTAAGGCTGTTTCGGAAAAGTTTGGTAACAAACACCGCGACACGAGAATTTCTAATATTAGATTATGTTAGTAAACAATCAAACAATCTTATTAATAACTAATTAACTAATATTATAAACGCGAATGTTTGTGAGTATGGATGGATGTTTGTTACTCTTTCACGTAAAAACCGCTGGAGCGATTTCAATGAAATTTGGTATGAAGTTAGCTGACACATTGGATTAATGCATAGGCTACTTTTTATCCCGGGAAGAATATTTTTATCCCGGATAATTTGCAGTCCACGCGGACGAAGTCGCGGGCGTCCACTAGTTATAAATATGGTAAACAATTTGCCAGAACTGGTAGTCAGAACTGGTAGCAGGGTCACCAAGGAGTTCCTACAACTACATTAAGAATAGCTGTGCTAGATATATAAGATCAATTACTAGCTAGCTCAGCGCCTGAAAGGAGCCCGAGTTACTTGCTGGACTCTTACGTCATGCACGGAAGGAGATATATATATACAGGGTGTAACAAAAAGGGTATGTTAAGCAAAAAGCTACGTAAATAGCCCACTATAGAGAACCTATCCACAAAATTTGAGATTCGAAATCACATGTTTATTTTTCCCGATAGTATGGAGAATTTTTAAATATCTCAGGAATTTTCATACAATCTTGAAAAATAAACTTGTGATTTCGAGTCTCAAATTTGGTGTATAGGTTCTCTACAGTGGGCTATTCACGTAGCTTTTCGCTTTTGTTACACCCTGTATATAACAAAACCTTAACTTTTGTAGTACTATCAGTTATTTTATTCACGTTGCCGCCTGTTAATTTTAATATAATCGCTTCGCCAACGAGTATGCTCTAGGCCAGGAGCTTGAGGACTAATTTCATTAACAAGTTCAGTTAAATTTTGTGTGTGTGTTACTGCTAACTTTGTCTCTAGTGTTACTAGTCCCTGGCATAACTTTGTAAGCCGAATAAAAGATAATTTCTGTGATGAATTTTGCAGCACGAAAGCGAATAAGGCGCATGCCGTTATTTGCGAAAGAAAGTCACGTCAGGTATGTTATATTAAATACAAATAAATATTTACGTATGTTCGATGCATATTCATCATCATCATCATCATCATTTACAGCCCTGAGAAGTCCACTGTTGGACATAGGCCTCCCCCAACAACCTCCACTCCGACCGGTCGATGCATATTATCTCACATAAATTGTAGTGTGAAGAGTAATAAATATTCATTCATTTAAATATTCGTATTTTTATCATTAATAGTTTTCTATTATAGATATTTTACTCTTTCACGCAAAAACTATCAAACGGATTACAAGAAACTTATCAATTATATTGATTATATGTATATAGATATATTACAGCCGAAATCGCATGAGTCCACAAAATAATATAGCGATAAAGACAAAATAATAACACATACCTGACATATTTTTTCAACATTTCTTGATATATTAAAACGGATGTCACCTCCCTTACTATAAAAGAATAATGGCTGGATTAAGCTCGATCGTTCCCGCCAGTTTTGGAATAGTTGAAAATTGTGTACTATGACGTCAACGTACTGTTAACAGCACAGAACAGGTTCTGTGGTTAACGGCCATAGGTTTTATTTGTTTTTTCTTTACTAGTAAATGCCTTTATGCTGTTCATATGTAGTAGCTATGTGACAGATTTTATTAAAATGCATTTGGTACTTTTTGTATGACAATAGCTAATGACGATTTCAAATTTGCTATAAGTACTTTTGATAGATATCACTAACAGCAAAAATTTGAAACTGTCTTCCTCTAAAAATTTATCAAGATAGACAGCATCAACTTTATCCTCGAAGAACTAATCTTGAAATCTTGAAAAAAAATCCGCTCTAAAATGTTACATAAACCGTCATATACTCGTATTTCACAGAATATAAGTAGAACACACACAAATTTTTCTAGAAAAATCTTACCCCAGCTTTTACGTATTTTGTTAGTTAACGAAACATTCTCAACAATTCACAAAACAAAGTATCCAAAAATAAAAAACAATGAAAGAAAACTCGAAAAATATAATATAAAATGGCGCCAAATGGCAGCCATGTTGAAAACAGATAGCATAGTGCGTTTCACCGTATAGTTCCGATGGATGATGGCGCTAGTTGCTATGTGTATTTCTACATTTTCTGTGTCACTGCATACAATAAATGCTTCGAAATCAACTATAACAGAAACTATTCTATTATACGAACAATATAGTGCGTATCACACAATATCAAAGACTTTGCATTACGCCTTTGCTTTAAAGACCTACAAAGCAGAGACAGAAAAACATAATCTAATTGCCTAAAACAGAAAGAGTCAGAAAGACAAGACCTGCACGACACATGTTTCTTTTTCAAATTTTCCGAAGTGCAAACAATTTTCATCAATTATACACGGGTCTTTCTAGTTTCTTAGTAAAATTTTATTGTAGTGATGTGATACAATGAGATGTTTTTTTGTACTGTTGTTTCACAAGTAAATATGTTATTAATATCTACTCACTGATACATTTGTTATATTTATTTTTACTCGTAGGCGTATAGTATTTTTGTATTTTGATAGTTTTCTTCCCGTATGTGTAGTGTACACAGTTTGACATTGAGTTGAGCCTGCCAGTTTATAGAAAACTGAATGTATAATGATGACCTCCGACCGTATTTCGGCCAAGGCGACCAATATCTACGGAGATTGCCCAGGTACGCAGAAGATATTATAGTGCACAAGTGTGTGCGCAAACACAGATGCACTCTCTATTCCGTTACTCTCATAGTCCGATGGGACGGAAAGCCGACACGACCGGAGAGAGATCAGGCGCAGGACCAACGGTTTTACGTGCTTGCCGAGGCACGAGCTAAGTGACAATTTTGCAACATCATAATTGGAGACGCATGGCGGCAAATGATATAACTGTAAAAAATAATTTTGAAAAATATGAAGTAAGAAGTGAATTATAAAATGATTTACTCGATTTACTTTGGATTGGTTCACGGTGATTCTTTGGGAATGAGAAATTAGAGCATTCTCTACAAAACGTTAGTTCCGAAATCGAGCGCGGGACATATTCTATGAAACGGTCTCTATAGTTGGTTGAAATATTCAAATGTATGCAATTTTGGCCCGAAGCTAATTTTGCAGGCAAAATTATGGGTATGCAAAATGCACTTAAAACGCACTGTGTGAATCCGGTCCATGTAATTACACTTTATTAGCGCGGATGGGTAATATTTTTCATGTAAATTTTCCGCTCGATTGTTACCTACTTACATCTATACATACAGGGTGTAAAAAGACAACGATGATTTTTTAATACCTCGTATTCTTTGTAATATTACAATCATTTTCTTCCACAACAACCCTGGGAAACGACAAAAAAATTATGAAAAAATACTGTCATTTTATTGTATTCGGTTGATGCGCAAAGTACAAAATGTACCTACAAAACTAACATTATGACATTTTGACATGGTATCTTTGAAAAAAATGTCTGTTAACCGATTCCAGATGGATTTATGTAAAAAAAAATGATAATATTAATGTAACTTTGGACCTCAATATCTTGGAAACCCGTGGTTTTCCAGGAGTGCTTCCATAGAAAAAAATGATCGTGATGTTACAAAGAATACGAGGTAGATATTAAAAGAACAAAGTTGTCTTTTCACACCCAATAAAAGGTGTTTTAAAATTTTGTAACTTGGTACACAAGACTAGGTGGGTAAAGAGGAACAACTTTTACCAACTCCGAAATCGTCTATTGAGGGATCGCCCACCACCGGGCCCTATACCCTCCGCTGACCCTCGGATCTGCCTACTCATGATCACGAACACAAGACACTACAGTCGCAACGAGAAGCCAGATCCAAGCACCTAGCATGCAACCATAAATACATAGCTGCTAATCCGAAAACCAATTAAAATTTTAATCGACATATGTTTCGCCAACACCCGTGGCATCATCAGGATTAGTTTTCCATGTTAGTTCTATCTACCGAACCAACTAACTAACAACTAAAACCAATGTATTGCAAATCATTTTTATACCCTCAATCAACATAAAAAAATAAATGTTAATACCTACATATTAGTTTAGAAATGTAAAATTATTATAGATAAATAATTATTAAAAATATACATTAGTTATTAATTGTTAAATTATTAGAAGAAAAATAAATTTATAATAATATTAAATATATATAAAAAAAGACCATATCAAGGCTGTACGACAAAGTCATTACCTTTGTCCGATCCTATTGACTTTGACATTGACAGATTGCAGCCAAAACTGGGCTAGTGTTTACAAAATCTATTTGATTATTTACCAAATTAATACCTGAAAATTTTGCTTTCATAATTTCTAGTTTTTCTAAAATAGACAGACGGATGCCTTTATCTGCAACATGTAGAACTCTTAACTCATTATTATCTGCCAGGGAGTGGCCCGCCTGGAGTACATCCGAAATCGTGTTTTTTTTTTCTGTTTCATGCTTTTTTATCTGAAAATATAATATGTTTTGTCCTGAATGGTTAACCGTAACGGATCAACAATCATAGACTAAACCGCTGACATTAAAGGTCTTAAACTTGTAGGGTATATGACGTAGGTAATTGATAAGTAATATGGATTTCACTTAAAACCACACGGTTTAAATTAACAAGACGTTAAAAAAATTGCAATAGCTAAGGATTTAGTTTCAAATTGTAATTGATTACAGAATAGCATGTCGGGAACACTGTACAATTAAACTATAGGTACTTAAAAGTGATTATTCATGGCAATATTTTGAAACATAATGAAATTTAACAATAGAATTAAATTTTAACTAGCAACTTTACATTACTAACTTCACGTCTATCCACGCTGTGTTAAACGAGGCTGTTATATTTTCTTCGACATCCTGCATTTCTGGCTCGAAGTGGTCCAAGTGGACCCCCAGGGGTCTACAGGAGAAAAATGGGGTTTCGCAATAAATTTGTATATGTTGTAGGCCTGTAGGGTGTCCACCAGAACCAATGAACTTTTGAAAGGGGTCTATGGAAAGAAAAAGTTTGGGAACCCCTGATTTATGTCTAATAAACCACAGTATTGGATACAGCTAAGTCCTTCGTGTTTATAACAAAAGTCTGAATAGCAAAGTAACTTTTAACTGGTTCATTTCTAACAATAAACAAACGAACAGTGTAACAACAAAATTAAAAGTTGCACCAGTATGTAGTTATATAGAAAGTCAACTCTCTGGAGAAGATCGATGACGTAGGTAGGGTTGTGTTTGATTGTGTTAGTTACGAAATATTTACAACAATTGGCAAACGTATAACTATAATTAGAGGCTTCAAATATTGCACAACAAATAGAAGCACGGGTTACTTCTATTCTCTGGTAATTTCTTAACATTTAAGTTTATGTTTCGTCGATGTTGATGTATGAGGCGATTGAGGTGACTGTGGGTATTGCCCAGTTTTGGTAGTGTTTGAAGCCTCCTAAGCCATAGTTCTCCTGGGAGAGGCCTACGTTCAGCGTTGGTTAACATAGTTTCATCAGTACAGGTTTACACGTGCCACATTTTTGAAATTCCATATAAGACCCCGCGTCAACCTATAATCGAAATCTAAATCATGTGATTTCTTGTCGACAAGTGACGATCACGAGATCGATTCAAAAAATCCTTTTTTTTCTGATGTATCGGCCCCCTGATTACGTAACTTGCAGTGGCTCCATCTCCTTTTTTGCTATCACATTGCTTCGGCTCTGCGACATCAAATTAAATAATACCTAGCCCTGCAAATCAGTTGTCGGTCACTGTAAAAAGTTGTATAAAAACAGGATCAACCTGCTGGAAAACCTTTTAAAACTTCACTATAGTTTACGTGAAATAATTACTACCTAAATTGGTTGACGTTCAAATTTAACTATTCAAAACATCGAACGCGCTAAAAGCCGTAGTGGTAAATGCAAGTAAATAACGAAACAACACATTAACCTAGTTCCATACTAAGATCGTTAAGCAACGGTATATAAATACATAGATAAGTATAGAAACATCCATAACTCGGAAACAAACATCGATATTCATCATATCAATTGTTTGCACCTACCGGGATTCGAACCCAGGACCTATGGCGTCGCAGGCAGGGTCACTACCTACTTGACCAATCGGCCGTCTTACTTGTGACACGATTCATTTGTTTGAATGTATAACAATTTCACAACGGTACTCCTACGAATAATGGAGTTCTTACTCCATGGTGCAACCTTTTTGCCGAGTCATTGACATGTCAGTTTAAAAAGTATTAAATCAGATTCGAAATATGAAAACTATCCGTTAAATCAGCCAGAAGCCGATGTGTAATTGGAAAAAAAATTTCAGTATGAAAATGTTATTACTTTCTTCACAAAAGATATAAAATAAATAATTCTAAATTCCAATATAATATTATATAATGATTATATAATATTATAAACTGGATGACGAAAACGGGAGATCGAGCCACGTGGCGTACTCTGGGGGAGGCCTACGTCCAGCAGTGGACTGCAATAGGCTGATGATGACGATGATCTGGAAAAATATGGCGATTCCGGTGTCAAATTTTGTGGATAGGTTCTTTATATTGGGCTAGTTTCATAACATTTCGCTTAACATACTATATGTTAAGATGCGCCACATTTCGCCCCATTTCGTCTTTACAACTGAACTGTATCTAGTTTATGATCTCTCAACATAGTTGCCTTTTTAGTTGATATGCCAGTGAGGCGGTAATAAAGCGATAGTATCTCGAAAGCGATTAGTGACCCTGGCGCGACAATTATTATTTATATCTATTTAGTGGACGCGTAGAATAGAATAGTTTTTATTGTAAACCCGTGTCTAAAGTTGAACAGAGTTTAAAATTGTCATTTTTCAGATAAATGTAGTAAGTATCCGACATATTTAGATTGACGGCCGATTGGTCTAGTAGGTAGTGACCCTGCCTACGACGCCATAGGTCCTGGGTTCGAATCCCGGTAGGTGCAAACATTGATATGATGAATATTGATGTTTGTTTCCGAGTCATGGATGTTTCTATATATATATCTATGTATTTATATACCGTTACTTAGTACCCACGACACAAGACCTTAGGGATCTTAGTGTGGGACTAGGTTAATGTGTTGTGTAGTGTGTGAATATAAAAAAAAAATTTAGGCACTGTTAATCTTAATCAATTTAAAGTCTAAATAGTTTTATAATAACATAGATTGATTTACAAAAATGTATTTTATATGTCTTTTTCATACCTGTCTTGTCGCACTAGACAACACGACAACGATATGGCCACGACATTTCCTCATCTAGTATGGATGGGGAGGTGTTGTCTAGGGGAAAAACGCCGTCAGATGGCTATTAAACTTTCAGTCGTTTTAATGAAACAAATGTAAATAAATAAATATAAATAGGAATCAATTCCAAAAATTGTGTAGTATTATATGTCTCTTCCATACTATGGTATTCAATGTTTCATAGTCGGCCATATTGAAACTTTAACCGCGGGTAACTTTCAATTCGGTTTTACTCCCGGAATAAGAATAAAAGTTTCGGCATAACTTTATTATTAGCACTCGGGACGTTGCTTCACTTTTTACGGGAATCCGAGAATATTTCCCGATTTTATTTTCAACATATAAGTATTATATCTGAATTTAAAAATATTAAAGTGTAAGTTCACGCGAATACTTTTGATCGGATTTTGATCTCATTTGACATTTTTAGAGTTTACTAGCTGTTACTCTTTTACTTGTTAATGAAAGAAAATGCAAGGATAAATTAAATGTATGTATATATTTTGCAATACCTGAAAAAGGTGACCAGGCAGGAGCTTTTTCTGCTTTTCTGTATCCTAGTTGGAAAATAAATATTTGATTTGAATTGCTATTGCCTGGAAGCAGTATAAAAAATAGTTTAGTTATACGACGGTATGACCCATGAAGAAGGTATAATAGAGGAGATGGGATTATGAAGTGAGTCGTGTCGCAATCGTTAGGCCATGACGTCATGATAGGGACGGAGCTTCAGCGCCAGTGTAACGCAGAAGCTGTAACCACACGCTTGTGCTCCGAAATGTAACCGTATTAAAATTACAAAGACACTAGCGCTTTTATCAGGGTACTTTATTACTAAAACGTAGTATAATATTCCATCTAGTGATGAGTAATTGCACTAGTAAAACAATCTTGAACCATATTGATAATGAGCAAGTAGTTTGACTAGTCACTACAAGGTGGTTTCTATGTAAATGGGCAGGGCTATAGTGTTCAATGCTCCCCTCGTCCCATACTTCACCCCCGCTCAGCGGCACACTATTTTTGTATGAAAATATACTTAGCCGCTACTCCTCTTTTATTTCTTCTCCATGGTACGACCTCTTCTCAGACCTGTGTGCTAAGTGCTACGAACGCACCGTCGTAGTAGGTTCGTAGTTCGTAGCATGCTACGAATGCTGTATGCAATGTGCTTGCTACCCACCATAAGGAATACTTAACTCCTGCGCAGTTGGCTAAACTCCATTGGGATTGGCTGCCATGACCGAAATTCGGTCAGATAAACATTATTATTATTATCTATATACTTTTTTTAGGCTATATCGTGTTTACTGCTGAGCAAAGGCCAGTATCAGCTAGTTCATCTTTATATTAGATTTTTAGTTATTTGAAAGGATTTTTTAATATTTTCTATATACTTATATTAAAAATAACTAAGGGATGCAAGCTGAGACCACTAGTCAATAAATAAAATAAAGAACTAAAACAAATCAAACTGTAACTGAAACTAACGATGTCTGCTCACGAATATCGTAAAACTGAACTGTTTTTGTTGAAATATTGGCATTTTTCACGAACATATTAATGAAACCGTAATAAATAAATTGAGGGCTTAATATATTTATTAAATTGTAACAATATTATAATAATTCTTATTAACTCATATCTATAAATACACTCTTTCTTATATTTAATCTGTAAATATCTCAATCTACAAGTTAACTGATCTGTGTATGCGTATACTAGACTGGCGTTCGTGTGAAAGGGCATTATACCCGTGCGAAGGCGTGGTGGTGTCATGTATAGCCTATAGCCTTCCTCGATAAATGGGCTATCTAATACTAAAAGAACTTTTTAAATCGAACCAGTAGTTCCTAAGATTAGCGCGTTCAAACAAACAAACTCTTCAGCTTTATAATATTATAAGTAGTATAGATTAACCATTATCACTATTAATAAATAAAACTCGTTCAATGCTTTCCCAATGTCTAAAATAAATATAGCACATAGATTTAATACAATAAATATCTATACAAAGCCTTCTCATATATTACAGCAAGTACCAATCTTTAACTGTCCGTAAAAAGTCGAAAAACATTACTCATAGAGAAACGCACCATAAAAGAGGGCAAGTGCGAGTCGTACTCGCCTATGAAGGGTTTCGTAGTAAATAAATACTTTTTGAAGATGTGCTACATTTCTATCTTGTTCAAACATTAATATAAGTTAAAAATAACTTTTAACGTATTAAAAATTATTTCATTAATATTTAAATGATGAAATTTTGTAAGAATGTGAAGATGTATGGAATGATATTAACTCTTTCATTACAGAATGCACTATAATAAAACTTAGCAGTTACAAATATTATATGTTAAAATATAGATTCATTTAATTCATGCGTACGAAGTCGCGTGCGTCCGCTAGTTGATTAATAATAGGTCTATTAATATATTATAGCTCTTTTTCTCAAAAAATATTTGCATTAAGTTTTAATATCTTAAGAGTTTCTGAAATAACAGTGAACATAAAGATATACCAAATATACTAATACTCATAGCATAAAGTATTCTGCGGAACCTTAATAAAAAACAACTGGGAATTCGATTGTGGACGAAATAAGAGAAATATAGCCATCTTCTTTCCTTTTGTTAGCGGGTAATATATCTATCTCTATTGTTAGCGAGTGTGACTAAAAGGAACGATTTATAATCTTGAAATGGAAGCTCTTCAGATGTGTTATTGAGCCTGTGGCGAATGGAGCTGTTGCATGGAGGAGCTGCGATAATTATTCTTATAACAACATTTGTAAAAGAGTAATTACTCGGCAATAAAGGTTTGAGGTGGCCGCGTGGTGCCGGCAGAGTAGAATTCGTACCACCCCATGTCTGCCCGTGGGTATCGTACGAGGCGATTAAGGGTTTCCGGGAGGTGGGCAGCAGCGCCTCCCGTGTTGACAACATAGTCCAAAATACAAACTGCGGTCACCAACCCGCCTGCCCAGCATGGTGACTATGGGCAAATAACCCCCCATGGCAGTCATGTGGCGTGCCCTGGGGAAGGCCTACGTCCAGCAGTGGACTGCAATAGGCTGATGATGATGATGATGAAAGGTTTAAGGCGCATAATAATATTCACATACTCACATCACTAATATTGTGTCGTGGAAACTAAGCAATGGTATTTAAATACATAGATAAGTATAGAAACATCCATGACTCGGAAACAAACATCGATATTCATCATATCAATGTTTGCACCTACCGGGATTTGAACCCAGGCTTCGCAAGCTGGGTAACTATTTACTACACTAATCAGTCGTCAAATATCCCGGTAAATACCAGAAGTTGGGTACTTTCTAAAGCCTATTTCTCATTTATGGCTGAACTAAAAAAAATAGTATGAAGTAATAATGACAATGTCGCCGACCGTATTTCGGTCATGGTTATTAGCCAACTACACAGGAGACATTATAGTGCACAGGTGTGTGCTCAAACTCAGATGCACTGTCTATTCTGTCACGTGTCTAGTTAAACAAAATACAATACTAAACATACCTACATATATACAGGATGTTTTTTGGTCGTCAACGTTCCCGAAAACTACGGAATCTCCTCATCATCACGATCATTTTTCTCCATGGAAGCATACCTGGGAAGTGTCTGGTTTCCAAAATATTAGGGTCCAAAGTTGAGTAAATAGACTGCGTTTTTCTGCATAAATGCACATAGACGCGCGTAGCAGGATTTTTTCACGAAAAATAATTTCATTTTACTTTAATTTCATTTACAAGCATTTTTTTTGGCATAAACTTACTTTATTTCATGTATAAAATACGTACCCTTCGTTAAAGGTGGCCACAAAAAAACACCTGTATATATGTTCCCAAAATAGACTAATCTTATTATGGTCGAAAACGACGTACCTAACATTGTATAATGGCTACATTAAACTGTTTTTCGTTAGTATGTATATAATTTGGAAAATAATGTCAGCCCCCTGCCTAATGCCAATACTCCTTGATAATACAATGGAGGAAAACATGTTATATACAAAACATATAAAAATAGGCATTTCCTTTCCACAGAAGTTTATGGAAAAGGCTCCTACCCACCATCAATAAAACCTCCCTTACCCGCTAAAAAGAGTAATAAACATAACATACAATTTCCAAAATATATAAAATGGCTCCCATATTAAAACACATCAATTTCAAAACGTCGACAATAAACAACATTCTTTAGCCCTTAAGTAGGAAGAGTTTAACATACATCTTTCTCTTTCCATCCCATATATATAGTAGCATTTAAACTGTGTCTGTCTCATTCATGCATTTTAATCTAGTTAAAAGCTACAATTTATAATCTTTAACTGACATTTCGAGTTGCTTGCCAAACGGTAATGGTGCATTTCTAGCTATATTATTGGTTCGTATGTATTGGATTGTCTTTTTAAGGCAATTATGTAAAACTAGCGGCCTGCGACTTCGTTTCCGTGACTTTTATAGCCTGTCTGTTATTTAAATGTATAAGCTCGGCAAGCTTAGTCAACATCTGTTCAGTATTGTTTGCGTGAAAGAGTAACATACATACATTCATATCTAAATCGTAGTAATGGATCTCAGTCAAACATAGCATAGCCATCCAGCGTGGCAACGCAGCCAGCATTTTGGTCACTCTACCTGTTAAGTTTCCAATGGAGACCGCGCCTTGGCAAGCGTAGCGTTTGGCGCCCTCCGGCCAGATGTTCCGATGTCTTAAAGAGGACGGCTGGTAGTGACTGGATGGCAAAAACGGGAGATCGAGCCATGTGGCGTACACTGGGGGAGAACTACGTCCAGCAGTGGACTGTAATAGGCTGACAAAGACCTGATAAGTTAGATCGGTTGACCACCTTGTAAAAATTAAGATGGCCAACCGACCCCCCATAGTCCTAAGTACATAGGTTTAATTTAGTCGTAATGTAATAATAACTTTTATGTACCATGTAGCATAGTTGTGAACTTAAATAAAGAATAAATAAATAAATAATGCACGAAATGCAGAGGTCGTGGGTTCGATTCCCACCCGGGTGAGGATTTTTTCCATTTCTTTATTAATAATTTTATAATATATAATATCTTGACTAAGATAAAAACACTTCTCCATAATATAATCCGATAGGATATGGTTGATCGTTTCATCATTAAAACATTGTGCTGAGGGATTCAGCTTTGTTTGCCGAGATTTGGCTTATGTATAACGTTTCCAATAATGTCATTTCAAAAAGAGATGGTAAAATTCGTCATCCGAGTAATTGACCCGGTGGCTCAGTGGTAAGAGCGCTGGCACGGAATGCAGAGGTCGTGGGTTCGATTCCCACCCGACTGAGGAATTTTTTCCATTCCTTTATTAATAATTTTACCTAAGGTATTAGTCGAATCCACTCACACCCCTTAGACTTATATAGAAAACTGTGCATTTATTTTTTCCTTTATTCATAATTTTTTAAATAAATAATCTTCACAGACTATCGCATTTTTAATATATTACATACAATAGTTTACTACGGTGAAAGATCACCGACATAGCTCAACGGTCCAGCAAGCTAAAGTGGCAATGGGCAGGGCACATAGCTCGAAGAACTGATGGCTGATGGAGCCGGAAAGTTCTAGAGTGGATACCACGTATTGGCAAACGCAGCGTGGGAAGACCACCCGCGAGATGTACGGAAGACCTGGCCAAGGTCGCGGGCGTCGGTTGGATGCAGGCTGCTTCCGACCGGTCGGAGTGGAGGTTGTTGGGGGAGTGGACTTGTCAGGGCTGTAAACGATGAATGTAATACTATCTTTTGTACCATGTAACATAGTTTGTGAACTAATATAGAATAAATAAATAAATAATCTTCACAGACTTTCGCATTTGTAACATATACGAGTACATACAATAATTTACTACGGTGATAGCCCAATGGTTATGACGTGCGCCTTTTAGTCGGGAGGCGTAGGTTCGATCCTAGTCACGGGTCTGTACCACTGAATCTATTTCATGTACGAATTTTCACTCACAAATTTGTCGCTATACTAATGTAAAACATCGTTTTTAATTTCTACTACTAATTTTGGTGCGGTGCCGGTAGAGTAGAGTTTGTACCACCCCTGCCTGCCCGTGGGTATCGTTCGAGGCGATTAAGGGTTTCCAGGAGGTGGACAGCAGCGCCTCCCGTACTCGCAACATAGTCCGAAAATCACACAGCGTGGTGACTATGGGCAAATACCCCCCATGGCAGTCTTTTCGCATGCCCTGGGGGAGGCCTACGTCCAGCAGTGGACTGCAATAGGCTGAAGACGACTAATTTTGTAGATAGATTACCCATTACTAAGTCTAAAAAGCTCTTAAGTATTAGTGCTACTTTTTTCTACAGGAATGTATACAGAAGTATATGACACACTTACGCATATACTATGATACTATGTTATGTACACAATTAAAAGGGTTACATCCAATTATCGGCTCCATTCTACTGAACCTATTCCTTCCCAAATTGATCCCTTTATGGAGCTATGCCCTAAATTGGACCTAATTAGGTATACCTAATTTGGTTTACCCCAAATTCCTTATTGTCCTTAATATGTCAGAAACTGTAGGTATATATCCCAGTATTATTATAACATTAGTGGGCGCCCGCGACTCCGTCCGCGTGCATTACAGAAAATAACAAAATGTCGAAATTATCCGGGATAAAAACATTTTCCCGGTATAAAAAGTAGCCTATATGTTAAGTGCGACCTGTCGCAATATATTCCTGAAAACTGCATCGAAATCACTTCAGCCGTTTCTGAGATTAGCGTGCACAAATACAGATAAACAGACAACAACTTCAAAAAACATTGTTTTGGGTACTATTACATTGATAAAGGTCTCCTATAATATTTTTTCTCATATATCTTCCATGTACAGACAGCGATCCGTTACATTTTTATTATATGTATATCATACATACACCGGTTATGTTCCCAAATGAGGTAGCCAGAACTTAATCGTAAGATCACGAAGGAGATACCACAGCTACATTTAGCAGAGCAGGGACAGATTTAAAAGATCAGTAGAAGTTTTTATTGCCTGAGCGAACGCCCCTGAGTTTCTTACGACGTTCACGTAAAGAGATGCAGCATGATTTATTCTAGTGTACCTAGCCCAGCATCAATAGGGGAAATCGATTGATTTCACATTCCAAAAATGGACTTGCCCAGCCAACTTTGAAGGCTCATTGCTGCCTCATTTGGACACTGAATGAAATTGTAATTTTACAGATAGGTATGATTTTGATAGTTAATTCTGGTAAGTATACAATCACATTTAAAGTCGATCAGTCATCATTATGATCATTAAATAAATAATAAATAAATAAATATTCACACACTACACAACACATTGACCTAGTCCCACACTAAGATCCCTAAGGTCTTGTGTCGTGGGTACTAAGCAACGGTATATAAATACATAGATACGTATAAAAACATCCATGACTCGGAAACAAACATCCATATTCATGATATCAATATTTGCACCTACCGGGATTCGAACCCAGGACCTATGGCGTCGCAGGCAGGGTCACTACCTACTAGACCAATCGGCCGTCATTACAATTACATTACAATTATGTATATCTGATATTAACTATCATTAAGTTGTTATATTTATTTACCATTCATAAATCAGTGACTAAAAGCAATAACGTCCTAACAGATTTGTTAAATGCACTCGCTTTTACAAACTTTTATTTTACAAATTTTCGACACTTTTTAAATAGAAACGAACGTCCAAATTGTAAACACTGTAAAAGCTATTAGCGCATGTCTAAATTTAAGTCCCATTAACGTGGCGCTAGTTTCTAACAACTTCTACATGACGGCAGTACGAAAAACTTTGGTTACGAATTTAGCCGCGGTTTATTTAGTTGGAATCCAGCCTGTTTGAAGCTGGTATTAAACTAAAACTAACTTACTGGTATAATCTAGAAATATCTGGATTCAACTGGTATAATCTAGAAATATCTGGATTCAACTGGTATAGACAGATGTTTTAGGTTTGTTGTTAGTGTTTCTGAGTTACACTGGAATTATTTGTAGTGGCTAAGTATAAATGAGTAGGTATAAATCACTTGATATATAGGTAGGTACATCCTACTTCTTACTTAATATTTTAAACGCGAATATTTGTAAGTATGGATGGATGGATGTTTGTTACTCTTTCACGTAAAAACGGCTGGAGCGATTTTTGGTAAAGTTAGCTGACACCCTGAAATATTTTTATGCTGGATAATTTCGACATTTTGTTTTTCTGCAGTCTACGCGGACGAAGTCGCGGGCGTCCACTAGTATTTAAAATACATATATACATATCAGCCTATTTGCAGTCCACTGCTGGACATAGGCCACCCCCAGGGCACGCCACAAGGCTTCTGCCACAGGGGGGTTTTTGCCCATAAGAGTAATCACCACACCACGCGAATTTCACATCCACATTTTAACGCTTGACCAGTTAAGTCCCATTTACCTATAAAGGGTGAGCCTACCGCCGCTTTAGGTCATAAATACAACAATTCAGCGAGTGTTAACGGATCCAATAGGTGATGCTTCGAAGTCGCTTATCATATAGAAATGGCTGTCTTCCCGAAATGGGGAAGCCAGAAACTGCACGATTATTAGGAATATTCCATAGCCACGTTTGGTATAGCAGGGACATGTTAATTATCAGTGACAAGTTGCTAGCTTATCGCCTGAGAGATCGCCCCTGAGTTCCTTAGTCGAATCTTACGACATGCTCGGAAGGAGATGGAGCTGATGTATTCTAGTGAAGCCCTGCATCAGACAAACACATTACAGCTTTCATAATAAAGGGGCACATCTCGAAAATTTTGTGATTTCGAGTTTTTATAATATGTCGGTACAAAATATATACGCAAACATCTTAAACGCATTTTTCCAATAACCATTTTTTTTTCGAGCTGTGCCCCTATAGTATGAAAGCTGCGACATATTAAGGAAGATTTCACAAAATATAACTCCAAAAGTTACAATAGCTCTTCTTCTAAACTAATTAAGTTCTCGTAGAAACATACGTAATTAGTGAAACTTTATAAAGTGCTGTGCCATTGTTTTACGCTTGTTTTACTCTAGATAGTTTTCCTCAGTGCACGCAAACATGTAGGAATTTATTCTATTAATCCTTTACATTGGAGTTAAAGCTAGTGAAATCAAAGGATACCTACAAGCGAAAAGCCATCCATTTTCTACCCCTACTATACAGGGTGTTTGTGACAGCTAGGCAAATATTAATATGGTGACTTCGACCAATGATTCGGAGATGAAAACCAGTAAAAATTTTTTCAGAAAAAATAGTGTGGTTCGTTTAAGTAGGCCTTAAATAATGACTTAAAAAGAAAATATTAACCTATGGATGATTTAAAAAAAAAATGCTCTCAAAAAAGTGTAATAAACTGATGACCCCAAAAGAGTGTCACTAGTGATAAAAAAAAACAGCAATGTATCACACAATAACCAATAAGTCCATTTAACTAGTCACAGGATCGCCCGATACAATAAAAAAAAAATAAAAAAAAATGCGGAAAGCAAAAATTATAAATACGCTTACGCGTGTACGTCTACGCTTACGTGCACGCATACGCATCCGCTGTGCTCGAGCCTTAACGTACCTCTTAGTTTAATGTAGAGAACTGTCACCGCTTGACGTCTATGCTTACGTCTACGCATACGCATCCGGTCTGCCCGTGCCTATATAGTTTCATACATTACAACTCAGAGATACGTATACGTGTACGCTTACGTGCACGCACACGCATCCGGTGTGCTCGAGGCTTAAATCGTCAATCAACAAAATCTGTTTTACAAATAAGCAGGAAATAAGCTAAAGAAAATACCGGTATAGACAATAATACTAAACGCATACGTACGAGTACATTCCAAACATAGCAATATGTTACCATAACTAAACTAATTACTTGCAAGCAGAGACACATAAATTGTTTCAAACTTACTCCAAGTTTCAGTAAATTGCATCAAACATGGCGCTACGGAGATAACTGTAGTAGGTTTCTATAGACTCATTATATGAAGAAACTTCCTGATTCAATAACATATAGGTATATAAACACATGGCTGGATTTTTGACATACTTGAATTTAAACATAAGCAACAGATACATTCCTACTGATATGAGGATGTATGTTAGTATGTTTATTGCTCTTTCTCGCAAAAAATACTAAATGAATATTGATGTAACTTCACAAAAATATAGCTTACGTATAAGAATAACACATAGGCTACAATTTATGTCGGTAAAATATTTTTTTACAATATATCCCGGATCCGATTACATGTCACTCAGAGAGCTATGGAAAGGTCAATGCTCGGAATCTCGCGAATGGACAAAGTCCGAAATTAGATTATCCGGCAGAAGACCAAAGTGACAGACATAGTCTGGAAATGTAGCAGACTGAAGTGGCAGTGGGCCGGCCACATCTGTCGTAGAACCGATGGACGGTGGAGTAAACGGGTTCTCGAATGGAGACCGCTCCTCAGCAAGCGTAGCGTTGGGCGCTCTCCGGCCAGATGGACAGATGACTTAAAGAGGACGGCTGGTAGTGACTGGATGGCAAAAACGGGAGATCGATGTGGCGTACACTGGGGGAGGTCTACGTCCAGCAGTGGACTGCAATAGGCTGACGACGACGATCCCGGATCAATTTGACATTTTGTTTTTTCTGCAGTCCACGCAGACTTAGTCACTAGTTTTCAATAAATAAACGCTGTAAACTAACCTCTTCCTCCTGGTTACATACAAATGGGGTGGTCAGAACTGCAGGATCATGAAAGAAGTCCCACAGCCACGTTTGTCGTAGTTGGGTCGATGTCAAAGATCAGTAATTAATTACTAGCTTATCGCCTAAGAAAACGCCCATTATAACTGCTCTGAAATATCCTGAGATTCTGAAATATCATGAAAGATAAAAACTAGCTGTGGTATTTTGTGACGAAAGAATTTAAACATTACCTAAGCCTATAATTGCCGAAATTGACAGATATTCCATACATTTTACTGTCAAATTTCATTTTTGTTTTTTATTTCACCGTTTGATTTTTAGATGAGACTAATGTTTATTACGTACAAAATCAGTCAAGTGAAAAAAGCAACTTCCTTATAAAACTCTGGTTTATATTCAAAAGTGTATCGACGTAGAAAACTCTGTGCTAAACTTAGATTAGATTTCGTCTTAAACATAGATATAGCCGTGCGTTACTTATTTTATAAGATTGGCAGATACCTACCAATTGTTCTATATTTACTTATTTATTTATATTTATTTATTTATTAATTAGTTATATCAATGTTTACTAAATTGGATAATTTGTTGTAGGTGTCCATTAATCTTGTCAGATTAGTCTTAGGCCTATTATTTACCTAGGTATGTATTTTTTAATATTTTAATTTTTATATACAGAGTGATTTTTGGTCGTCAACGTTTCCGAAAACTACGGAATCTCCTCATCATCACGATCATTTTTCTCCATGGAAGCAAACCTGGGAAGTGTCTGGTTTCCAAAATATTAGGGTCCAAAGTTGAGTAAATAGACTGCGTTTTTCTGCATAAATGCACATAGACGCGCGTAGCAAGATTTTTTCACGAGAAATAATTAATATCTGTCTATGAAAAAGCTATCATTAACACAGGACACCATAAATTTCGCCCGATCAAGTAATAAAAAATAAAATGAAAAAACTTTTCCCAACATTTTTTTTTGCTTAAACTTACTATATTTTATGTATAGGGAACGAAAAACATCCTGTATGAATTTATTCATTAAAATTACCATCTTATGCTGACAGGCTAACCCAAAATATAGCAAATAAGTGATATTACAACTAATATCTGTGTATCGTCCCATATTTATCTTGTTTCAATGTTTCTCCGACTGTGTATGTGCAATGTTCAAAAAAAAAACAAAAAAAATATATATATCCCGTTTATCTATAATTGAATTGCGAATTATGTTTAATACATTAAATTATTTAAAACGTAATGTCTATGTACAAACATGGAGTTATGCCAATTTCTAGCCTTCACCGTGTCCCGTTGCTGGGCAAAAGCCTTCCCGATTTGAGCCCACTCTTGTCTTATTCCCGCTATAGTGGCCCACTCTGCCACAAAATTACATCAGACAGTTATGCCAATTACAAAAAAAAAAAAACTTATTACCAAAATAGAATCCAATATTTTCTTGTCTCCT
The DNA here is from genome assembly GCA_014607495.2 of Carposina sasakii. NCBI lineage: Eukaryota > Metazoa > Arthropoda > Insecta > Lepidoptera > Carposinidae > Carposina > Carposina sasakii. The sequence continues at coordinate 7,931,238 of CP053175.1, read as the reverse complement.
AAAATTGGTAAAAGTAAAAAATCTTCCCCGATAGCTGATTATAAGTTGGTCGTGTTCCATGCATCTTGTACAACCTTTTGAAAAACTTGAGGTTTTTTAAAAATACTGTCAGTTTTTGCAAAGTTCGAGATTGCTAGGCGAAGCACGTTTGAATATAATTAACAACTAGTGGACGCCCGCGACTCCGTCCGCGTGGACTACAGAAAAAACAAAATGTCGAAATTGTCCGGGATAAAAACATTTTTCCGCGATAAAAAGTAGTCTATATGTTAAGTGGGACCTGTCACAATATATTTCTGAAAACCGCATCGAAATCGGTTTAGCCGTTCCTGAGATTAGCGTGCACAAGCGCACAGACAAACAGACAAACCGACAAACATTCCAAAAATCATTCTTTTGTGTACTATTGCGTTGATAAAGGTCTTCTATAGTATTTTTTCTCATAAATCTTCCATGTACAGACAGCGATTCGTTATATTTTTATTATATGTATAGATAGATATAGATTAACAATTTCTACCTATACTATGAATTTTATAGTTAACTAGCTGTTGCCTGCGACTTCATTTGCGTATGTGATTCTCCGTACTTCCAAAAATTTGCAAAATATCAAAGAGATTTATAAAGTCAATGAAGCGTGAAGAGCGTAGAATTTAAAGTACAAATTACATGAAAGGTAATTTTAACTATTACAAGGTTCCATCTAAATAAGACATTAACCAGCGAGTTCACTTCGTTACGCCTAATGGAACTGTATCGCAATAATTCTTCAATTAAGGAGATGCTGCGAACACGAATACTTTAGTGTGGTGTAAGTTGTAAGAGAGAAGAACTTTTCAACATGCTTACTAATAAAGGGGTACTTAACCGAGTTTAGATACATAATCTAACTTTTTAGCCACATCTACATTGATGACGTTTAAGGTTCGAGCAGACCGGATGCGTGTGCGTGCACGTAACCGTAGACGTACACGTACCTCTGAGTTGTAATACGTAGACGTCAGCATAGACTTCAAGCGGTGACAATTCCACACATGAAACTCAGAGGTACGTGTAAGTCTACGCTTACGTTCACGCATACGCATCCGGTGTACTCGAGGCTTTACAGATGTGCAATAATAATTTTCATGGTTACTTTACTGCGCTTGTGCTTAGGGATTTGGTATAGTGGTACAATATAAATTGTCATAAAAATAATCACGATGTGAGATGTAAAAAAATATATATATATTTTGTAGAAAAGGATCAAATTCGTTAGATTTTATTACCATAAATTTTACATTTCATACAATGTTACATTAATTTGCAATAAAATTGTAAAATATTTAGTCCAATAATTTTTTTATAAGCTGTATTGGCTGTATTATATTTTCATTTTGCCTATTTTGACTGTGTTTCTGTAGTCACTATAGCAACAAATACAAATTATTTAAAGAAAAAATCTCGACTGACTAAAAATTTTAATCCAGTGTCACCTTTACGACTAAGACAAATATGCTCGACAGGCATACCAAGTAAAGAAATAGACATTTTCACCTACATGCAAACATAGATAAATAGATAGATAGAAAATTCTTTATTGTACTATAAAGTTATACAAAGGCGAACTTAATGCTACATAGTATTCTCTTCCAGTTAAGCTGTACTGGTGGAGAACAGAAACATACACTCGAAATCATACCCTCCTTCTGGCGCAGTCATGTAAAAACATCATAAAGAGCAATGCTACAGAACCCTTCGTGAGTCCGACTCGTGCTTGGCTGGATTTTTTTAAACCGCAAAACTCTTGTAACTCGGACCCAACCTCAAACCATCACTAAACCCATTTCGTAGGTAAGATTTATGCGTTGACCTCGAACTGAATTGTGTCGACACAGCCCCGTTCTGATACAACATTAAGTAAGAGCAACGCGGAGAAGAAATGGCGTATCACTCGTAATCTACACTAATATTATAAAGAGGAAAACTTTGTTTGTTTGGTTGTAATGAATAGGCTCCGAAACTACTGGACCGATTTCTAAAATTCTTTCACCGTTAGAATCCTTATTGGACCTGGATGAACATAGGCTATAAGAATTTCCCGGTATTCCCACGGGAAGGCGACCAACGGGAATTTAATTTTTTTTACGAAAACCGCTATACATATGAAGCTGAAATCGGGCATATATGTTCATTGGGGACAACGAGGAAGGACTAAAAACGGATTTCCCGAAATTCCCACGGGAAGGGGACCAACGGGAGTTGCAAATTTTTACGAAAACCGCTGTACCTACATATGTAGTTGTAGCTATGTACTGATATGTACAGAAGCGCTATCATGTGGTTCTATCGGCCCTTGGTGCTCTGCCTACCCTGTAAGGGATAAAGGCGTGATTATATGTATGTATGTATGTACCGAAGCGAAGTGAGGGCGGGCCACTAGTTGTAGAATAAAAACAAATATCTGTCTCGTGCTGAAATGTGTATAATTACGTCACCATAAAGTAGTTATTGCTGTGTTCTGAGCGTCTACAACGGTTCCGTTTCGGCTTCGTTCCAACTCGAGACTTTTCGAAGAATTGACCCCCTGGCAAGCATAAGTTGTCGTCTCGCTAGCGTGAAACTAACAATGTTCGGTCAGTCATCAGTCAAGTCAGTTCTCCTTGGTTTGATAGACCCTATGACAGAAGACCATAGTCGACTCTCACTTGCCACTTCCTTCATGTAAGAGCCCCTAACTTGTCTTTGATGAATGTAGCGACACGCTAATGAAATGCCACGTGTGTGGGCTTTTGGAAACAACTTCTTTATTAACATACATATATGTATATATATATTACATACGCGGTGATAGCCCAGTGGTTAAGACGTGCACCTTCCAAGCGGTAGGCGTAAGTTCGATCCCAGTCACGGGCCTGTACCAATGAATTTATTTCATGTACAGATATTAATGTTGCAAAATTGTCACTTAGCTCGTACCTCGGAAAGCACGTAAAACCGTTGGTCCTGCGCCTGATCTCTCTCCGGTCGTGTCGGCTTTCCGTCCCATCGGACTATGAGAGTGAGGGAATAGAGTGTGCATCTGTGTTCGCGCACACAATATCTCCTGCGTACCTGACCAATCTCTGTAGGGATTGGTCGCCTTGGCCGAAATACGGTCAGAGATCATCATTTATTTATTTATTTATTTATTTCATACCTTACTTCTATCTTTACAGGTTTAACCTACCACGACAGAGTAGCAACTTTATACTTAAGTGTAACATACGATGTACATAGTTATTTTTGTAAATTCATTCAAAGTACAATGGAATAGGTCAGTAATATCCGCAACTTTATTGAGCGTATGCATCGTGCGCGTCATTAGTGCTCATATCATATTACATATATAGGGTGTAAGTGGGTTCGATTAATATCTTCAAACCCAAAATCAACCTAAACCGCCTGTGGTGCACCCTGCTATTTTACCTTAATACCTATAAGTTTCATCATCATCAGCCTATTGCAGTCCACTGCTGGACGTAGTCCAGGGCATGCCACAAGGCGGGTTGGTGACCGCAGTTTGTATTGTGGACTATGTTGTCAACACGGGAGGCGCTGCTGCCCACCTCCCGGAAACCCTTAATCGCCTTATATAAGGTTTTGGTTGAGAAAAATTCGTTAATTAGAGGCATTCATACTTTTTCTTTATAGTCGAAAATTCGTTATAAAGAGGTGGTTCGCAAAAATGTTTACAATGTAAAGGTATATTTTACATTGACTCTTATGGACAATTCAAGGGGATAATGAATTAAATCAAGGAAGTCCTTATATTGAGGAACGTCATATTAAGGTTGCACTGTACATAGGTAGAGAAGCAGTGTGGTGCTTCTTATGCAGTCTTCTGCCATGCACATAATGGAAATAATACATCTAAATTTATGTAAAAAAATTAATAACAGACTGCCAACTGAGCACAAGTAAAAATGTACACAATTTTATTTGCAAGCGCAAAGAAATATAAGTTCAAAGTGGAATATTTGAACTAGTTCTTCACAGAATTATTATATTGTGCTGACGACTCAATATTACGTTTCTCACAATAGTTTTCTATATCAAAGAATATAACACTGGTATAAAAATATAGTAATATAAAAACGTATAATACTACAGCTGCTTCTCTTCTCGGGCATACTGTACAAGTCAGTAGAGGGACAAGAGGGTCTTGGTGCTTTGTAGGCGATGGGCTGACCACCTGGCACTACTAACCGAACTTGTACATCCTCAAAATTGATTAGAAATGGCACCATGTGGTTCTATCGGTCCTTGGTGGTCTGACTACTCTGTAAGGGATAAAGGCGTGATTTATTTATTTATTAAGATTAGGCACACCAACATCACATGTATTAAAAAGTAGAATAATGATTATACATTGTAGCACAGTACTGATACATGCAACTATGACTGGCGCACACAAAACATGCATTAAATTCCTTACGGCCGCGCCGCCCAATAGTCCATCTCGCAACAGTTAAGTGATACAGATATCCCTGCCTCGATCATTATTATATATATAATGATTATATGTATGTGTATAAAAGTATAGTTTCACGTAGTCCACTAAAGTGATATAAATAAAGTTACCTATATTTTCTTCCGTGCATGTCGTAAGAGTTGACTAAGGAACTCAGGTTCTCAAAGGCGATGAGCTAGCAGCTTATCACGAAGTTTTGAAGGAAACCTTATTGCGTTGATACCATAAATAATGTAATTCTTCCGCTGATGCGGGGCTTTGCCAGAATGCATCAGCTGCATTCTCAAGGTTTTTTATTTTTTAAATTTTATTTATTTATTTGGTGCAACAAACAGTTAAACATTTTGTATTACGTAACAATAATGATTTTATAAGAATTTTTAGCGAATGTATAATCAACCACATTATCCACAAGTTGGATAGATCTGTAATGATGCGTACTTTTGCATGTAATACGAGTCCAATAAGGAACTTAGAGGCGTTCTCTCAAACGATGAGCAAGCAACGTGTTGCTGATCGTTATCCCGCTAACCTGAACGTGGCTGTGGGATCCCCCTTAAGATCCTGCAGTTCTCGCTACCCCATTTCGGGGCAGCCGTTTCTATATTTATCTTACTTAAAATAACACACAGCATTTTACAATGCGGAGAAAGTAGCGAGCATTAGCCAGCTTACATATCTTACTAATATTATAAACGCGAAAGTTTGTGAGTATGGATGGATGTTTGTTACTCTTTCACGTAAAAACGGCTGAAGCGATTAAAATAAAATTTTGTATGGAGTTAGCCGACACCATGGATTAACACATAGGCTACTTATTATCTCGGGAAAATATTTTTATCCCGGATAATTTCGACCTTTTTTTTCTGCAGTTAACACGAACGAAGTCGCGGGCGTCCACTAGTTATAATTTATTTCCTAGTCCTCGTCAGCCTATTGCAGTCCACTGCTGGACGTAGGCCTTCCCCAGGGCACGCTACAAAGCTCGATCTCCCGTTTTTGTCATCCAGACAATACCAGCCGCCCTCTTTAAGTCATCATCATAATATGTATAATATTTATGACTGAGCTATTTTCGGGGTATTAAACTGACCTAAATGCCTTTGTTTCTGAATATAGATATAAGCCACAAACTACTCAAAGGGCACTATCTCGAATATCGTTCCCTGAAAAAGTGTCGCCCCGGGGTGTTTTGATAACGACATACGGGCTCGTAGAATGGTTTATTAAGATTGACGTAAAACTTTGTTTAGTACAAGATCATAAAAAATTTAGAATATCTATAGCTAACTTAAGATTACTTTGGGCTATGGCGTACCTATGGGAGGTCAGGTGACCATCCAAATTTTTACAGGATGGTCAGCCGATCTTATCAGGTAGCGTGTCCAAAATGCTGGCTGCATTGCCTCGCTGAATGGCTATGCTTATTCTTTGGCCTAAGTAGCAGCCAGCATTTTGGTCACGTGTAGACTCTACGAGCCGTCCGGCCAGGTCCGCATGCAACTTAAGAAACCTGTGAACACTCGTGTTATCGTTTCTACTAAACACTATTTGCGTTATAGCAAAGTGAGAAATGCAATCTCGCGAGATTATAGCCACGACGAAATCTCGCAGTTAAATTAATCAATGAAATAGCATTTATTACATACTAGTGGGCGCCCGCGACTCCGTCCGCGTGGGCTACAGAAAAAACAAAATGTCGATTTTTCCGCAAGATTTTTCCGGGATTAAAAGTAACCTATATGTTAAGTGGGACTTGTCACAATATATTCCTGAAAACTGCATCGAAATAGGTTCAGCCGTTTCTTAGATTAGCGTGCACAAACGCACAGACAACCCGACATATAGACAAACCGACAAACAAACAAAAATTCCAAAAGTCATCGTTTTGGGTACTATTGCGTTGATAAAGGTCTCCTATAATATTTTTTCTCATATATCTTCCATGTACAGACAGCGATCCGTTACATTTTATTACATATATAGAAAATTGACGGCCGTTTGGTCTAGTAGGTAGTGACCCTGCCTGCGACGCCATAGGTCCTGGGTTCGAATCCCGGTAGGTGCAAACATTGATATGATGAATATCGATGCTTGTTTCCGAGTCATGGATACTTATCTATGTATCTATATACCGTTGCTTAGTACCCACGACACAAGACCTTAGGGATCTTAATGTGGGACTAGGTTAATGTGTTGTGTGGTGTGTGAATATTAAAAAATATATATATATATTTGCATATATGTGTTTTTGGGTCTTGAGCTTGAGCGGTGTCATTAAATTTGTCTTAGTCCTTAGACTGCATTGGTGCTTACCATCAGGCGCGTTGTGGTCAAGCGTAAGCCCATTTAATATAAAAAAACACTGGGTCAAAAAAATAATCAGTTTTTTCATTAAATAAATACGGTTCTCGATTGTTTACGTTCATGCAGAGGGAAATATCCTTACGTACCGTGTGTATTATACCGATAAGATCCAACTCACACTGAAGACATCAAAAGCACGCAGTTTTTCTTGTTTTTTTTTTTGTTCAAAATAAATTTACTTTTCCACGTTTTTCAAAGGGACTATGTTTATATAAAGCAAGAACAAAAGAGAGGTGGCATACGATATTGTTTTTAGAAAATAATGTCGTAGCTGAAGTAGGTGAAGATTATAGTAAGAGTAGAATATTGACCAGTGACTGGTTTATATTGCTCTACGTATCCAATAGCGTTCGTAGTTCATACGCATTTCAGTATATTATATTAAAATATACATTTTTAAATTTTTTATTGTTTCAGGTACACTATATGGATTACTAGAGCCTTGTTTTAGAGGTGCAGGAAATCTTTTGGCATTACAGAGGTATTTTTAACTGGTGCTTACCACCGGGCTCTACATCCTGTATGAAAATGTGGTGTAAACTAAAGATTTTATCTATCCATATGACACAGGTAAAAGCCGCCTTACGACAGTAGCCTTATTACGTTCCCTGGAAAAGACCTACGTCCAGCAGTGGACTGCAATAGGATGTGTGTCCTTTTAAAACTGCATTGTTTAGGAAAAGCGTACTTATACTATACCTAATGACATTGTAGAAATAACAAGAAGGCTTCTTATGAATTTTTATCTGATAGAAATAAAATTGGTTTATGAAAATGTATCGTTCGTGTGGTGGAGCTTCATTGACTAACACTATAATTTGTTTGCCTTGCGGCACAACATGACGGAACTAACATTTTTTTTTTTCAATGACAAATGATGGTAGCCTGAAGGGCTTTGCCATCTTTACCGAGCTACGTGGCGTGCGCTTAAGGCGCACAACCGAAAGTGGCAGAACTACGAGTAACTCTAAACTAAGACCTTTATATACTCTGTATTGTACCTGTGTTGAACAAATAAACGATTTGTATGTGTATTTGTCGAAAGCATTTTAAATAATACGAAAATGTAAAAGCTCCCGCGACTTGCTTACTGTTGTTATTTCAGCAGTCCTAACGTAACCTAAGCTAACTAAAGAAGCAGCATTATTGCTTGAGCAATAATTATATCTCTACAAAACCGAGACTATTCAAAATACCTAGCAATTGTCAGGATTTCATACTGATATAGATATACACAAAATTGACTCCCCCTTTACCTAGAACATTGACCAGCGTCGTAAAGTTTTTTTTTTACAACTTCTCAAAATGGCGACCTCATTTACATAAGCTAGTGCACTTGCAGCTATTTGCATTTTCTCCACGATTTATGTTTCTTTTACATGTTTACTAATGTACAAAAATATTTTCTTTTGACCGTCTTTGCACAGAAAATATTTCTGAAATTCTTCAGTATTATAAACTCGAGAGTTATTTTTATACTAATTTAAGTAATATTACAACAGTCGCATATTAAAATGAAAGGTGTTATTTTGTTGTAATTTAGTTATGTACTGATGTGGGGCTTCACTAGAATACATCAGCTGCATCTCTTTCCGTGCATGTCGTGAGAGTCGACTAAGAAACTCAGGGGCGTCCTCCCATGCTGTGAGCTAGCAAGTTGTCATTGATCTTCTACATGGTCCGCTGTGCTAAACGTAGCTGTGGATATCTCCTTCGCGATCCTGCAGTATTGGCTACCCCATTTTGAGAACACAGCTGTGTATCTGTATCTGTAGCGGAGCCATCTATCGGATGCAAGAGAGAACCACAATCGAAAGCAAATCCTAGAACGCGATATCGAAGTTTCTCACAATGATTGGAATATATACATGGGCCAAACAAACAACGACTAGTGGCCCGGTGGGGCCGGAAGCGCTTCCCTTTTCACCAACCCCACATTATGTCTATGACAATATATATCTATGACAATACTGAATGTATATATAAGATTGTATGAAAATTCCTGAGATATTAAAAAATTCTCCATACTATCGGGAAAAATAAACATGTGATTTCGAGCCTCAAATTTTGTGGATAGGTCCTCTACAGTGGGCTATTTACGTAGCTTTTCGCTTAACATACCCTTTTTGTTACACCCTGTATATAGTTGGATTGGACATTAGTCCCAAAATACAAACGTCTTTCGATTCAAAACTAAATTACAAGAAAATCCAACAGCTCAACACAAATAATACAAGCAACTAAGCACTACCCACCTCAATGATCTAAACTAAGCACCGGAGATTTACAACTTTAGATCAAAGCCCAATTTACATAAATATAACATTTAGATATACAGACACTTAATCTGTCCTACCCATTTCAAGACTACCGACGTAATTTTGCGTGTGACGCGAAATTGCGTCGGTTTTACTCTGAGGGAATACTCACGGTTGTCATAGACAGTGCTGCCACGGTGTGGAGTGGTAGTAAAGTGGTAAAAATGACAAAGCAGCTCCAAATTTGTGACAATGGAAGCCGTCCTCGAGTGTGACGAATAATTAAATATGGTATATCTCTAGGGCAATTAATTTGCGTGCAAAATGTTGAATTGTGAGGTGGATGGGTTACTTTTGGCATGGGCGGCGGCCATCTTGAACATGTTTGTTGATAGGTAGAAAACTTGGTATCTTTTCAGGAAATGACGTGAACTTATGATGATTTTGTTTTGGATTATATTAATGGAGAAGTGTTTTTATAAATTTATCTTAGTTAAGATATTATATATTATAAAATTATTAATAAAGAAATTCGTAATAATAAAAAGTCGTGGGTTCGATTCCCACCCGGGTGAGGAATTTTTTCCATTTCTTTATTAATGATTTTGTTTTGGTTAGCTAGAAGAGATCTCTTAAATAAATAAGCTAGTCTTTATGCAATAATTCTTTAATTATTATTAGTTATCTCTATTGTGTGCACAATAAAGAATATGAATGAATTTGAAATTGGAAAATTACAAATTGACAGTTAAGGTAATGTTGAGAAGTGCATAAATTACTGGCACGGAATGCAGAGGTCGTGAGTTCGATTCCCACCCGGGTGAGGAATTTTTTCCATTTCTTTATTAATAATTTTACATAAATAGTCTTTTGTTACCGGTGATGACCTACGGTGCCGAGACGTGGTCTCTAACTATGTGCCTCATAAAAAAGCTCAGGATCGCACAGCGAGCGATGGAGAGAGCTATGCTTGGGATCTCTCTGCGTGATCGAATCAGAAATGAGGAGATTCGCAGACGTACAAAGATCACCGACATAGCTGAACGGTCCAGCAAGCTGAAGTGGCAATGGGCAGGGCACATAGCTCGAAGAACTGATGGCCGATGGAGTCGGAAAGTTCTAGAGTGGATACCACGTATCGGCAAGCGCAGCGTGGGAAGGCCACCCGCGAGGTGGACGGATGACCTGGTCAAGGTTGCGGGCGTCGGTTGGATGCAGGCTGCTTCCGACCGGTCGGAGTGGAGGTTGTTGGGGGAGGCCTATGTCCAACAGTGGACTTCTCAGGGCTGTAAATGATGATACTTTGCAGCTGTCAAATGTCATGTTTAAACAGTTGTTTATTTTAAAATCTAGCTTTAAACTTGGTTTTCTCATAACACCGAATATCTTTAAAAACAGACAACATTACAACGCAAATAAAATTCAACTCAAAACACAATCTGAACGCAAACTAATTGATGGGAAGCCGAAATATTATTCAAAATAAATACGGGTGAATATTTCAGAATGATTTCAATTGGGAGTCCCTTTTAGATGGTTTTTTCGAGGGCCCTGCGAGTGACAGGTCGAGTTTCTGGCCCTCTAGAGCCCTTGTGGGCGTGGAGATGAATTTTTGCTTATGAATTATTTTATTGCGACGCCATTACGATTAAAATTATAAGACAAGTTTATTCTTTAGAAATCAAAAGTGTTTTTAGTTATTGGTTAATCGATAAATTGTTTATTATTATTTGGTGTGCCGGGTGGTGTCGGCAGAGTAGAAGCGCACCACCCCATGTCTGCCCGTAGGTATTGTAAGAGACGATTAGGAATAGTAACTCCTCCAGCATAGTCCAAAAACCATCCTGCGGTCACCAAACCGCCTGCCCAGCGTGGGAACTATGTGTTTGCCTCCCTGTGGGAATAGCCTTTTGGCGTGCCCTGGGAAAGATCTGCGTCCAGCAATAGACTAGCTTATCGCGTGAGATATTACCCGAGTTCCTTAGTCGACTCACGACATGCACTGAAGGAGATGCAGCTGATGTATTCTGGAGAAGCCCCGCATCAGGACATGAAAAACAGTGTACATAAATATCCGGCAAAGTATTCGTCAAGTGCATAACATTCCCGACGTATATTAACGCTCGGTAGCTGGATCACATAGTTTTGATCCGCCGTTGGTACACGTCTGACTTGTTTTTACACCGGTCTTGTATTTACTGGAACTGACTTGGTAATATGAAGGAAATAATATGAGACAATAGCTTAATTAAAATCATGACTGTTTAAATAAAAAAATTCGTACTTAAAATTTTTTAAAGAGTTGAAATCGTTAATCTCCTTAAATTATTATCTTTATTTTAAAATAAGATGATTATTTATTTGCTCATACACATAGTAGTATATAAAATATACATTTCGTATACTTAGCAGCTCTGTATTGCAACTTTATTCATGTAGACTATACCAACCCAACATAACCTAAAAAGCTATTTTTATTTTTTATTATGTATTTTCTTAGCGGTTACGAAATTGCTAGATTTTATGTCAAGTTTTATAATAATAATAATAATAAGCCCGCAGGGCAGCTTGTGGCGAGCTGTTGGGAGGTAGCGTTCCCACGGACCTGAAGTACTCCCGGGGGAAGACCCTGTTCCTCATCTCCGGCGCCGGAGTGAGGTCTGACGAGGAACAGTTCCCCCACCTCTACCTTGCCTTTGCTGGCCGGGCAGAGTGGAGTCGCGAGAGCTATGACAGCTCGAGGGTGGACGTGCCCGTCAGTAAGTGGCAAGTTGGCTTCGGTTTAAAGTCCAGGGGCACCCCTCCACCCTAGCCACTCACCAAATGTTGCCCCTTTTGTTGCTCCGTGCGTGCGGCCGTTTCCGGGGGCCCATGAAATGAGTTGGCAAGTCACCGCCTGCCACCAAACAATTATGAGACTTGGTTGTAATGGCAGGCGTCCGTTAGTCTCCTTCAATAGCCCAGTTACCCAACCCACCCATTATTCAGCCCCATAGCCCATGACCTTTGTTTCCATCGCATGACATAGATCTGCACTCCAATAGTCTTGCACATGGCGGGGACCATCGCCGGGTGTATCTTATTGTGCGGTCGGCGATGGTATCCGCCATGTGTATCCCACACTATATTAAAGTTCTCTAAAAAGGGCCTCTACATCTTGGCCACGGCCCGATGCACGCCTCTCAAAGGACCGGGACTCTGTAGTCCCGAGAATTTAAACAGAGATAATAATAATAATATTCACACACTACACAACACATTAACCTAGTCCCACACTAAGATCCCTAAGGTCTTGTGTCGTGGGTACTAAGTAACGGTATATAAATACATAGATAAGTATAGAAACATCCATGACTTGGAATTTATTTATTAAAATATCTATACATTTATAATAAAAATGTAACGGATCGCTGTCTGTACATGGAAGTTATATGAGAAAAATTATTATAGGAGACCTATATCAACGCAATAGTACCCAAAATGATGATTTTTTAAATTTTTGTCTGTTTGTCGGTTTGTCTGTTTGTCTGTGCGTTTGTGCACGCTAATCTCAGAAACGGCTGAATCGATTTCGATGCAGTTTTCAGGAATATATTGTGACAGGTCCCACCTAACATATAGGCTACTATTTATCCCGGGAAAATGTTTTTATCCCGGATAATTACTTTTTTTTTCTGTAGTCCACGCGGACCGAGTCGCGGGCGTCCACTAGTCTTAAATTTAGGTACTTTCTATAGGTCATCAACGTTCCCGAAAACTAGGGACTCTCCTCATCATCACGATCATTTTTCTTCATGGAAGCATACCTGGGAAGTGTAAACACTGGACAATATAAATTTCGCCAGATCAAGTAAAAATACATCGTTTCCCAGCATTTTTTTGGAATAAACTTACATTATTTGATGTATAAAGTAACGTACTCTTCGTTAATGGTGGCAACGAAAAAACATCCTGTATAATAGTACATACTTATAGTTTTTGAATATGCTAGTATCAAGGCTATTCCAAGTTGAAAATGTACACCCATACAAAGTCAGATCATGCATAGAGCCGTCTTTTACGTGCTACATCCAGATACTGTACGTCAAAACGATCTAAGCTTATATTAAATTTCATTCAGCCATTTACTCAGACTTTGTAACCCGAACTCCTTTAAGTTTAAGTTAGTTACATAACATGTTATTTAGCTCTGAGGTTTCCAGTCTAAGTGATTGTAAAGTTGCTTAAAAATTATGTTTATTTAGGTAAACAGATACATAATATGTTTGTCCTGCGTGGTGCCGGCAGAGTAGAGTTTATTAACACCCGATGTCTGTACGAGGTGATTAAAGGTTTCCGGGAGATGGGGAGCAGCGCCTCCGTGCTGACAACATAGTCCCAAAATCAGACTGCGGTCACCAACCCGCCTGCCCAGCATAAATATGGACAAAAACCCCCCATGGCAGTAGCCTTGTGGCGTGCCCTGGGGGAGGTCTACGTCCAGCAGTGGACTGCAATAGGCTGAAGACATGATATACATATGAATATAGATGTATTCCCAAAATGGGGTAGCATCGACTTAATGCAGCTTCATAAAAGAGATCCTGGACTCGTTTTAAAAATAAATACAATCATGTAGTTTTTATTAAGGAAAAACTTGTAATATAACAATCTAGCTACAGAGCAATTAGATTTTCAAAAATAAATTTTCTGAAACAAACATTTTTTCCCATGGTATTCCTTAACCCTTTTGTAAAATTTTACTTCTGTTTTTATTTATCCGCGCAATAAGGAACATTAGTTCTTATCTTATCTTAGTGTTGTTCTTTTGGATGCGCTTTGGACCTTAGAGAGTTATTTTGTTTTATTTTTTTTTCTTTTGTTTCAACTGAACAAGTTGGTGAGGAAAACAGTACATTTGAGTTTTCTTTGAATAATTTCTCTTTGTAATTTTTTGAAACAAAAACTTAAATTCTATACTGTAGGAACCATTATTTTTATCAGTGACAAGTTGCTAGCTTATCGCCTGAGAGAATGTCCGAGTCTTTTAGTCAACTCTTAAGGATTATATCGCTATCATGCTAAAACTAAAGTATTTTTATTATCTTATATCATGAGCTAGCCTAAACACATTTCTTGACTATATCAGGTAGGTATGGAAAACTCGAAACTCTCAAAATGAAAATTATATTCAAAAGGTATTAAAACGTTGCAGTCGCACTATAAAATTCGTGGTCGATGTAGGTCATGAGTCGGTGATGCCCGGATCGTTTCGCTCATAATGTGAAGCCGCCCTTATGGCGTTTTTGTGTTTAATGTGAATGCACCCTTACGATAATATACTAAAAACTGGGGAGGGGTTTAGTAATACTTACAAAAATTACAGCGTGTAATACCAATGTTTAGAATTACATGGTAACAGTTCGTTTCATACAATCTTGAAAAATGTGATTTCGAGTCTCAAATTTTGGAAATAGGTTCTCTATAGTGGGCTATTTATACAGCTTTTCGCTTAACATACCCTTTATGTTACACCCTGTATAATTCAATGAACTTAAAAAAACCCTTAACACATTATTTAGGTAACAAAGCAAATGCTTTCAGTGTGCTATTGTAACGTCGCAGAAAAGCCCTTTATGAAAGTTCAACTATAAAAAAACGCTTTAGCCATTTATAAAAAAAAAAAAAACACGAAAATCAAATAAACTCCAACGGTAGACCGCACAATACTGGGAACAAGGACATTTATAATACACATCAATAATCCAGTCGCGAGGAATTTTAGGGAACTAATCCATTTTATCTCAAGCAGTGTTCTATTTACGAAGAACCTAGCGCCCTTGTCAGATGACTTTGTTACTGGAACGTAATATAGTCACGTATACCGTGTCACATAGTACGTGATACGCGTTCAAATGTAACGTGTTCCGTACCGTACTAGGTGACGAAAATTTAAAATGAAGTTAAGAGCTTTTTGAGGCCAGAATGTTACTGTTTTAAGAGTTTTTTTATGTAGATTTTTTGCTTATTTGTAAAATTATATTATTATATGTTGTACTATTCTGATGCATAAACTATTACAGGGTGTAACAAAAGGGGTATTCTTGATTTTCGAGTATATTATGTATTACTTAGAAAAAAAAAGTTTCTTACATTTATCTATAAATAGGGTATCCATAATTGCAAGATCATAAAGGAAATCACACAGGTACGTTTAGCATAGCAGGGACAAGTGGCAAGCTAGTACACCGAAAGTCATCATCAGCTATTAGTCGTAATATTAAGTTAAAAGCACCTTACATTAATAACAAGTTCAGATATTAAAATCACGCTCGAAATGTTCCCAAAGGATAACATCTACACTAATATTATAAAGAGGAAAACTTTGTTTGTTTGGTTGTAATGAATAGGCTCAAAAACTACTGGACCGATTTCAAAAATTCTTTCACCGTTAGAATCCTTATTGGACCTGGATGAACATAGGCTATAAGAATTTCCCGATATTCCCACGGGAAGGCGACCAACGGGAATTCTATATTTTTTACGAAAACCGCTATACATATGAAGCTGAAATCGGGCATATATGTTCATTGGGGACAGCGAGGGAGGACTAAAAACGGATTTCCCGAAATTCCCACGGGAAGGGGACAAACGGGAATTCATAGTTTTTACGAAAACCGCTATACATATGAAGCTGAAATCGGGCATATATGTTCATTGGGGACAGCGAGGGAGGACTAAAAACGGATTTCCCGAAATTCCCACGGGAAGGGGACAAACGGGAATTCATAGTTTTTACGAAAACCGCTATACAAATGAAGCTGAAATTGGGCATATATGTTCATTAGGGACTGCGAGGAAACACTAGAACGGATTTCCCGAAATTCCCACGGGAAGGAGACCAACGGGAATTATTTATTTTTTACGAAAACGGTTAAACATGTGAATCTGAAGTTGAGCATATATGTTTATTTGGGACCCCGAGGAAGCACTGGGAACGGATTTCCCGAAATTCCCACGGGAAGGGGACAAACGTGAATTAATTTTTTACGACAACCGCGATAACATATAGGCTACTTTTTACACTTAACATATAGGCTACTTTTTATTTTTTCTGTAGTCCACGCGGACGGAGTCGCGGGCGTCCACTAGTCGGTTATAAATTGGAAGTAATTTGACCGACCAAATAGTTTATTTGATTGATATGAAACCAGCGATTTGTGGATTCAATTTGATGTAATTTATTTTACTCGGTTAATATTAATGTTTGTACTCGTACCTACAGTACTTGTGTAATAAAATTTTGTGTTTGTTTTATGTTTTATGAGTTTAGATACCACGGTAGGTACACTAATGAAAGTATTAAAATGATATAATCCTACTAATATTATGAACGCGGAAGTTTGTGAGGATATATAATATGTATATGTAACTATGTTTGTTGCTCTTTCACACATATCAGAATAATACGTATAGGCTACAATTTATCCCGGGAAAATATTTTTATCCCGGATAATTACGACATTATATTTTTATCCCGGATAATTACGACATTATGTTTTTTCCGCAGTCCATTATAAAGCCTGTACTCATGCGGAGCTCACTAGAATACATCAGCTGCATCTCCTTCCGCGCATGTCGTAAGAGTCGACTAAGGACCTCAAACAGGGTTCTTTCAGCTAGCAACTTGTCCCTGCGCATCTATACGGTCCCATTTTGCTAAACCAGAATAAATGATCTCCTTTGAGATTCTGATTATCTCAATTGGTGATCACAGCCGCATTATCTATTCTTGTATGCGTATCATATGTACTCGTACTAACCGAACTTGTACATCTCAACTATACCCTCAAAATTGGTCAGAAGTGGCACCATGTGGTTCTATTGGCTCTTGGGGCTTTGCCTACCCCGTAAGGGATAGAGGCATGATTATACAGGGTGTTTTTTTGTGGCCACCTTTAACGAAGGGTGCGTACTCTATACATAAAATAAAGTAAGTTTATGCCAAAAAAAATGCTGGGAATTTTTTTTATTATTTTTTATTACTTGATCTGGCGAAATTTATAGTGTCTAGTGTTTATGCTAGTTTATTTATAGACAGGTATTAATTATTTCTCGTGAAAAAATCTTGCTACGTGCGTCTATGTGCATTTATGCAGAAAAACGCAGTCTATTTACTCAACTTTGGACCCTAATATTTTGGAAACCAGACACTTCCCAGGTATGCTTCCATGGAGAAAAATGATCGTGATGATGAGGACAGTAGTTTTCGGGAACGTTGACGACCAAAAATCACCCTGTATGTATGAATGTATCATATGTCAAAAAAACAATTATTTTTATACTCCGTTATTTTATATTACTTTTACCATTAGGGTTCCCTGTTTTGATAAAATAAAGATAAGGACGAACATTGTTTTAGTGTCAGTTGTTTTGGGATCTGTGTAATCTTTTGTTTGGGTTCCGTACACGCTTTTAGGCCTTAACTTTTGGGGAGACTTTAATATACTTATTTGTCTTATTACCCGACTGCGCCGGATGGAGGGTAATGTTTTTTGGGTGTATGTAAGTTAGTAATAAGTTAGTTATATATCTTTGGCATGCTGGCAAAGTATCATTAAAGGTCATATATTGTTTTTAATATTGTTTTTTTTTAGATTATACAGAATGTTTTTTCGTTGCCACCCTTAACGAAGACTACGTACTCTATACATCAAATAAAGTAAGTTTATGCCAAAAAAAAGCTGGGGATCGACGTAAATTTTTTTGAAAAAATAATAATCTCACTCGGGTGATTTAAAAAAAATATTAATATTTTTTATAAAATCACAATTAATTACATGATCTAGTTTTTTCATAGATAGATATAAATTATTTCTCGTGAAAAAATCTTGCTACGCGCCTCAATATGCATTTACTCAACTTTGGACCCTTGTATTTTGGAAACCAGATACTTCCCAGGTATGCTTCCATGGACAAAACTGATCGTGACAATGAGGAGATCCCGTAGTTTTTGGGAACGTTAACGACCAAAAAAACAGCCTGTATAAGCCCTAATGAGCAGTACAAAAAAAAGTACATCTAGGACAGGTGAGGTTAACTTTGGGTCCTTAAATGAGTCGAACCTACCAAAACCATTTTACTATATCTAACCCTCCTTTTAGATATACAACTATATCTTATTTGTCTTACAAAAGATACGCTTGTAAGTAATTCTCTCTCTGATTTTCTGTGTCTATGACATATCATAAGTTTTCTATCATAGCCGCAATCATAGTGAAATATTACCTTTTACATCGATATAAAATGATATAGAGAAAAAATATATTAAGATCTGGCTAGATAATTTTAGACCCTACGATATTTATTCTGTGTTGATGTAAGGTTTCACTTCATCTCCTTCTGTGCATATCGTAAGAGTCGACTAAGGAACTCGGGAATTTCTAGGCGATAAGCTAGCAACTGATCATTGATATCTGGCACCGATGTGCTAAATATGGCTGTGGAATATCCATGATATATATATATATATATCCACACACTACACAACACATTAACCTAGTCCCACACTAAGATCCCTAAGGTCTTGTGTCGTGGGTACTAAGTAACGGTATATAAATACATAGATATGTATAGAAACATCGATGACTCGGAAACAAACATCAATATTCATCATATCAATGTTTGCACCTACCGGGATTCGAACCCAGGACCTATGGCGTCGTAGGCAGGGTCACTACCTACTAGACCAATCGGCCGTCGAGATGATGTTCTGGGTACCCTATTTCGGGCAGATAGCAATATACACAGTGCGTATGTGCAAGTACATACTACTCGTACTTATGTTATTCTGATGTACTTATACATATACCTATAGATAGTAAAAAAAACTGTAAAGTTTCCTTAAAATCAGTTTTGTAGTCATTTCGCATAACAAATATCCAATGTTTCGATAGTTTTATGTTCTGTTGTCGACAGAGAGCGAGCAGTAAACAAGCGTGTTAAAAATATACTAAGAATATCCTGTGCTTAATATAACTTGCTTGTAAACTAACATAAACTAGTGAACAAACGTCCAAATGGAAAATACAGGTCATTTACAAATGTTTTCTCTAAAGTGTTCTACCTCTGCGCTAGCTAGGAAAGAGAATTTGTCGTATATTTTTTGCGACACTACGGGTTGCAACGTAAAGCAATTACAGAGGAGCTGTGAAATCACTACGTACATATAGATACATATACACATTTGTATATTACAAGATGGGGTAGCTAGATCTGCAGAATCACGAAGGAAATCCACGTTAGCACAGCATGCACTTCCTGTAAGCCGCGACCAACAGAGGCGAACAGAAAAATGAAACTGCACAGAAAATTCCTGGGACCTAGCCCGTGATAAAAGTATTTAAACTAGTGGAATTGACAGAATGAGAGGAATTAAATTACGCTTTATGTTCTTATTCATAAGCTATAGTGCATAGTTTCATCAAAATTGTTGAACAATTTTTGCGTAAAACTGTATCAAACATAGATATACCTACCTATACCGAAGGTAACTATTTGGAAACCGTTGCCATGCCACCTCCACGTAGTATCTTTCCCAAGGGTTGCACCGTTTCTTGAGGAGTGTAAAGGGGTGCAAAAGGGGTGCAAAGGGGTTGTAAATCATACAGAATGGGTGTAATATGTCCGCGTGTAACACATTTGTGCCCGAATTGAGTTCTAGCGAGGTTTCATTGTAGGTTACTCTGGATATTTTCTTTGCAGTAAATAAAGGAATGTTGATGAAAGTTTTATTTGTTTATGTTGTGTGGTTTTTGATTGTGTTTTGTGGGCTGTTAAAGCAGAATTGCGCAAGATTTTTTTTTTGAGATAAAGGCACCGAAACATAGCGGTCGTATGAAAATAAGTACAATATGGCACATCTGGTCACGTCTAAAAGTTAGTTTTTTGAGATAGCGGCGCCGTAACATAGCGGTCGTATGAAAGCGTTAAGACAGTCGTCTTTACGGTCCCGACATGTGAAAAGTACCTTTAATGCTGCTATATTATCTTTAAGGTAACTGTGGACAAGACTAAGTGGCCTTGTGGTTTGCCTGGAGGAGGCCTATGTCCAGCAGTGAACTGCAATAGGCTGATGATAATGAATAAAATAAACATTTTCCTTATCACTGCACTATCATAAAATATAAAACATACATACATACAGGGTGTTTTTTTGTGGCCACCGTTAACGAAGGGTAGGTACTCTATACATCAAATAAAGTAAGTTTATGCCAAAAAAAATGCTGGGATTTTTTTTTTTTAAATTACTTGATCGGGCGAAATTTATAGTGTCTAGTGTTTATGTTGTACTTTTTTATAGACAGATATTAACTATTTTTCGTGAAAAAATCTTGCTACACGCGTCAATGTGCATTTATGCAGAAAAACGCAGTCTATTTACTCAACTTTGGACCCTAATATTTTGGAAACCAGACACTTCCAAGGTATGCTTCCATGGAGAAATATGATCGTGATGACGAGGAGATTTCGTAGTTTTCGGGAACGTTGACGACCTAAAATCACTCTGTATAATCACGCCTTTATCCCTTACGGGGTAGGCAGAGCACCAAGGGCCGATAGATTCACATGGTGCCACTTCTGACCAATTTTGAGGGTATAATTGAGATGTACAAGTTCGGTTAGTAGTGACAGGTGGTCAGCCCATCGCCTACAAAACACCAAGACCCTCTAGTCCCTCTACTGATTTATACAGTATACGCGGGAAGAGAAGCAGCTGTAGTATTATAGGTTTTTTTTTCACACCCAGAGCAGCATAGAAGAAAAATATAAAATAATATAAATATTTACAAAACGTAATACTAAATTGAAAATACTTAATACTATCGCTCAAATACTGAATCTTACCTATTTTAAATGTACCTATACCTACAACCTTACATGTTAAAGTAATAACTTACGTCAGGAAATCTGAGAAATGGCCAGGAAAATTGTACTATTACCGCAATACGCAGTGACAAACTGTAGTTGTAAAGTTTAATGTATTTACGACAGTTTAAATCGCCTGTGCTAATGCGGGGCTTCACTAGAATACATCAGCTGCATCTCCTTACGCGCATGTCGTAAGAGTCGACTAAGGAATTTTGGGATGTTCTATTAGGCGATGAGCTAGATCTCTGGTCTTTTAAACCTAACCCCCCTATATGCTATTCTGACAATTTTTTTTATGTTGCATGTTTAAAGATTGCATCTAAATGATTGATTCAAGCCTCGAGCACACCGGATGCGTATGCGTGCACGTAAGCGTAGACGTACACGTACCTCTGAGATTAATATATGGTAGTAATTTCGGAAATAGTGTGATGTATTTATTATCTTGCATGCTAGGTTTCTCGTGGCGATTGTAGTTAGTGCAAGTGCTTGGTTTCGCAGTTATGAGTTATCAGATCCGAGGGTCAGTGGAGGGTGTAGGGACCGGTGGGTGAATGTTTAAACTACCGAATTGTAACGCCTAATACAATTTCATTTATAAAAAAAGATTTAGTTCATCATACGAGTAGTAGACATAAAAAAACCTCAATTTATATGAAAAATGAGTACAATATGGCACATCTAGTCGAGTCAAACCGAATAGATGCCATGACCCGAGTGTGAGTATCACTTGCACTGACTAGGGTTGCCAAAATATGGAAAAAATTACACTAATATTAGATTAAGTAGAAAGGAAACTCATTTATTTGTGTGGATTGGATTGGATTTAATCTTAAAGCAAAGAAAAATAAGTCTAGATGTCAATTGTCTAAAAATTAATGTCTTTAATTTTTACTTATTTTCATTTTGTTTTATTTGGCTGTCAGTTTGCTGAAGAAAGTAGAAAGAAAAGCTCTGTTTGATGCTAATATAATTTATAATGCATAATATATTACCTGTCTATGTAGTATGTGTAGTCCAGTTGTAAAAGATCAGTGACAAGTTGCTAGCTCATCGAGTGTGAGAACGTTCTAGTTCCTTAGTTGACTCTTACGACACGCACGAAAGAAATGCAGCTGATGCACTCGTGTTCTAGCGAAGCCCCGCATCAGCAACCTAAATATATCTCCTTTGAGGGGTCGCCTACCACCGGGCCCTATACCCTCCGCTGACCCTCGGATCTGCCGACTCATGATCACGAACACAAGACACTACTGTCGCAACGAGAAGCCAGATCCAAGCACCTAGCATAGAGTCGGCAGATCCGAGGGTCAGCGGAGGGTGTAGGGCCCGGTGGTGGGCGACCCCTCAATGGAAATTTGAACTTCCGAATAGTGACGCCTGATACAATTAAATATCTAAATATATCAACACAAATAATGCGATGATTAGTAACTCCTCAAATATATGTACCGAAAAACATTTCCGTGGAAATTTACTATAATTTCAATAGTAAATGTGAGTTTATTGATATCTATTGTGACAGCCCTGTTCGCATATCAATAAATCACTCTTTGTAACCGGAAATAAAGCAACGGTAGAAAAATGATACGACGCGATACGTCCGCCATCTTTGTACGATTAATAATGTTTTTATTTAGAGTTCCGTGTCTTAAAATATGAAATTCATAGTAATATCTTCTTTTACATTGTTATTGTCCTGTAATTATCTTAATATATATACTTGGGTCCATTAGTGGGCTGCAATAGGCTGAAGAAGAAGAAGAATATATATTTGGGTATCCAGAACTGCAGGTTCAAAAGGATCCCGCAGTCATGTTAAGCGAAGCTGGGAGAAATCAGTGACATGTTGTCAGGTTATCGCTTGAGAGAATGCCTTTGAGTTCCTTAGTCGACTCTTACGACATGCACAGAAGGAGATGCAGCTGATGTATTCTAGTGAAGACCTGCATCAGCACAGAAATTTTCTTATGATTATGATTTTATCAGAAAATAATGTTTGAAATATATAGAACCATAATTTTGGAACAGCCATTCCATCATGGCCGCTTTTTTCTATTTTGCATCATTTATCAAACTTACCTGTTTATTTAGAAACTAGTGTACAATCAATCATTTCGGCTGTTTTGATTAATATTTGATGAATTCTAATTAAGCTTTTGTTTGTTGAAGGCAATTAAGTTTTTGATTAGTTTGCTTGTAAAATAAACTTATTTACATGATAGCAGAATTTTCTGAAATCGTTACTTAGCCTTGAACAAATGCCAAAAAGTGATATGAATTTCGAAAAAATTATACAATTACACACGGTTATGTTCTCATAGTGGGGTAGCTAAAACTGAAGGATCACCAATGATATCCTGTAGTCACGTTTAGCACAGCGAAGCCAGATGTAAAATAACAGTAACAAATTGCTAGCTAATCGCCTAAGGGAACGTTCCTGAGTTCCTTAGTCGACTCTTACGACACGCACGGAAGGAGATGCAGCTGATGTATTCTAGTGAAGCCCCGCATCAGTACAGGCATTTTACTAATGACATTAGATATTACATACATATAATCACGCCATTATCCCTTACGGGGTAGGCAGAGCACCAAGGGCCGATAGGACCACATGGTGCCACTTCTGACCAATTTTGAGGGTATAGTTGATATGTACAAGTTCGGTTAGTAGTGACAGGTGGTCAGCCCATCGCCTACAAAACACCAAGAACCTCTTGTCCCTCTACTGACTTGTACAGTATGCCCGGGAAGAGAAGCAGATGTAGTATTAGATATTATTCATTATTATTACTTGACTTCAACCATATACACCAATTAAAAATTAACTCTTATGACACAGAAAACAAAGCACTACCATCTCGAGTGCCCTTAAGGGAAAATTAACTATGAATACGAGCTTTAGGATATGGAATCTAATAATTTTAATCTCATTTGTATACTCGCGTAAATGTAAAAACTTTAAGCAATTTAAAAAATATTCCTCAAATCTACAAACATAAATCTCTAGTTAGCATCTTTAGTATAAAAGAGACAGAGATATGACTGCAAATAAGAGAGAAAGAGATGCACGCTGATTAATACGAGTTGGAAACTAAGTTGGCATAAAGCAGCGAAAAATAACTAAGGAAATAAAGTTGTTCGTTAAGATAACGATCTTGAAAGATAATATTTGATGTAAGAGAAATAGCTGTTGAAAATGATGGCTTGGAATGAAAAAATGCGAAAAGTAACGTTAGCAGCCTATTGCAGTCCACCAGCGATGTAGGCCTCCCCCAGAGCACGCCAAAAGGCTCGATCTCCCGTTTTTGCCATCCATTCACTACCAGCCGCCCTCTTCAAGTAATCGGACCATCTGACCGGAGGGCGTCCAATGCTACTTTATATCTACACAGCGGTGATAGCCCAGTGGTTAAGACGTGCACCTTCCAAGCGGGAGGCGTAAGTTCGATCCCAGACACGGGCCTGTACCAACGAATTTATTCCATGTACAGATTTTAATGTTGCAAAATTGTCACTTAGCTCGTGCCTCGGAAAGCACGTAAAACCGTTGGGTCGGCGCCTGATCTCTCTCCGGTCGTGGCGGCTTTCCGTCCCATCGGACTATGAGAGTAACGGTATAGAGAGTGCATCTGTGTTTGCGCATACACTTGTGCACTATAATATCTCCTGCGGACCTGGCCAATCTCCGTAAAGATTGGTCGCTTTGGCCGAAATACGGTCGGAGATTATCATATCTACACGTACTCGTAGACTAAACAACTCCGGTCGCAAGTTACAAAATAAGGGGCACTTACAACATACACGGACGGAGATGCAACTGATGTATTCTAGTGAAGCCCCACACCAGCATATATTACGAGCATTTTATATACAAAATTAAAATAATTACAGCAAAAAACACACTTCGCCTGTCAAGGAAATTCGGTAATTTTTCTAACACAGACATTATGGTGGGGGACATAATGGATTTTTTTATATTATCACACGCCATTTGTATGATGTCACATTTTTTGTGACGTCTGAATAAATGAATGATTATTTATTATGATATAACTTACGAGTAATTTGGGCTAAGTGATGTTTATTAAGTATATTGACGGCCGCTTGGTCTAGTAGGTAGTGACCCTGCCTGCGACGCCATAGGTCCTGCGTTCGAATCCCGGTAGGTGCAAACATTGATATGATGAATATTGATGTTTGTTTCCGAGTCATGGATGTTTCTATACTTATCTATGTATTTATGTACTCTTGCCTAGTACCCACGACACAAGACCTTAGAGATCTTAGTGTGGGACTAGGTTAATGTGATGTGTAGTGTGTGAATATTTATTTATTTATATGTTTGAATGTTTTTTACTCTTAGGGCAAATCTATCTTCTATCTATCTATACATATAATAAAATTTTAACGGATAGATGTCTGTGCACGCTAATCTCAGAAACGACTGGACCGATTTCGATGCAGTTTTCAGGAATATATTGTGACAGGTCCCACTTAACATTTTTCCAGGGAAAATGTTTTTATCCCGGATAATTTCGACATTTTCTTTTTTCTGCAGTCCATGCGGACGGAGTCGCGGGCGTTCACTAATTTTTAAATAGGTAAGTTTAATGCTATCATTCTCTAAAATTTTATCAAGACAGAGACAGCATAAACTTTGTCCTTCAAATGGATCATTGTAAAAAACCGATTGTATTTTGTTGAAACTATTAAATAGTTGAAACATAAGAATACACATATAGTATTTTTCTGTGAGAGCAACTTTTGCTTTTCTGCAATTTTAGAAAAACGTAGAGTGAAAAATCAATAACCAAAAAGAAAATTCTTTTTACTTATTGCACCGCAAAGAAAAAGCATCTTTTTGTAGGTCGATCGTAGTTTGAATGCACATTAAGAATCCTAAATCACTTGTACGATTCGAACATCTGCCCAAGTTGCATGACCTGCGAAACATGTTATGATAAACCGATTTATCAAAATTTAGCCTGTCAAATTACGATAAATATAGCCGCCATGTTGAATTTTTTATAGAGACGATACGATATCGTATCGTCATGCGGCCACGATGCGTGGTCATGCTAGTGGGGCAGTTCAAGTCCGATACGATACGAAGTACGTCATAGCCCAAAACACACAAAGTTTCATTGTTAGAAACATTTTTAACATTTGCCCTTATTAATGTGACAAACAAGGCTATTTAAACACAAGTTCAGTAACAATGTTTGCCTGCCAATTAGGACGTTAACAAACAGACAGACAAAAATGTAAATTATACCACCCGTTTACAGCTGTTGATATACATACGGATGGCAAGAAATAAATAGAAAAACTTTTGTGAAACGGTTTTCTACGCAACTGTAAAGTATACTTCCAAACTAAAATGAGGTTCGAAAGTAGTAAATCAATCTAATTCGAAGATTTACTTTCACAGAGAAAATAGTGTTAATTATTTTAGAATATGTCCCTTACATACAAAGATCGCCGACATAGCTCAACGGTCCAGCAAGCTGAAGTGGCAATGGGCAGGGCACATAGCTCGAACAACTGATGGCTGATGGAGTCGGAAAGTTCTAGAGTGGATACCACGTATCGGCAAACGCAGCGTGGGAAGACCACCCGCGAGGTGGACGGACGACCTGGCCAAGGTCGCGGGCGTCGGTTGGATGCAGGCTGCTTCCGACCGGTCGGAGTGGAGGGTGTAGGGGGAGGCCTATGTCCAACAGTGGATTTCTCAGGGCTGTAAATGATGAATTAAATGATGATGTCCCTTTACCGTGGGAATTTTGGAAATGATTTACTCGTATTAGTTTATTATCCTGGAGTCCCCTTTTTGACCCCCCTTAGTGGTAGAATTTTGGGACATCCCTTCTTCACAGATGAAATACACCCTCCGAGTTTTACGTTTCTACGAGTCACAAATTTTTAACATAGCTATCAATAGCAGGCTATTTTCATGTATGTTTGTATGATTTGTATCATATATCTATCGTGTATTTCCCACCACAAATAATGTTTATTCTCGTCAAACTTCACAACTGTATTTCACGCAGTCCCAGTTTCTTTCAGCGTTTTATTTTTATTTATTTTTTCGTGCTCTCAAATTTTACGCCGTAAGTGAATATTCGTGTTTCGCCTCTTTTTACTCAAGTGGGTAAAATAAAAAAGTGCGCAAACTTTAAGAGGGTCACCGTGAGATGGATAGATGTTTGTCCTGTTAATTTTAAATCCAGAATATTTGGGTACAACCTTTTTTATATTCCTACTTATTCAAACTTTTCTCTTACTTGTATTTTGTTTTTTAGTTGGGATGTTTTATTTTTATTCAATTTGGTTTCTACTTGAGACAGCATTACCTATAACAATTTTCGAAAGCCCAAGTGATATTATTTTGTTCTTGAATAAAATGTTAGTCAAATAGAGCCCGACTAATATTATAAGTGAAAATTTGTAAGAATGTGAAAATGGAGGTCCTGTGACTAGTTTATTTATTTGTTTTTGGAATTATCTACTTGTAATGAAGTAATACTTGTTATTGTCGAACGTACATGTGCCGCCCACTCCTGTACTGGTTGGGAGCTCGTTGCTCTAAGTTGTTGACGTGTATGTTTACCTGGGACGGACAGTCAAACTAGCTAGGTCCAACTTTGAGAAGGAGGTTAATCGGCGAATCCAACTCGGCTGGGCAGTGTTCGGGAAACTACGAAGCTTATTTGTGTCCAAGATACCCCAGTCCCTAAAGACGAAGTTATTCAACCAGTGCGTACTGTCGGTGATGACCTACGGTGCCGACGTGGTCTCTAACTATGTGCCTCATAAAGAAGCTCAGGATCGCACAGCGAGCGATGGAGAGAGCTATGCTTGGGATCTCTCTGCGTGATCTAAGGAGATCCGCAGACGTACAAAGATCACCGACATAGCTCAACGGTCCAGCAAGCTGAAGTGGTAATGGGCAGGGCACATAGCTCGAAGAACTGATGGCCGATGGAGTCGGAAAGTTCTAGAGTGGATACCACGTATTGGCAAACGCAACGTGGGAAGGCCACCCGCGAGGTGGACGGACGACCTGGTCAAGGTCGCGGGCGTCGGTTGGATGCAGGCTGCTTCCGACCGGTCGGAGTGTAGATTGTTGGGGGAGGCCTATGTCCAACAGTGTACTTCTCAGGGCTGTAAATGATGATGATGATGATGATGAATGGAGGATCCATTAGGGTTGATCGAATATTTCAATTTATAATGGGCGCAACTTTTTTGAAAACCATGTATTCTGTTAAATGTTATTTTCTTATTCTAGTGAACTAAACTATTTTGCTCAGTGGTGAGAGCGCTGGCGCGCGGAATGCAGAGGTCGTGGGTTCGATTCCCACCCGGGTGAGGAATTTTTTCCATTTCTTTATTAATAATTTTATAATATTTTGCCCTTGAAAAATGTACAAAAGACAAAAAAAATGAAATGGTTTTTCCTTCACATCAGACTCTATTCCATTTGCCTAGCTGTCACTTACACCTTGTATACGAGTATATAAAAATAGTATCATAACATAATATGTTCTAATACTAAGCCAATTCCATTGGAACTCGAAGCCTCCCAAACGTATATATCTTACGTTTTAACCTTTTAAAAACTACGGCAATAACCAGTGAAATATCTGCGAAAAACTTTCGCAACTGTAATTGGTAGGGAATTTATATGTTCCGTCCCCCTTCCTCCTTGGGCGAAGGTAAATTGTGTGAAAGAGACATGTTTAGTGACGTTCTTTACGGGCTATTAAAGTGTCATATATAATGATTTTTTTTTTTTGGGATTAACAAATATTGGCTATTAAAATGCACTTTTCTTTTCGCAAGAAGTTTTAACAAGTCCATTAAGCAAAGAAAACAGGATTAGGAAACCAATCTGTGAATCAATCAGTTCAAACGGAAACGCGGCACAAAGCTATATTTACTCACCTCTTGAGTAATAAAGAGAATACCAGTTATCGGCAAACGCAGCGTGGGAAGGCCACCCGCTAGGTGGACGGACGACCTGGCCAAGGTCGCGGGCGTCGGTCGGATGCAGGCTGCTTCCGACCGGTTGGAGTGGAGGTTGTTGGGGAGGCCTATGTCCAACAGTGGACTTCCCAGAGCTGTAAATGATGATGATGATGATGAGTAATAAAGCATGACAAAGTAATATAGCAAGCGAGTAATGTCAGAATAAAAAGAAATGTCTGTCTCGCTCATGTTAGGGCGGCTGAAATGTGTCTAATTACGTCACTATGACATGATTATTGTTTCGTACTGAGCTTCTACGGTTCCGTTCCAACTTATTGTTATTCTATATTGTACACAAAACATTACAATAAATACAGAGAAATTAACAAAAGAAATGTATACAAAAGCGTGCTTATCTCTGCAAGAGAGAGAGAGAGAGTGTCGCTCTCTGGCTCCTGAATTTATAACCTCTAATTTTTGAAGTCGGCTAAAATTAACCCCATAATGCATAGTTACATGACTCAGGTACATGCGACTTTTTACCAATAATAGCTAGGATAGTGGATACCCGCGACTTCGTCCGCGTGGACTACAGAAAAAACAAAATGTCGAAATTATCCGGGATAAAAACATTTTCCCGGGATAAAAAGGAGCCTATATGTTAAGTGGGAGAATATATTTCTGAAAACTGCATCGAAATCGGTTCAGCCGTTTCTGAGATTAGTATGCACAAATGCACAGACAAACCGACAAACAAACAAAAATTCAAAAAATCATTCTTTTGGGTACTATTGCGTTGATAAAGGTCTCCTATAATATTTTTTCTCATATAACTTTCATGTACAGAGCGATTCGTTACATTTTTATTATATGCATGCATGCATATAGAATAGATTGATATAGATGTATAGATAAGACAGTAAATCATTAAAAAGTTTCTCCATAACCGTCATAGAGTCGAGCGCCAAAAGCCGGCAACTTGGCGAATTAGCTGACGATTTATGTGGCGGTAAAAGTGCTAATGTTGCGTGTAATGTCCGGACGTTTCGAGTATGGGACGGATTTGTATTATTACGCTACATGGACTTGTTTTGAACACGTTTACAATAACAAAATATAGAACAATAATTGATTAATATTCACACACTGCACGACATATTAATAACTTAGACCTACATTAAGATCCCTAAGGTCTTGTGTCATGGGTACTAAGCAACGGCATATAAATACATAGATAAGAATAGAATCATCCATACATTCATTCGGATACAAATCGATATTCATCAGATCTCCGTCCGCGTGAACTGCAAAAATAATAAAATGTCAAAATTATACAGAATAAATATATTTTCTCGTTATAATAAGTAGTTAATGTCCGTCCTCAGAACCTAATCTATCTCTGTGCCAAATTTCATTCAAATCTGTTCAGTTGTTTTAGCGTGAAAGCATTTTTCTGTTCGTTAGTGGTTGCGGCTCAAAATTGTTGCAAAATTGCCCTCCTGCCCGTGATACATCCTGCTATAGGTACCTGCATAAATAACGAGGCTTTAGCAACTCCGCTTAGTATTTGCTTAATGTTGCTCCTAGCTTTAGTTATGTCGCTGCGTTTTATTACAAAACTTTATTTATTACTAGGTGAGGCGCTCGTTTAGTTTACATCTGAGGTTTATATTTTACACAGGAAATGACCAACGCTGTACTTTAGTACTGAATAAGTAAATATATGAGTTTTATATATAAATATATAGGCTTTTAACAAAAGGGGTAATTATGTTATATTATAATTAAAAACTATGAAAATAGTTCACTATAAAGAACCTTCCTAAAATCTGAGACTCGAAATAAAAAATCTACATTTTTTGAGGATGGATTTATGTCTTCGTGTGTTCGTGTGTCTGTATTTATTACTCTTACACGCAAAAACCACTGAACGGATTTTAATGAAACTTGCCAGGTATACAGCTTATATTATTAGAATAACACATGCTGTAAAGTTCTCGCGGACAAAATCGCGGGCAACCTCTATTCCTAAATAAGCACACATTTATTTATAAACATAAATGTTCTCTATTGAATTGTATCAGGCGTCACTATTCGGATGTTCAAATCTCTATTGAGGGATCGCCCGCCACCGGGCCCTATACCCTCCGCTGACCCTCGGATCTGCCTACTCATGATCATGAACACAAGACACTACAGTCGCAACGAGAAGCCAGATCCAAGCACCTATTTGGTTTTCGGATTAGCAGCTATGTATTTATGGTTGCATGCTAGGTGCTTGGATCTGGCTTCTGGTTGCGACTGTAGTGTCTTGTGTTCGTGATCATGAGTAGGCAGATCCGAGGGTCAGCGGAGGGTATAGGGCCCGGTGGCGGGCGATCCCTCAATAGATAAATGTTCTCACATGGTACTTGAAATAAACAAGATTTTTTTTAAAGTAAACGGAATTCAATAGATTACGAAACACCATTAATGACAATTTCATCAAATCCTGTTCAACCAAATCTAAGCATACGTCACATAAACCGTTGGCCGCAAGATATCGAATAAGAAATCGAAATAAACCAAATTGACCCAAATCACCATAAGCAAATTGAATAATCTTACCCCCGGGGTTACAGGGGATGAATTACAAGTGAATTATGTAGGGGTTGATTTACAAATGTTATCGTGTTTGTTGAGAATCTGACGTGATTTTTATAGTTTACCTACACCATTTTCACGTCCGAATAGTTAGTTATTTTTATTTTATTTATTTTATTCATTACAAAAATTTAAAACTACCGTGTATAACAAAACTGCTTGCGCCGTTTGAATGTGGGATCCATATGTACAAATAGGAGCACACGTTACTATGAATTTAGATGTTTGTTTCCGAGTTATGGTTTTTTTATAGTTAACTAGTAGATGTCCGCGACTCCGTCGGCGTGGACTGCAGAAACAACAAATGCCGAATTCAGATAAAAAGCAGCATCTGTCCGTCCTCAGGCCTTAAACTATCTCTGTGCCAAATTACATTTAATATCGATTTAGTAGTTTTGTTTTTTTTCTTTTGTAGTTTTGTTATATATATAAAATAGGCTTACGCTTGATCACAACGCGCCTGATGGTAAACACCATTGCAGTCTAAGATGGAACGCGCTTGCCTAAAAGAAACCGGTTCACTCTCGACTTGAAGACCGCAAGATTATAGTTCATGGGGAACAGGGATTCAGGCAGAGAGTTCCACAGCTTGGCCGTTCGCATTATGTATGTAGAAGCAAAACGCTTAGTACGAGTTTTCGGCACTTCAACTGTGAACCGGTGTCGCCTTGACGTTTCCCTGGTCGTCCGGTGGTAGAAGGGTGCTGGGGGAATTAGGTCGTGAAGTCCCAACGCACACTCCCCGAAATGTAACCTGTAGATTACCGAGAGACTTGCAACTTTAAGTCGATGCTCAAGGCTTTGCAATCTAGCTTTGCACAGTGAGTCATTGCCGATCAGCCTTTTGGCTCGGTCCTCGATAGCTTGCAACGCCTCAAGCTGGTATTTGGCCGATTCATCCTAAATGTGCGAACAGTACTCCTTATTACAAAATAATTGGCTTCATAGAACTTATACCATTGTCCTTAAAATAAAATTGCCGATAAAAAATAAGCTCTCAGGTAAGCTGTAAGTACTTTACAGCGCTCTATCACATGGTCTCTATTAACGTTCGCATGACTGTTAGGGTGCGGACACGGGTATTTTGGATAGCGATTTTTTAAAATCTATTTTCGGTAGACACGGATATGTATAGGTGTATTGAGATTTTTAAGTCTAATTTCTTTAAAGAGGCTCGGGAAATTGTATCTACAACTAGTGGCCTCTTCACTAGAATACGTCAACTATATCGCCTACCAAGCATGTCGTAAGAGTCGTCTCAGGAACTCAGAGGCATATGTGATGTGGCTGGTCTTCGCAAGTTGACCCTTGGGTGTTTTGCGTAGCAACTCAAGAGCATCCCAAAAACCATGAGCTAGCAATCTGTCACTGATGTTTTAGCCCTTTATGTTTTATCTCCTCGTAATACTGCTACCCAATATTATAATTTTTTTAAATTCAGTTTATCCAATAATATGACAGTAAAATTGTTGATGTAAAATCTTTGTCAAAATACATAACATGATTTTTTAAATAAAAGCGAAATCGCTATCTCTCAAGCAACATAACCTCGCCCTTACTGAGACAGCGCCGGGTATCTAGTTATTTTGTATCGCAGAAAAATGCAACTTGTTCTCTACAGGCTGCTCCGGGCGTGTACAGGGTGATCTCGTTTATACAGCGTGCTCTAAACTTAGATAAATGGATGTTTTATCTTGATTGTAGAATAAAAGGAATAGTAGTGTTTGAATAATGTACTTTAAAAATAATACGACTGATGTTAGCTAAATGGTTTAGACGTGTGTCTTCCAGTTGTAGGGCGCAGGTTCGATCCCAGTCACGTGCCTGTTCCATTAAATCGCTACATATTTAATTATTTTATTTATTATAATTATTATATTATAAAATATAAAACAAAGTCGCTTCCCGCTGTCTGTCCCTATGTATGCTTAGATCTTTGAAACTACATAACCGATTTTGATATAGTTTTCAAAATAGATAGAGTGATTCAAGAGAAATGTTTATATGGATAGCTAGGAACCCGCCCCGGCTTCACACGGGTGCAATGCCCCCTCACGCGGACGAAGTCGTGGGCGGCCGCTAGTATGAAATAATTAAGAAATGCAGTGACTTATACAACAGAGGTAATGTGTTTTAGTCAGCACCCTGTATAAATTATCTGTACCTATAAAATATATAAAAGTAATCCCTAAAAAAGGGAAAAAATTGAATCTGCTTCAAATATTAAGCCTGACTTTATTAATTGAAACGAGTATTTTTACTCGGATTATCTTCGAACTGGAGTGGACTAGGCGTGGAGTTTTTTTCATTGTTTTGTTTTTAGATATATACGGTTGTATTCTCAAAACTTACAGCCTAATGATCTTGCAGTGTTGGCTACGAAATTACACACAAAAACCGCCTGCGCAGCATAGTGACTATGAGCAAACCCCCCTGTGGCAGTAGCCTTGTGGCGTGCCCTGGGGGAGGCCTACATCCAGCAATGGACTGCAATAGGCTGAAGACGAAGACACTACATCGTGTACGTGTTTTCTAACATAAAACTTTCTTTCTTCCAGACCATGCCTCAGCAATAGTCGGCAGCACAGCCCGTCTCCGATGCCAGATCGACGCGAAGTCCTGCGGCGTGATGCACAGCATCAAGTGGTATAGAGCTGACAGCAGGGTCTACGTGTACTCCGCTGCTAAGGACTCGGCCATTAATCGTCCGGAAGGGGAGATGATGGACAGGTAAGAGAAGAATATCTACCTATATACGAATAATAATATTGTAAATCTGAAAAGTGTGTTTGTTTGAATGCGCTTATCTCAGAAACTACTGGTCCAAATTGATAAATTCTTCCAGTATTAGATAGCCCATTTATTGAAGAAGGCTATAGGCTAAATAGCTTTGCAGTGGTGCAATGCTCTTACGCGGACGAAGTCGTGGGCGGCCGCTAGTAACTAATATGACGATCGCCACCCCTCTGACAGCGTGAACGCTTATGCGTACTAACTACACCAATCGGTGATCAATGATATAATTTAGCAGATAATTTTATACCAATTCTTTGAGCTACTTCGTTGGCCATGTTACTAACATAGTGTATTCGTCGTAGTAAGCTACGAAGTGCTACGACGTTTTGCTGCGAGGCGTAGCAAGTACACAAAGTATGTATACATGCGCACATGTATTTGCGTTACAATTTAGATCGTGTTTTTATAATTTGTATAGTTTAAGTTGCATGGAATTTAATGTGTAGTGTGTGACAAATAAATAAATAAATAAATAAGTGATTTATCAAACTTTAATTAGTTACATCTTTCAAGATAGCAGATCATTATAATAATATTTAAAAAAGCAGACATGCAGATAACTGAAATGAGCGCAAACAAAATTATGTGCTTACATTTAAAACTACGAAAATATCTATATAATTGTGTACATTGTGCTGAATAACGTAGGTACAGACAGACGTAAATGACACACAGTCCGGGCAGGTGGAATTTTAACTTTAACAACTTTACGGAAAAGTGTAGTTTTATATACTTCAAACGGTCTTATCAACACACATTGAGCATAATCCGAGTGTACTTCTTAATCTCACACTAAAGTCTGAGTAAACTCGGAGTAAAGTAAGTCCATGAAATAAATATTTATGTACGCATGTTGAAGAAAGTTTGGATTGAATTTTTTAAATAATAAATTTTTGAGAACATTAAAATAATTAGAAATTCATACTAGGACTAAAAATAACTATAAACTGAACATAGATAGTGTCTATCTATCAATCTAAGATAGAATTTTAAAATTAATTTTAGTAAAATACTTTGTAACACTGATTATTTGTCGAAAATGTCACTCGACAGTGGAAAGGCAAGAACGCTGAACCCCCATTATAGTCGGAAATAATTTTTAATTAGGCTTTATTTCCAACTCACAGACAGACAGTTCGCTTTATAATGCAAATGCATTCTTCGAATGTGTTCTAAACACGGTTAATAATGCAATGCGACTGCAATACTGCATACCGACTGCATTTGGACTGCATTTCTGTTTGAATATCGCGTCTAAGTGCTAAATGTAACAAAGACGAAAAACGGTTAAGTTCGAGTCGGACTCGCTCATGTTAGGTTCCGTAGGCTAGTTAATGTACGTTAAAAAGTCCAACAGAAATTCTACTACCTTGCATACTCGTTTCACTTACGACATTACGACATCTCTAAATGTACTCGTATGCGTACACACATAAATAGACGCTCAACAGAACAAGCTATCTTAAACGTTAAGGTAGTTATGAAGCACTTATATAACCTTTATTGTACCTACTCAAAAACAACACCTAGCCAAATTAGTATAATTGATTTAGAGCTTATATGTAGTTTGTATGAATTATCTATGAGATTACCAATCGCACATCGTTCAATTTTGTCGTCGATAGCTTATAATTGTAATCTACAACTACAACATATATTGTATCGGTAAAACACAAAAATGTTCGGAACGAACCCGTGTCACAGGCTGGGCCAATCAGAGCACGTTATCGTGCCATGTTTCTAAACCGAGCCAATAGAGGGCGCTAGGCTCCATGGCGCAAAATTTAAAAGTTTTTATTTCGGCGGCATTCCGCCATTACGTTTTTTTTTCTTGTTGAACTAGTCCTGTTGGAAACGTTAAAACTTTTTCCATCCTATCGTACCTACCTATACAATTTGTGTCAAAACGTCCGCCACCCGCGCACAAATCGAACTTTAATAAAGAAAACTTAACCTGTGAAGTGCAAGTGAAGTGACTACCACATCCAACCACAAGTGAAGCGTACGCTAGCAGCCGAACTCCAACCCTCAGCATCCATCACCAGGTAAGGTTTGGAACATTGTGCTGATAGCCTACCCTTGTAACCAGTGTTCGTTCTACATTTACCCGACTGCGTTACATTTTTTGGTGCCGAAACCAGGGATTTTTAGATAACCGTACCGTACCTACCTACCTGCACTTGCCACTTCAAAATCGTCAAGGTTTTCCGTTCATAATCGTGCTTACATCAATATTACAAGGCATCTAACGTAATTATAACGGTTTGTAATTATTGATAAAGCAATTCACCTATCTATCTACCAAGTATTCATGCTTTCAAGTTGCTAGGATTTCATGTTAATTATTATATTATTATAATTGTTTCTTTATATAAATAAAGGATTGTATGATCTTACCACAACAAAATTATCAATAATAAATAAGCAAACATAAATAGAATTAACCAGTTCAGTTACTTATATAACTAGTTTATTTTCTTATATTTGTGTATGTGTAGTGAACTTTGTTTTTATAGTATAAAACCAATTGTTTTATGTGAATGCAACCTGTCTGTACATCTACCTCATATTCAAATTTGTTCATTGTTGTACTAGTTTACTTTCCGAGGCTATCTTACATAGTAAATTGAGTTATTGTTGTTGTGTTTATTTGTATCATAGGCAAGTTACTAATTGTTTGTGTGCCCATCTGAATTTATTTCTGTGTTCTAGTTCTTATTTTTTATTTCTTTGTTCATGATGGCATATGCATTACGGCATAAAGGCTCTGGTCATAAGGTTAAGGCCAAACTGTCTGAGGTTGAAGACAGTGAAAGTCATTCCATAAAGGATATTCCAACGTTGAGAAGAAAACGTACTGTTGCATTCAACCGGTTGACAAAAGCTGCACATATAGGCAAATTAATTCAAAATGATCCTTCACAATTAGAATTGTTTTTAGCATATTGTCGTGAGTTACCTAACATTGCACTTAGTTTTGAAGAAGCACATTATACCCTGATGGCCCTTCTTAGTGCAGCTGATGATGATGATGATGGTATGCAGGAGAAATTTGATACCATGTATTTTGAAATAATGGCTCTCCAGTCTAGATACAGCTCATCAGACTCAGAGTTGTCAAACCAACCAAAGGGTCATTCTACTAATGTTAGATTGCCTAAAATAACACTACCAAAATTCTCCGGTAATATCAAAGAATGGCCTGAGTTTATTGCAATCTACAATTCTCTTATTCATGAGTCATTGTCGCTTAGTGATATTGAGAAGTTTCATTATTTATCGTCGGTTTTACATGGTGAAGCTCACAATATTTTGCGTACATTTCCCCTCACTGGTGAATATTACCGTGATGCATATACCACACTCGTTGCTCGTTTTGAAAACAGCCGCGACCTGGCATTCACCTGTTGGCGGGATATTCTGCAAGTGACCTTTAAGGTAAATAATGCTCATGATTTCCGTCAATCGTTGGACAGGATTGATGAAAATCTCATTGTTTTGAAAAGATTAAACTTACCAACAAATCATTGGGATTTTATATTATGTTATCATATTTTGTCAAAGCTGGATGTCAATCTTCGTCGGGAATTCGATGAAAAGCACACCTCACCTATGCCCAAATATAAGGAGCTTAACGCCTTTTTGCAGTCCAAATGTGAGGCTATGCTTCGAGATACCCATTTCGTCGACTCCAAACAGCCTGTATCGAGTCATCACCGTGAGTATACCAAGACATCCCTTTCACAGCCTTCACCGAAGCGCAGCATCGTTGCATCTCACTCTCTCCTAGTGGCACCTTCCTCAACACCTACACCTTCATCAACCCGTAACGTCAACGTGAGGAAGGCGAGGCCAATCGGACCACAAGTAGCAAATATTGTTGGCAACGATGGGCCTTCGCACAATAAGGCAAGTGGGATCGAAGCTACTAAGCCGATTCGGAAGTGCTCTTTCTGTGGGGATAATCATAGTATTGTCACATGCACATCGTTTGCAGCGAAATCTTTGGAAGAACGATTATCGATCGCATCCGAACGTCGATGGTGTTATACTGTTTAAATTCGTCACATCAGCGACAACAGTGTGCGTCCATTTTTAGTTGCCAAAAATGTGGACGTAAACATCACACCTTATTGCACCCACACAAACCAGCTGACAGCTCCGATCCGGCGGCAGCTGCGGTTACTTTAGTTTCAAAGGAAAATTTTCTAAGGGCGGATGCTTCTCCCACGTCCACGGTTCTGCTTGCAACTGCTCTCATACAGGTCAAGGATTCAGAAGGCGAATTTCAAACGTTTCGTGCCCTTTTCGACACCGGAAGCCAAAACAACTTCATAACCGAAGATGCTATGCATCGTCTTAAGTTAAAACCAACAGCATCTGCTATCAGCGTTAACGGCCTGGGGGGATCTACAGCTCCAATTTTAGGAATGATAAATTGTGACGTCGGCACAGATAATGACGTAAAGTTCAACCTGGATTTGCAGGTCTTACCTAAAATATGTGGGGATCAGCCAATCACAAAATTAACCACGTGCGACTGGTCTCATATCAATTCGCTACAACTAGCAGATCCTGGGTTTGACGTCCCGAGCCCCATCGATATCCTTTTAGGTGCAGATGTTTTTGCTGACTCTCTTCTCACCCAACGCATCAAGGGCAACGCAACGCAACCTCGTGCATTCAACTCGGTGTTTGGATGGCTCTTACTCGGAAAAACACCTATAGCTACTGCAAGTGTGGCACTATTAGGTGCTGATCAGTATAGTCGTGACGAAGGCCTTTCTCGTATCGTGCAAAAATTTTGGGAACTCGACAGCATTCCACAATCTCGCAATATATCTCCCAGTGACCAGTTGTGTGAGGATAAATTTCGTAACGAACATCTTCGCGATGAAACAGGTCGGTATGTCGTAGCACTTCCATTTAAGGAAAATTCGGAGCCCGTTTTTGAAGGTTCTCGTGATCTTGCTCTCAGGCGTTTCCATGCCATCGAACGTAGACTTTCTCGAGATCCTAATCTGCACCATCAGTATGTTGAATTTATGAATGATTATATGCAATGTGGTCACATGTCACCGGTAACTGCCAAGAGAATGCATGAAGGGAAGTATTATATTCCACATCATTGTATTGTTCGTCCAGACAGTGCCACCACAAAATTGCGTGTGGTTTTCGATGCATCCGCGAAAGATCGAAATTCTAAATCTTTAAATGATACTCTCTTAACAGGACCGAAGTTGCAATCTAACATCGTAGATATTCTATTGCGATTTCGAGAACATGCAGTCGTATTCATGGCGGATGTGAAACAAATGTATCGTCAAATTAACGTAATACCTGCCCATCGTGAGTATCAGCGAATTCTCTGGAGAGCGAACTCACAGGAACCTCTTCAAGAATACGAGTTGAATACCGTCACGTATGGTGTCTCTTCCGCCCCATTTCTAGCGTGTCGCATGATGCAGCAATTGGCGATCGATGAAGGTGATGCCTTCCCGTTGGCAAAAAAGGTACTTACAACCGACATTTATGTGGATGATGTAGTTACTGGTAACAGATCACTACTAGAAGCACAAAGGGCAAAATCACAAGTCATAGCACTTTTTAAACGTGGACATCTGGAATTGAGGAAATGGGCTAGTAACATACCTGAACTCTTATCGGATTTGTCTCCAAGTGATTGTCTGACAGAGGCAATATCGTTTGACGATAGTGAAAATACCTCGATCAAGGTTCTTGGTCTGAAATGGGAACCATCGTCCGATTGTTTTGTTTTTAACGTTCAACCATCTAATCAACCGTGTACCAAACGTACCATTCTCAGCGAGTTAGCACGAATCTTTGATCCACTAGGATTTTTATCACCACTTACCATTTCTATTAAATGTTTAATTCAAAAACTTTGGATCTTGGGCGCCGCTTGGGATGCATTACCGCCAGAAGAAGTTATATCTATCTGGAATGAATATCTGCAGCAAGTGTCTGTCCTTCGTAGTCTTAAGATACCTAGACGTATAACAAATACCACTTTCCAATCATATGAGTTACACGGTTTTGCGGACAGTTCTCAAATCGCTTACGGAGCTGCCGTATACCTGCGTATTGTAGAACGTGATGGCTCCACACACGTAATTCTTGTTTGTGCTAAAGCTCGTGTGGCCCCTTTAAAAAGTTTATCTATACCTCGTTTAGAACTGTGCGCGGCAGTATTACTAGCGGATCTCATACAGTTTGCCAAAAACACATTACGTATCCCTATTGAGTCCATGACGCTTTGGACCGATTCGAGCGTTGTTCTTTCGTGGTTGCAATCTCATTCGTCTAGATGGACTACTTTCGTCGCCAACCGTGTCAGTCACATTCATGAGATTGCGTCAACTGAAAAATGGCGTCATGTACCATCGGCAGATAATCCCGCAGATATATGTTCTCGTGGTCAAATGCCAAAAGATTTAGTCCATAACTCGTTATGGTGGGCGGGACCGGAGTGGTTGTCTAAACCGTCGCATTTCTGGCCTGACACTCTACCAAGTTTCCCTACGGACAATGTGGTGTTAGAGGAACGCCACAAGACAACTTTGGTGACGGATTTCGTGGCGGTACATAATGTACATATCGTAGATCGCTTGCTTGAAAGATTCTCATCGTTCGATAAAATAACTCGTATTATATCGTATGTCCTCCGATTTATCACCAAACAAAGGCCAGAAGGTTATTTCATTAGTGAAGAAGAACGTCATCGTGCAATAACCCGCATCGTAGCGCACGTTCAGAGTAGTCATTTTGCAAAAGAGATATCTCAGTTGAAATCTGAACAACCCTTGCAGAAATCGTTTCGCAAACTCAATCCTTTTCTGGGCACCGAGGGTATTCTTAGAGTGGGAGGTCGAATTTCTCGCTCAGGTTTAGAATTCGAACATAAACATCCGGCTTTGTTACCATCCAGCAGTCCTCTCACTTCATCTGTAATCGATAGTATCCATCGTAATTTTTGTCATCCGGGCCTTAATACCACGCAGTACTTGATTTTGCAACAGTTTTGGATTTTATCAGCAAAACGTGTCATTAGACATCATCTCTCCAAATGTATTCGTTGTCATCGTCTTCATCCTCAACCGTTGCAACCTTTCATGAGCGATCTTCCGTCTTTTCGCGTTAACCAGGCCAAACCATTTTCAATTGTAGGCGTTGATTTTGGTGGCCCATTCAAAATCAAACTGGGTTCTCATCGTGGTGCAAAATTGGATAAAGCATATTTATGTCTATTTGTGTACCTTAGCACCAAAGCTGTG
This sequence comes from Carposina sasakii, assembly GCA_014607495.2. NCBI lineage: Eukaryota > Metazoa > Arthropoda > Insecta > Lepidoptera > Carposinidae > Carposina > Carposina sasakii. The sequence continues at coordinate 7,889,503 of CP053175.1, read as the reverse complement.
CACCTAGAAGTTGTCTCAACCTTATCCACTGAGGGTTTCATTGCTGCCTTGCGTAGATTTATCTCACGACGTGGTCGATGCAACGTTATACACTCTGATTGCGGTACGAATTTCGTAGGAGCACATAACCAATTATCATTATTGATGAAAGACGCTTGTAATTCTGAACGTGTTGAATTCAAATTTAACCCTCCTTCTGCCCCACATTTCGGTGGAGTGTGGGAAATCCAAATTAAGGCTGCAAAAACTCATTTGTATCGTGTCATAGGTGACCAAACGTTAACATTTGAGGAACTTTACACTTTGTTTACTCAAATCGAAGCGGTATTGAATTCACGTCCGTTATGCCCGTTGAGTTCTGATCCTAACGATCTATCCGTCTTAACACCAGGGCATTTTTTAACATTGGAGCCCTTAACTTCTTTGCCGGAAACTGATTTCACCGAGACACGGATAAACCGTCTGAATCGATGGCAGCTAATACAATCCTTTCAGCAACGATTTTGGACACGTTGGAAGCAAGAATATTTACATTCTTTAACACAACGCATGAAGTGGACTAACAATTGTCACCTGAAGTTAGATGCCTTAGTTTTGATCAAGGACGATGTTCGTCCACCATTGCAGTGGTCATTAGGTCGGGTAGTAGAGCTTCATCCGGGTCCAGACGGGGTGGTTAGAGTGGCAAGTGTACGGACCGCGACTAACATACTCAAACGCCCATTAGTAAAGTTGTGTCCCTTACCTAGTGATTAGTTAATTTGTTATTTGTTAAAAGTAATATTATTATTTCTTTCTTAGTATTAATTTTTGTATTAACGTACTTACCTATTGGCGCATCCAATAGGCTTTAGCTTGTAAATTTTTTTTGGTCCTTCGAGCCAGATTTTTATTTAGTCTAGAAAATACCATATGTATTTTGGTGGGCGGTATGTATCGGTAAAACACAAAAATGTTCGGAACGAACCCGTGTCACAGGCTGGGCCAATCAGAGCACGTTATCGTGCCATGTTTCTAAACCGAGCCAATAGAGGGCGCTAGGCTCCATGGCGCAAAATTTAAAAGTTTTTATTTCGGCGGCATTCCGCCATTACGTTTTTTTTTCTTGTTGAACTAGTCCTGTTGGAAACGTTAAAACTTTTTCCATCCTATCGTACCTACCTATACAATTTGTGTCAAAACGTCCGCCACCCGCGCACAAATCGAACTTTAATAAAGAAAACTTAACCTGTGAAGTGCAAGTGAAGTGACTACCACATCCAACCACAAGTGAAGCGTACGCTAGCAGCCGAACTCCAACCCTCAGCATCCATCACCAGGTAAGGTTTGGAACATTGTGCTGATAGCCTACCCTTGTAACCAGTGTTCGTTCTACATTTACCCGACTGCGTTACATATACAGGGTGTTTTTTTGTGGCCACCTTTAACGAAGGGTACGTACTCTATACATGAAATAAAGTAAGTTTATGCCAAAAAAAATGCTGGGAAAATTTTTTTTTTAAATTCCTTGGTCGTGCGAAATTTATAGTGTCTAGTGTTTATGTTAGTTTTTTTATAGACAGATATTAATTATTTTTCGTGAAAAAATCCTGCTACGCGCATCTATGTGCATTTATGCAGAAAAACGCAGTCTATTTACTCAACTTTGGACCCTAATATTTTGGAAACCAGACACTTCCCAGGTATGCTTCCATGGAGAAAAATGATCGTGACGATGAGGAGATTCCGTAGTTTTCGAGAACGTTGACGACCAAAAATCACCCTGTATATTTTGTAGAAGTAAAGTGAATATGTGTCCAGCTTCTAAACTTTGAGAAACATTGTAAAACGGTTCACAGAATACATTTACCCACCAAGTTTCATTTATGTAGTGTTAACTTTGGGTCCTAATGATAGACATGAATCTATAAGGGTTTCGTTATTTGCCATTTAGTTACGGAACCCTAATAGACGAAAAATAACAAAAACTTCACGTGTCCCGACATTCAATTAAATTACTACGATAAATAACATATATTTGTAGCAATTTAAGCCGTATTCCATTAGGATAGAAAGCAATAGGCTCGTACAGCTAAGTTGGTTACGCTGACATTTGTTGGGAATCTAATAGAATGTACAATGATGTTACAAATGGAGTTCGAATTTGGTATCGTTTTTGAATTTCTATAAAGCAATTGCTATGTTCTATGACTGTATTGAAATTATACATAGCTTGAAATTTTATTATAAATTTACTGATTATTTTCATCCCTTATATTCCACGTATATGCCTATGCAAAGTAATACTGGCAATTTATTTTTAATCCTACTAATATTATAAACGCAAAAGTTTGTGAGTATGGATGTATGGATGTTTGTTACTCTTTCACGTAAAAACGGCTGGAGCGATTTTAATAAAATTTAGTATGGAGTTAGCTGATACCCCGGATTAACACATAGGCTACTTTTTATCACGGGAAATTATTTTTATTCCGGATAATTTCGACATTTTGTTTTTTCTGCAGTCCACGCGGACTAAGTCGCTGGCGTCCACTAGTAGACTATATTTTATATAAGAATTTATCTCTATTGAGGGATCGCCCGCCACCGGGCCCTATACCCTCCGCTGACCCTCGGATCTGCCTACTCATGATCACGAACACAAGACACTACAGTCGCAACGAGAAGCCAGATCCAAGCACCTAGCATGCAACCATAAATACATAGCTGCTAATCCGAAAACCAATTAAAACTTTAATCGACATATGTTTCGCCAACACCCGTGGCATCATCAGAATTTATCTTATAAAATATACTTTCTATGTATAGTAGACTCCCGTGACTCCGTCCGCCTGGACTGTAGAAAAAACAAAATGTCGAAATTATCCGGTCGATAATATTTTCCCGGAATAAAATGTAGCCTTTGTCCTTTTTCTCAGCTCTAGACTACCTAGTGTACCAAAATTTCATTCAATATGGTTCACTAGTGAAAGCCAGACAGGCAGACAGAGTTACGAGTACTTTCGCATTAAAAATATTAGTAAGGATTGATCTCCATAGCGATTGACATCTACAATACCAACCTAATAATCACGATAGGATTTATTTAACAGTTGTAATGGGATAGACGGGAATACCATTGTATGTACTTACACGGCTGATTGGTGTAGTTGGTAGTGGCCCTGCCTGCGACGCCATAGGTCCTGGGTTCGAATCCCGGTAGGTGCAAACATTGATATGATGAATATTGATGTTTGTTTCCGAGTCATGGATGTTTCTATACTTATCTATGTATTTATATACCGTTGCTTAGTACCCACGACACAAGACCTTAGGGATCTTAATGTGGGACTAGGTCAATGTATTGTGAAGTGTGTGAATATTTATTTATTTATAAATATATGGCTGTTTTCGAAATGGAAAGCGCAGGGTCATAGAAAAGATCCCACAGTCATGCTTAGCATAGCGGGGATAGATGTGATCAGTTATAAGTTGCTAGCGAGATTGTTATTTTTGGTTGTAAGAAATATGGTTTAAAATATAAATTCTCCGTAATAACGCAGCCGTATTTTTAATCTCACCATCTACCTTCCTTATGGGTCATATTAAAATACAATTTAAATAAACGTTATTATTAGACTAACGACCGTCCACGACTTTGGGCATTTACGAAAATCCTTTCTCATTTAAATTGCCTAAGTAATATAAACAGGTTCCCACGCCCTGTGCCTTATCTGTCAGTTACTTAATAATTAAAGAGTCATATAATTAGGTAAGAGTATGTATTAAAACGGGTTCTCGAATGGAGACCGCGCCTCGGCAAACGTAGCGTTGGGCGCCCTCCGGTCAGATGGACCGATGACTTAAAGAGGACGGCTGGTAGTGACTGGAAGGCAAAAAAGGGAGATCGAGCCATGTGGCGTACTTTGGGGGAGGCCTACGTCCAGCAGTGGACTGCAATAGGCTGACGAAGACGACGATGTATTGAAAATTAGATTTTACGTGATAGCAAAAAAAGCCGGCGAATTTTCTATTTTCTTAATATAATTCCCATGGGATATTTGTAAAACATCATTAAATATTTTAGGTGTAAATGTGTTCGACTAAAATCTTAGAACCCAAAGTCAACCTCACCAGTCCGTGGTTCATCCTGCTGTTTAACGGACGAGGCTCTGACGCTAAATAGCCTATAATACCTTTATAGAATGGCACGGTAACATTTCCTATTGGATTTGTTACCGTCGCTAAATTGTTGTATTTGTGCCAAAAAACGGCGGTAGGCTCACCCCTTCCCACCCCAATCCCAACAATGCCTGTATGTATTAACAGGTATTGATTAATAATAAAATAGTCAGCGAGTTTCATTAACTCTTTCCTAAATATCATTCCCGTAAGATATCCCTTAAACATTTTAAAATATAAAAGATTTCACGTAGGTAGTACTTACAATTAAAAACCAACTCGAATCATTTCAAAAAAGCTTAAACTCTATCGAGTTTCCAATAATAACTTAAAATGCCTAATAAAGGACTTCACAACTGAAATACATAAAGTATTTAAGGACAAGTTCCTATTTTTTAGCAGCTAGTCTAGACTATAACAGCCGCTTATACATAAATTATGTCCCCACCTTTAAATCACTTCGATCCTAAAATAGAACGACTTACGGTCTTACTAGGAAGGGCGGAATTAGTGGAAAATATTAAATATAGGTTTAAATTTCCACTATACCTGCATAGGAAGGCGAGACATGCGTTGTTAATGTTTGAAACATGTATGAAAAGTATTTATTCAAGATAATGATGAAATTATTGTTTTCTGGTGCCTTTCGTTCACATTGTTTTTTATTTCTCCTCTCAAATTTTGATTGAGCAATTAACACTGTCAAAACTGAAATATTGCGACTTTCTAATTTTATTTTTATTTTTTTATTTTTAGGTTAGGTTAGGTTATTCGCGGAAATATGTACGAGTATAAGAGATTTCATCGTATCGGGAGGTGGGCAGCAGAGCCTCCCGTGTTGACAACATAGTCCAAAATACAAACTGCGGTCACCAACCCGCCTGCCCAGCGTGGCGACTATGGGCAAATACCCCCCACGGCAGTCTTGTGGCGTGCCCTGGGGGAGGCCTACGTCCAGCAGTGGACTGCAATAGGCTGATGATGATGAATCCTGTTTCCTACTATATTATAAACCTAATAGCTTGTGATGTATATATGTAAAATTTCAAGAAGATTAGTTTAGTAAATATAGCGTGAAGGGATAACAAACAAACAAACAAATAAACTTACTTTTGCGTTTATACTATTAGTAAGGATGTAAAAGTTTGCGAATTTGTACGGATACTTGTTACATTTTCGCGCAAAAACTATCGAATGGATTACAATGAAACTTGGCAGTTATATAGCTTATACATCTGAATAAAATATCCGCTATAACATACAGTCACGCGACCGAAGTTGCGGGGATAAAATAACTTTCCTAATAATACGAAAACTAAAGTTAATACACTTAAACAAAATTAAGAAATTTATATATAACCATATATTTATACAGGGTCATTTTTGGTCGTCAATGTTCCCGAAAACTACGGAATCTTCTCATCATCACGATCATTTTTCTCCATGGAAGCATACCTGGGAAGTGTCTGGTTTCCAAAATATTAGGGTCCAAAGTTGAGTAAATAGACTGCGTTTTTCTGCATAAATGCACATAGACGCGCGTAGCAAGATTTTTTTACGAGAAATAATTAATATCTGTCTATAAAAAAACTAACATAAACACTAGACACTATAAATTTCGCCAGATCAAGTAATTTAAAAAAATTATTGAAAAAAAAAATCCCAGCATTTTTTTGGCATAAACTTACTTTATTTGATGTATAGAGTACGTACCCTTCGTTAAAGGTGGCCACAAAAAAACACCCTGTATATATGGTTATATTCTAGAAACAAAGTAAACAGAACTGCGGAATCATAAACGATACCCTACGGTCATATTTGGTGTAGTAAGCTCTTGTGAAATATCAGTGACAAGATAGCTCATCGCCTGAGAGAACGCCCCTGAGTTCCTTAGTCGACTCTTACGACATGCACGGAAGAAGATGCAGCTGATGTATTCTAGTGAAGCCCAGTGCAGGTGACATACCTAAGACATTATTAAGTACAGTCCTGTGCTGATGGGAGGCTTCACTAGAATTGACGACCGATTGGTGTAGTTGGCAGTGGCCCTGCCTGCGACGCCATAGGTCCTGGGTTCGAATCCCGGTAGGTGCAAACATTGATATGATGAATATCGATGTTTGTTTCCGAGTCATGGATGTTTCTATACTTATCTATGTATTTATATACCGTTGCTTAGTACCCATGACACAAGACCTAAGGGATCTTAGTGTGGGACTAAGTTAATGTGTTGTGGAGTGTGGAAAAAAAAAATCGGCGTTCTCTCAGGCGATGAGCTACCTTGTCACTGATATTTCACAAGAGCTTACTACACCAAATATGACCGTAGGGTATCGTTTATGATTCCGCAGTTCTGTTTACTTTGTTTCTAGAATATAACCATATATACAGGGTGTTTTTTTGTGGCCACCTTTAACGAAGGGTACGTACTCTATACATCAAATAAAGTAAGTTTATGCCAAAAAAATGCTGGGATTTTTTTTTTCAATAATTTTTTTAAATTACTTGATCTGGCGAAATTTATAGTGTCTAGTGTTTATGTTAGTTTTTTTATAGACAGATATTAATTATTTCTCGTAAAAAAATCTTGCTACGCGCGTCTATGTGCATTTATGCAGAAAAACGCAGTCTATTTACTCAACTTTGGACCCTAATATTTTGGAAACCAGACACTTCCCAGGTATGCTTCCATGGAGAAAAATGATCGTGATGATGAGAAGATTCCGTAGTTTTCGGGAACATTGACGACCAAAAATGACCCTGTATAAATATATGGTTATATATAAATTTCTTAATTTTGTTTAAGTGTATTAACTTTAGTTTTCGTATTATTAGGAAAGTTATTTTATCCCCGCAACTTCGGTCGCGTGACTGTATGTTATAGCGGATATTTTATTCAGATGTATAAGCTATATAACTGCCAAGTTTCATTGTAATCCATTCGATAGTTTTTGCGCGAAAATGTAACAAGTATCCGTACAAATTCGCAAACTTTTACATCCTTACTAATAGTATAAACGCAAAAGTAAGTTTATTTGTTTGTTTGTTTGTTATCCCTTCACGCTATATTTACTAAACTAATCTTCTTGAAATTTTACATATATACATCACAAGCTATTAGGTTTATAATATAGTAGGAAACAGGATTCATCATCATCAGCCTATTGCAGTCCACTGCTGGACGTAGGCCTCCCCCAGGGCACGCCACAAGACTGCCGTGGGGGGTATTTGCCCATAGTCACCACGCTGGGCAGGCGGGTTGGTGACCGCAGTTTGTATTTTGGACTATGTTGTCAACACGGGAGGCTCTGCTGCCCACCTCCCGATACGATGAAATCTCTTATATTTCCGCGAATAACCTAACCTAACCTAAAATAAAAAAATAAAAATAAAATTAGAAAGTCGCAATATTTCAGTTTTGACAGTGTTAATTGCTCAATCAAAATTTGAGAGGAGAAATAAAAAACAATGTGAACGAAAGGCACCAGAAAACAATAATTTCATCATTATCTTGAATAAATACTTTTCAAACGTGTTTCAAACATTAACAACGCATGTCTCGCCTTCCTATGCAGGTATAGTGGAAATTTAAACCTATATTTAATATTTTCCACTAATTCCGCTCTTCCTAGTAAGACCGTAAGTCGTTCTATTTTAGGATCGAAGTGATTTAAAGATGGGGACATAATTTATGTATAAGCGGCTGTTATAGTCTAGACTAGCTGCTAAAAAATAGGAACTTGTCCTTAAATACTTTATGTATTTCAGTTGTGAAGTCCTTTATTAGGCATTTTAAGTTATTATTGGAAACTCGATAGAGTTTAAGCTTTTTTGAAATGATTCGAGTTGGTTTTTAATATAAGTACTACCTACGTGAAATGTTTTCTATTTTAAAATGTTTAAGGGATATCTTATGGGAATGATATTTAGGAAAGAGTTAATGAAACTCGCTGACTATTTTATTATTAATCAATACCTTTAAATACATACAGGCATTGTTGGGATTGGGGTGGGAAGTGGTGAGCCTACCGCCGTTTTTTGGCACAAATACAACAATTTAGCGACGGCAACAAATCCAATAGGAAATGTTACCGTGCCATTCTATAAAGGTATTATAGGCTATTTAGCGTCAGAGCCTCGTCCGTTAAACAGCAGGATGAACCACGGACTGGTGAGGTTGACTTTGGGTTCTAAGATTTTAGTCGAACACATTTACACCTAAAATATTTAATGATGTTTTACAAATATCCCATGGGAATTATATTAAGAAAATAGAAATTTCGCCCGATCAAAAAACTACAAAAAAAAAAACAAAAAAATTCACATTGTTTCCCAGCATTTTTTTATATGGCATAAACTTACTTTATTTGATGTATAAGAGTATAGCAGTTGTTAAGGGTGGCAACGAAAAAACATGCTGCACCTGTATACTTTAATAATTTTGTTTAATCAAAAATAAATTGTCTTCCAAATAATTAGATATTATTAACTTGTTTCAAGCCAGTTATTACATCAATAAGTAGCAGCAAAAGTTTCCATACACGTGACCGACCCACCCAACACGTAATAGTTAGCCGTAACATGGTTAGTTAGTAGTTTGTTAGTTAGTTAGTTAGTTATGCCCATGGAGCAAATACAGAGCAAATACCCCTTGTCGCGAATAGTCTACAGCTTCATCGTCATCATTCTGAGCCTTGAGAAGTCCATTGCTGAACATAGGCCTCCCTTAACAACCTCCATTCCGACTAGTCGGAAGCAGCCTGCATCCAACCGATGCCCGCGACCTTGGTTATGTCGTCCGTCCATCTTTTGGGAGGCCTTCCCACAATGCGTTTGCCGATACGTGGTATCCACTCTTGAACTTTCCGGCTCCATTGTCTTAGTAGTCTTCAGCTTATTGCAGTCTAATGCTGGACCCCAGGGCACACCACAAAGCTACTGCCATAGGGAGGCTTTTGCTCATAGTCATCATGCTGGGCAGGTGGGTTGGTGACTGCAGTCTGATTTTTGGACTATGTTGTCAGCACGGGAGACGTTGCTGCCCGCCTCCCGGAAACCCTTAATCGACTCGTACGATACCCACGGCAGGCATGGGGTGGTACGAATTCTACTCTGCCGGCACCACGCGGTATTACTACGAGTACACGGATTACGATCCTATGGCCGATTGGTGTAGTTGGTAGTGACCCTGCCTGCTCCGCGATAGGTCCTGGATTCGAATCCCGGTAGTTTCAAACATTGCTATGATGAATATCGATGTTTGTTTCCGAATCATACTTATCTAGTATTTTCATTTATATAGAATTACCTTACCTTTTGTTATTTTTTTACAGTCCACGCGGACATCTAGTATTGTTAAAGCAAATGTTGTTCGTACATCTCCATTTGGTATCTGCTCCGTGGTTATACTGGTTGAAAAGGGGGCCTTTAGCTGATTATAGAGATGCTATTACTTTATTACATGTTCCATTGAGTTTTCTTTTGAAGAAAATCGTTACAATTAAGTAAAACATATAACCAAGCTTCAAGTAGGTCACCAACCCGCCTGCCCAGCGTGGCGACTATGGGCTTAAACCCCCCGTGTGGCAGTAGCCGTGTGGCATGCATTGGGAGAGGTCTACCTCCAGCAGTAAACTGCAATAAGCTGATGTGGTGCGGTGCTTCACTGGAATACATCAGCTGCATCTCCTTCCGTGCATGCAGTAGGACTCGACTAAGGAACTCGGGTATTCTGTTAGGCGGGCGACAAGCTGGAAACTTGTTACTGATAATTTCCCTCTGATGAGAAAGAATTTCCTGAAATTTGCACGGATACGATAGTAATGAGAATGTTAAGTTTACACAGACGACATTGCAGGTCTAAGGTCTAGTATTCTTCTATTCTATTCTATTCTAAAAATCACGCCTCTTTCCTCGAGGGGTAGGCAGAGATCACGGATCTCCATTTGCTACGGTCCTGACACACTTCTTTCTGCCCTTATCTCATTACTTATGGTGTCGGCACAATATGGTTTCTTTCGATACTCATATTGCCAAAGTTTTGGCTTTTGTTTTTACGGCCGGCTGCCTGCCTGACGCCAACTCTTTTCGGGTGTAGCTAAGTAACATTTTTTTGGAAAATCCGTACATGAAATTAATTTAGTGGTCCAGGCCCGTGACTGGGATCGAACTCACGCCTTCTGACTGATAGGCGCACGTCTTTATTATTGGGATATCACCATTTTCCTAAATCAGTACCTTTTTTATAGAAATACATTAGAGCCTAACAAGGCCTATTCCAACAATTACAGTTTAAACTTTAACCGGCCGGTTAGCGCCCTAATTAGCCTACTTGAACATAATGGCGACCGTTTTAACCGTATATACCATTACGGGGTCGGAAAGTACGGTAACTATGCCTAATTTACACGAGGTGGATTAGATTCGGTACTGATTTTGGGGTTGATGGGGGTGTCCATAAAACCTTATGTTTCTTACAGTTTGACCCTAATGTACTGGGTGTCACAATAGGGGTATAAAAATAGCCCGCTGTAAAGAACTTTTAAGTACACCAATTTAAGTCTTGATATCATTATGTTCTTTTCTCACGCAGTCCATCCTACATTTCGAAGGCATTTCCTCTATATCCATCCATATTATAGTAACACGTTTTCTGTAGAATATGCGATTCATCAAGTCACTTTACATGCCCGTACCAAGAGAAACGGTTAATTTGGAACTCGCTGATGATAATGGATGGATAAGATACTTAGATATGTATGATAAATCTAATCTATATTAATCTAAAAAGTTCTTTTTTAACATTTAGGAACACGTATCTATATGTTCTTACTTTTTCTCTTCTGTTAAGCTAGTACCAAACAAATTTCATTCATTTCTTTCCCTACCATGTTCATTGTAGTCCTTTTCTCCAAAATTCCGGACTTCCCATTCGGAATTCCAGTATTCAGATCCCAAATTGAGGCAATTGAAGCCTATTGTTGCAGATAGCTCACTGACGATCCGAAGCTACACAATTAGTGCAGATGCAGGCAATTGTAGGCATTGAGTGGCCAGTCTGCGCTGCAGCTGCTTAATCTTTGACTGGATTGACGTTTGTGTTCTTTGCTGTTGTTTTTGCTGTGTAATTCGTATTTAAGTTTCATTTACACTTTTAATTTTTTTTTTGGGTTATACAAAAGTTTAATTTCACTAAATGTTTTACAGCTTATACTGATAAAAAAGATGATGAAAATATAAAAAAAAATATATTCAATTCTTGTTGAAACTATAATTGATACACGAATATGAACTACTCGTATGTATAGATTTAATAAAGTTTATATTAATTTGGCAGTTGAGTCTATCTACAGGTGTTTTTTCGTTGCCATCCTTAACGAAGGGTACGTACTCTATACATCAAATAAAGTATGTTTATGCCAAAAAAATGCTGGGAAACGATATAATTTTTTTGGATTTTTTTTTTTAATTACTTGATCGTGTGACATTTATAGTGTTCAGTGTTTATGCTAGTTATTGACAGACAAATATTAATTATTTCTCGTGAAAAATTTTGCTACACGCGTCTATGTGTATTTATGCAGAAAAACGCTGTCTATTTACTCAACTTTGGACCCTAATATCTTGGGAATCAAACACTTCCCAGGTGTGCTTCCATGGAGAAAAATGATCGTGATGATGAGGAGATTCCGTAGTTTTCGGAAACGTTGACGACCAAAAATCACACTGTATAATATACTCGTATTTCAACCAACACTGATCTGATTTATATCTTACTAGCTATTGATCGCGACTTCATCCGCGTGGACTACAAAATGTAGCATTTCTCCTTTGCTGTTTTCCGAATTATGTTTGCAAAATTTCAGAAAGATTGTTTGCGTAAATAAAACGTCAAGAGGTAACAAATAAACAAATTTATCGTTTTAATAAAATGTGAAAGTTAGTGAGAATGTTTAGATGGTTGTTATGCATTCACGCAAAAAACTACCAAATATCTTTTGATAACAGACGATAACATCGGTTGGCCGCATGGTGCCGGCAGAGTAGAATTCCTACCACCCCATGTCTGCCCGTTGGTATCGTACGAGGCGATTAAGGGTTTCCGGGAGGTGGGCAGCAGCGCCTCCCGTGTTGACAACATAGTCCAAAATACAAACTGCGGTCACCAACCCGCCTACCCAGCGTGGTGACTATGGGCAAATACCCCCCATGGCAGTCTTGTGGCGTATGAGGCTGATGATGATGACATATACTACATAACAATAACACATTAGTTCGAGTGGCACTTCTGTGAAAATTACCTACATAATCTATGTCAATGACCTATATTCGACACGTCAGTAAATTCTTGTTGCACATGATTGTCCCTCTCTCCGTGTTAGCATTTCAGTTCGATGATACCTCAACTATGACACATTATTGACGTATAGGCTATGATTCTCGCGTCGTCAGAACTTAACATAGAAACCACTTGGTATTGGTCACAATGTAAATTTGTAAAAAAAAATATGTTAAAATTCGTCACAGTATAATTTTTCTGAAGTAAATTCACCATAGTGCAATTATTTTAAAGTAAATACGTAAACACGTAATTTTTAATGCATGTGACTACTTTAAATATAAGGAGTTGTGACGAATTTACATTGAGACGAATGAACACTAATCCACCACGTGTCGACTTGTATTAAAAATGCTAGATATATTTATGATAAGGTCAAATTTGGTTTCTTCATCATCATTTACAGCCTTGGGAAGACCACTGTTGGACATAGACCTCCCCCAACAACCTCCACTTCGACCGGTCGGAAGTAGCCTGCATCCAACCGACGCCCGCAACCTTGGCCAGGTCATCCGTCCACCTCACGGGTGGCCTTCCCACGCTGCACTTGCCGATACGTGGTATCCACTCTAGAACTTTCCGACTCCACCGGCCATCAGTTCTTCGAGCTATGTGCCTCAGGGCTGTAAATGATGAAAATTATGATTATAGGAGATCTTTATCAACGCAATAGGACCCAAAACGATGATTTTTGGAATTTATGTCTATGATGATTTGTCTGTTTGTCTGTTCGTTTGTACACGCTAATCTCAGACACGGCTGAACCGATTTCGATGCAGTTTTCAGGAATATATTGTGATAGGTCCCACTTAATATATAGGCTATTTTTTATCCCGGGAAAATATTTTTATCCCGGATAATTTCGACATTTTGTTTTTCCTGTAGTCCACGCGGACGGGCGTCGCGGGCGTCCACTAGTTATAAAATAAGTACCTTATGCTAGTTTCAGCTTCCTTGGTCTATTCGTAATATTTGGGACTGTGCATTATCTGTCAGCCGAAAATGATGTCTGTGTGAGATCACGCCCCTGGGTTCCTTAGTCCACTCTTACGACATGCAGCTGATTCTAATGAAGCTCCGCATTGACAAATGTATCGATTATTTCTACCCATAATCTAACAGGATTCCCAGAAGCGCTGTCGATGTCGATCGATCGACGTCGAAGCGAAACGCAGACATTTCTGTCGAGTCTGCACTAATTGTGTTCCCCTGACAGCTCTAGTTGGCTTGAATGGCTATTAATAGCTATTACGAATAAATGGAGAACTAGACAATGAAGCAGTTGTAAAGTTTAATCTATTTTTGTACTTAGAGCTTAGAACGTTTTTAGATTATTCCGATCTGTCACCCTGCTTTGTCCTCTTAGGGGGGACAGTTGGGAAAAAAGTTTGAGAAGAAGTTGTAATGTTTTATATATGTACTTACTTGTATTTTGAGCTGATTTGGATTATTCCGATCTGTCACCCTGTATATTCGACTTAGGGAGACAGTTGAGAAAAAAGTTAGATCTGTCCCCTGTTTTCTTATAAATAGGGGATCGAAATAAACTTAACTTTTTTGATATGACCACCCCGTCCATCTCCGACCATATATTATTATATGTAGCGTTAAAAAATATATGAACAAAAAATATTATTTACAGAATCGCACAATAAACACAAAACTATTCCGTTAGTATTTTTATGTATATAAATTATGCTGATATCTAAACAACTTATGATACAAATGTTGTATTAGATTGATAAATTTATCACGATAATTATATTTTTCAATGCAGCCATTAATGAGGAGAAGTAGGCTTTAGAAAGTATTGGTATTGACCACAAGCTACGAGTAAAACAAAATACCGATACGATAAAACTACACTTGAATTAATTAAAACACCGCAGTACGTACGAGTATATATATATCTGAATACAGATATATCTGAAGGGCCCTGAAGTTAGTCGAGACTCGAGTAAATTAAATCACTGGTTGATTTAATTTAGTTTTATTTTAAATTCTTAAAGTCTTACGTGGTAAGGGCTGAGCCTTCTGTCACCTTTTGGGCACAACTCGCGATTGATTGGAGTAGTTGATTGTGACCCTGCGTTGTTTTGCGTTTGAATCCCGGTAGGTGCAAAATTAGAAAATGATGAATATCGATGTTTGTTTCCGAGTCATAGATGTTTCAACAATTATCTATGTATTTATATACCGTTGCTAAGTACCTGCGACACAAGACTATAGGGACCTTAGTGTGGGACTATATTAATATGTACTGGAAAGTGTTTACATTATATAAAAAATACTCAATCTAGCACAGGATTTTCTGACAACAAATTAGTACAAACCACATGGATAGATGGCGTTAGCGAATCTCTATCCCGAAATTCTGTTTTGTCATTGGTCACGTACAGGTGGAGGGGGGGAGGAGTTAGGTAGGAGATCCATCGCTCACACCATCTATTTTTGACAGTTATTTTAACTTGTTAGAAAATCCCTCATTAGGTATACATTTGTTACCATGAGAGTTTCACAACAGTTTCTCGTGTCCGTGTCTGCGCTGCAGTAATACTAACAAAGAACCATGGAGAAAGTACAAGGAAGATATGAAGAGCCTATCGTTTGTTTTTAGACAAAAGTGGCGCCACTGTCGCCTACGGTGGAACGCTGATCGTCGCCTCACTATTAATGAGTTCCATGTCAATTTTGATGAAGTGTAAAGCCATTCCTGTTCTCATGAGGGCTTAATTAGAATACTCAGCTGTATGCCTTTCCGTGTATGTCGTTCAGACTTGTCACAATTGACATCTATACACGTTAAGCTTGACTGTGGGTTCGCATTTACGATCTTCTAGTTCTGACTACCCTATTAAGTTTGATTTCACGTCAGAAATTTTGTAGGTAGTTTCCTCTAAGAGCAGATTTTTCCAAATGTCAGATAGTCTACCTGAAGAATAAAGTTGATGCTGTCTTTCTCTAAAACTTGATCATGATAGAGACAGCATTAACTTTATTCTCCAGATAGGCTATTTGTAGTTTGGAAAAATCGGCCGTTAGTGGGCTAACTTAGTCATTGATACTGCGTAGTCTATTATAAGCCGCGTGATGCCGGCAAAGTAGAGTTTGTACCCTGCCTGCGATGCGATTAAAGGTTTCCGGGAGGTGGGCAGCAGCGCCTCCCGTACAGACAACATAGTCAGAAAATCACACTGCGGTCACCAACCCGCCTGCCCAGCGTGGTGACTATGAGCAAATACCCCTCATCGCAGTCTTGTGGCGTGCCTTGGGGGAGGCCTACGTCCAGCAGTGGTCTGCAATAGGCTGATGATGATGATGATGATGAATATGAGCAGTTGATTATCGCAGCTCCTTTTTGTATCTGCTCCGTGTAGTACTTAGCAGTGATGTAGTGTAACTGCATCGAACTCGATTCTGTTTGTGTCTTTTTGTTATTTAAGATGAAACAACGTCTGTTCAAAGAATTCCGTTGGAGATTGTCGATTAAGCTAGATATAAATTTAACCAATACTAACCTATGTATTCCATTTTATAATCTATTTCTAGAAGACCTAGAAATAATATTAAGAACTGAAGAAGCAAGAGAATGTAGAACCAAGATTTAAAATTTTGATGTGTCACACCAAAATGTATTTCATTGTGCTGAGGGATTCAGCTTTGTTTACCGAGATTTGGCTAGTGTATAGCTATCGGGATGAAAAAATAACGTTGCCTAAAAACGTATTCTAAAAAAGATGGTAAATTCGTCGTCCGAGTTAATTGACCCGATAGCTCAGTTGGTTAGAGCGAAAGCAGGGTT
Organism: Carposina sasakii; assembly: GCA_014607495.2. Classification (NCBI taxonomy): domain Eukaryota; kingdom Metazoa; phylum Arthropoda; class Insecta; order Lepidoptera; family Carposinidae; genus Carposina; species Carposina sasakii. The sequence goes on along the minus strand of CP053175.1, from coordinate 7,873,202 downwards.
TGCTAGAGGTCGTGAGTTCAAATCTCGCTCGGGTGAAAAAAAAAAAGATTTAACGATTAATAATTTTCATAAATGTATTTCAGTGAAACTTGTCAGCTATATAGGTAACTAGCGGCCGACCACGACTTTGTCCGCGTGAGAGAGCATTACACCCATCTGCGTGAGAAAGCATTATGAGTTTCTATTGCTCTATGCTAGGAAAATATTTCTTGCATTTAAACAAACGTCAAATAAAAAAGTTATCTATTGCATTCCTATTACTTCTAATAAATAAGGAAAAACAATGACCTGCGCTGATGCAGTGAAGACCCACTAGAATACATCAGCTGCATCTCCTTCAGTGCGTGTCGTAAGAGTCGACTAAGGAACTAATAAGCGATCTCTCAGGTGGAGCTAGCAATTTTTCAGGTTTTCTACACCTGACCCAGTTATAGAGTGGCTATTGGATCTCGTTTGTGATGCTGCAGTTGTGGCCACCCCATTTTGAGGGGCCGTGTGTATATATACTGGGTGTAAAAAGACAACTTTGTTCTTTTAATACCTCGTATTCTTTGTAATATCACGATCATTTTTTTTCTATAGAAGCACCTCTGGGAAACCACGGGTTTCCATGATATTAAGGTCCAAAGTCACATTAATATTATTTTTATTTACATAAATCCATCTGAAATCGGTTAACAAACATTTTTTTCAAAGATACCATGTCAAAATGTTATAATGTTAGTTTTGTAGGTACATTTGTACTTTGAACATCAAACGAATACATTGCTTATAGACAATATTTTTTCATATTTTATTGTCGTTTCCCAGGGTTGGTTCCATAGAAAAAAATGATCGTAACCTTACAAAGAATACGAGGTATTAAAAAAACATCGTTGTCTTTTTACACCCTGTATGTATGTATGTTAAAAAATAACCACAGAACAGAGTAAACTTCAGCAGACAAATAAATATCTTGTTACGACCGATGCCACATGGGGTTTTATAATAAAAACTGCGTTCTTCTTTTATTTACAGCCTTTTATGACGTCATAAATATTACAAAGTACCGAATACACTGCGTCTACCTTATAAAGGAGAAATAATAATCAATATAGCCTGCGCAGTATGAACTAATCACTGACAAACAAAGAACGGCGACACTATTTTCTACAGGGTGTAACAAAAAGGGTATGTTAAGCGAAAAGCTATGTAAATAGCCCATTATTATTATTCAATTTTTTTAAATTTTTATGAAGACCCTATTTCCAAAATTTGAAACCTCGAAATCACATGTTTATTTTTCAAGATTGTATGAACATTCCTGAGTTGTTTAGGAATTGTCCATACTATGTATTTGGAAAAATGAACATGTGATTTCGAGTCTGAAATTTTGTGGGTAGGTTCCTTTTAGTGGGCTATTTACATAGCTTTTCGCTTAACATACCCTTTTTGTTACACCCTGTATAAAGGAGACTGCACCCATTCCATAGCTAGGTCAGATGCAGAAGATCATCGAGAAGTTATTTAGCTCATCTCCTGAGCGAACGCCCCTGCCCAAGTAGCATGACCTGCAAAACACGATATGTAAAATCGACATTCGACATTTAGCCTGTCAAATTACGATAAATATAGCCGCCATGTTGAATTTTGTATAGAGACGATACGATATCGTACGATATGATATCCACGATGTGTGGTCACGCTAGGGGGTTGAGTTCCTTAGTCGACTCTTACGACATGCACGGAAGGAGATGCAGCTGATGTATTCTAGTGATGTCTCGCATCAGTACAGGAAACACTTTTAAAGTTAGATTAACATTAAACTGCACCATTATTGCACTTAAAAACTTCAACTTGTAACACAAATTAAACCCTAATGCCTTCTACAAAAAGTTAAATATGGCTCAACAAAAAATATATCCGATTTAAAACTTAACAGCAACAACGGAAAATAAATCCTATATCTAAGCCGCTAAAGTCTGATTTCAAATAACAAATCTGTATTGGATTTAGATCAAGTTAATTAAGTACCGTGATATGTCGATTGTATCTTCGTAACTGGTTCGTTCAATGCATTTTGATACTAAACTCTAATGGAATAGCTTTCAATTTACCGTGGCAAAATTTATTCCGTACATCGACTAAGTATCGATAGTTTATGTAATTGAATTTTAAACTGAAGCTTTATAGAGATAGGGTTGTAATTTATATGGCAGTAAGTTTTCGATATATTAACATACATTTGTATTGTCTGTTTAATTGTTTTAATTGGGATCATGTAGAGTTCAAAGAGGTTTAATTTTAACTTGTTATATACCCTTGCTTTTCTCAGGTTACAATGTATCTAAAATCATTTATGTTAGACAAAAGATTTGATCATGATTGACTTTTATACAGGGTGTAACAGAAAGGGTATGTTAAGCGAAAAGCTGTATAAATAGCCCACTATAGAGAACCTATTTCCAAAATTTGAGACTCGAAATCGCATTTTTATTTTTCAAGATTGTATGAAAATTCCCAAGATATTTAAAAATTCTCCATACTATCGGGAAAAATAAACATATGATTTCTGATCTCAAATTTTGTGGATAGGTTCTCTATAGTGGGCTATTTACATAGCTTTTCGCTTAACATACCCTTTTTGTTACACCCTGTATACTGTACTCGCTATGCTAAGCGTGGCTGTACGATCTCCCTCATGATACTGCAGAACTGCTCTATTTCGGGAACACAATCGTGTATTAATGTATGCATGTTTTCTTTTATTCTTATTCCTTATTGCACATACACAAAAAGAAATATGGCATACAACATAAAAGAAGAGATGCATGTACAATGGCAAGCTTATCTCTATAAGAGATCTCTTCCAGCAAGCCAAGCAAGTAAAGAGAAACTACATAACTACGTGGTTTACTACGTACGTACTCTGCGTGATCGAATCAGAAATGAGGAGATCCGCAGACGTACAAAGATCACCGGTCCAGCAAGCTGAAGTGGCAATGGGTAGGGCACATAGCTCGAAGAACTGATGGCCGATGGAGTCGGAAAGTTCTAGAGTGGATACCACGTATCGACAAACGCAGCGTGGGAAGGCCACCCGCGAGGTGGGCGGACGACCTGGCCAAGGTCGCAAGCGTCGGTTTGATATAACTACATTGAAAAAAAAGGGAGAAACAAATGACAGCATATTCAAATACTGGATAGGTAGTGATCCTTCAGCTTTTCCCTAAATTTCTTTTCTTTCTTTAATACACATAAAATCCATAAAAAACAATCTTATCTAATAATTTACTTCCATCGAAACAAATAAAACTAAAGTGACCAAATATATACACTATATCTTATACACATACTACATTCAGATATTTATTTGTGAAAAGTGAATATTTTCTTAAATAAAATTCAACATCTAACATTTATTTATTTAAAGACCATCTCTCTATACTGAACAAGATTAGCGTCAAGAAACTTCCAAAGGAAACTGAATAACGGCTTTCATCTATTTTAAAATCCGAACAATATATTGTCAGAACCGTCCACTAAGATTTCAAACTTGGAAGTGAAATGTCGAATGTATCCGCTTTAATTCGGTATGAACCGGTTTGAGCTGGTTTAAACTGGATTTTTCCTGTTTCGCCTAGTTCAGTTTAGTTTTTTTTATGCAAATTTCGATAGATTTTAATTATTTTATATTCTTACTGTTTCAATATAAGGTATTATTATAAATGCAAAAGTAAGTTTGTAGGTTTGTTACCTCTTCACGCTTTATATGTATATGTCGTGGCCATATTGTTAAATTGTTAAATTGATCATTTCATGAAATGGTCGAGCATTTCATGAAGTGGTCGCATTTCATGAAGTGGCCAATTCAATTTGACCAGATCGTTAAATCGTCTACATTTCACGATTTTGTCATCCACGTTTGGCCAAATCGTATTAACAGGGTGTCCATAAAATCCGAATGTGGTAAGAGCTTATATAAATAATATATACCGTACACCATATATAAGTATACCATAAGGTATGATGGTATGATTTTTTTTGCTATTATTTATGTGATATTTTCACAATATAATATTTAAAAACATAAAAGACTTTACAAAAGCGATTCGCATCTGGCACATCGCCGGACGCTGCCTGGGAACGCTCGCTCCGCTCGCTCGGCTCGTGCGTCATTTGTCATAGTCTAACCTAACCTAACCTAACCTAACCTAACCTATCGTAATCTAAGGTTTTTGTTTAACAATATTATTATAAACCACCATTAAGTCTAATATACATTATACAATATAACACACTATCCGTGAACTTCTTCTGCATAGTCACCCTACTCTCTTTAATTTGTTTTATAACCTAAAAAGAAAAATCCGCCATCTTCACACATAAATAAAACGCGCGCAGCGCCTCTACCGGTGATTCATGTAACTATTTTACGATATGATCAATAATCTTGACCACTTCATGAAATGATCGGGCGTTTAGTTGCCCATATCGAGAAACGATTTGTAATCATCGATCTGCCCAAACTATATCATGATGTGGCCAATAGACAGTTGAACTTTTCATGAAATGCGACCATTTCATGAAATGCTCGACCATTTCATGAAATGATCAATTCTACGATATGGCCACGACATATATACTTAACCAATCTCCTTGAAATTTTGCATAGGTACATAATTGGAAGGGCGGAGAAGGACATTGTCCACGCGGACAAAGTCACGGGCAACTGCTAGTTTCCCATAAGAGACAAGAAAATTTCTTATACAAAAGGCCCAAGCATGCTTCTTTCGAAACATTGTGAAAAATAAAAGAATTTCACATATGTACATGATGCACATTCTAATATTTATTATTTGCACATATTCTCATATTGCCGGGACGTCAAACAACTCGCTGTTGCATCGTATTGTTCTACGTTTCTTGTCGCGTGCATAACTTCAAATATTAAAATATAATTTTGAATTGCATATCCGTATCCATGTGAAACATGCTTATTTTCGACTGAAATAAGCCTAGACAATAATGTACGTACATGTACAGATATATACAGAATGATTTTTGGTCGTTAACGTTCCCGAAAACTATAGAATCTCCTCATCATCACGATCATTTTTCTCCATGGAAGCATACCTGGGAAGTGCCTGGTTTCCAAAATATTAGGGTCCAAAGTTGAGTAAATAGACTGCGTTTTTCTGCAAAAATGCACATTGACGCGTGTAGCAAGATTTTTTCACGAGAAATAGTTAATATCTGTCTATGAAAAAACTAGCATAAACACTGGACAATATAAATTTCGCCCGATCAAGTAATAAAAAAAATTGCATCCTTTCCCAGCATTTTTTTTGGCATAAACTTACCTACTTTATTTAATGTATAGAGTATTAGTTAAGGGTGGCAACGAAAAATGATGTATACACATGTTATAAACTTAACACAAGGGCATAAGTACGTTTATCTATTAATCTTATTGCTCATGATGCGCTACTTATTTGAATATTTTGCCATCAGCTCTAGTAGCATGACCTGCGAAACACGATATGATAAACCGATTTATCGACATTTAGCCTGTCAAAATACGATAAATATAGCCGCCGTGTTGAATTTTGTATAGAGACGATACGATATCGTACGATATGATATCCACGATGCGTGGTCATGCTAGGAGGGCTGTTGTGTAAAACTACCTATAAAGTTATAAATAAGCCATTGACACCAAAAATACGATTCTTATAATAACACTGGACTTTCCATTGGTTCACACTGAAAAAAAAACAAAACGGTATCATGCCCTCCGGCAACTTATATAAAAGGCCGCAAATCCGGAAAAATATTGTGGTATATTTGCAATAGGAAAAAAGTCATAATATTAGGAAAATCGTGATTTATACATTCCGGTCGCGTGGTCCCACTGTTTGCATAGGCGGGAGCGGCAGCGGGCGCGGGCTGTGTTATTGTCGCCCTAAAGGCGTGCCTAAATAAATTGTGGTGGGCGCATTTTAGAGGCGAACGACGTTTGTCAAAGTGAAAGATTAAGGTAAAAGAAGAATACCTATTCTTTATTGCATCAAATGTGTATTATATAAATGTGTTTTAATTAGTTCATTTATACCTAATACTAAACTTATTTAACGTACTTACAACCAATATTTCTATTATATTTTTAATTAAAATGGCTTCTTTCGACATAAGGTTGTTCCGTTAGAAATTTTGACATATTCTTTCTTAGCGGACTTATTTTTTCTGCTTTTCATATCCATTGAGCAAATAATTTTTAAGATTTAATGATTCATAACTACATAATGCAAGTAAAATTAAATCATACAGAATCAAACCAAAAAACAACGCAGTTTCTAGAAGCGAGGGTAGTAGAACTTGACTATTGTACACAGGATGTTTTTTCGATGCCACCCTTAACGAAGGGTACGTACTCTATACATCAAATAAAGTAAGATTATGCCAAAAAAATGCTGGGAAATGATGGAACTTTTTTGAAAAAAAAATTACTTGATCGGCCGAAATTTATAGTGTTCACTTTACTTGCATTATGGATTTAATGATTCATAACTACATAATGCAAGTAAAATGAAATCATACAGAATCAATAAAAAAAAAACGCAGTTTAGTACAAGCGTGGCTAGATATCTTATCGCTACAGCTTATGACTTACACCGCACGCCAGTAAGCGAACCTAAATAAACATGGAGTCGCCGGTTGAATGCAAAGCTGGCACTGCTTTTTGTGCCAGTCAGTACGACACGCACTAAACTGCGTTTCACCAAATAGTTGCTTTGAATGACTATATTATCTGTGTCATCATCATCAGCCTATTGCAGTCCACAGCTGGACGTAGGCCTCCCCCAGGCCACGCCACAAGACTGCCATGGGGGTATTTGCCCATAGTCACCACGCTGGGCAGGCGGGTTGGTGACCGCAGTTTGTATTTTGGACTATGTTGTCAACACGGTAAGCGCTGCTGCCAACCTCCCGGAAACCCTCGTGCTATACCCACGGGCAGACATGGTGGGGTGGTACGAATTCTACTCTGCCGGCACCACGCGGCCATATTATCTGTCTAATTGCGTTTAATCAATGTAACGGACTCTAGTTTATGTTATATTAGTACTTGTACCCAAGAAAGCGGTAACTTGTATAATTTACATTTCTATTTTACTCAATACTCAATAATTTATTGCATTCATATTAAAACAACATTTCGTCGGCCTAATTTGTTAAACTGCCAAGTCCATTTTGACATACTTTACAGGACGAAGAAAAATGTGAATAATATATCTATTAATTTAGCAATCAAAATTCTGAAAATCCCGTTTGTTACTATAATTTTTCTTGATATTTTAAAAATATAATTAGCAGTATAACTTTAACGACATTCATAAAATTTAGGAAAACAATTATTTAGCAGTTTGTCGAGGTGGAATTTCAATTTGCTTCAGGACTTAGCAGTTTTTGATTTAATATTAGACTAGTGTGGTGTATAGATTAATTAATTGTTCAGTAAAACGAAGTAGATCAGTAATTGAAAAATATATTTGTTATTCAATATTAAACAATCAGTCTTATTTAATAGGAAACAAGGTTAATATTATATCTACTCTCACTTTAGTTTTAATGTTCTAATGACAAGATACCCCGAAGTACTTAGTTATAATTAAGGATCACCATTTAATATTGTTTTACTACTATATGAGTATATCACAATCAGTTAATATTAATTAACAATAATATAACAATTGAAACAATTCACCAAAAATCTTAATTAACAATATTTAAAAATCAGTCTGACACTTTGGTCACATTAAAGTTGTAATTAAACTTAAATTCTACTTATTGTTTCTTATTTTACTCATGAGGCAAGTCGTCATAATATTTATGATAATCTCCTGGAAGAGTCTTTTTTATTTGCTGCAAGTCTTCAAATTTTCGTGCACTAATTTTTCTGCGGTTCTGATGCAATTGAGACAATGCATTTATATCGCTAGGTTTACATTGCAGAGATCGCCTTTGTGGTAAACTTTGCCATTCATCCTTGAGGTTAGTTTTATAAAGAATTGATCCATTACTTTCATAACGTAGTGCACGAATGTCAGTCACCTTAAGGTCCCCTTTGGATCTTCCTGGACGAATACTTTTATAAAACTGAATTTTGTCGAATTTTTTGAAGTAGGTGTGGTCCAAATATGTTACACAATAGGGTACTGGACATTTTCGAGCATGTTTGGCAATAGATACGTATTCAGCGGGCACATTTACGATTTTGTTCTTTAGGTGTCGTTCTATAGTGGAATGCATAGAATCGGCCTCCATTTGGGTGTGACCCACCTCTAAAAATTTTTGTTCAATAGTTATATTCTTGTATCTCATAACAATATTCAAAAGAGCGTTAGATAAAGTACAATTTCTATTCTGGTAAGTGCAGCCGTCACTGTAAATTATAATTGTTTTTTTTTCATCTTCAGCATTCGTCTCGTCACATATTATTCTGTTTTCTATAAAGTCAACCCAAATCGAGGCAAATTCTTCAGCGTTAAGTCCACCTTCTACTTCATTCCATATGAAACAGAAGCCATCTTTGTTTTTTATATTAAAAAAGCAAAGGTTGTGAACTTGCAGCTTCGTTTTGTAGTACAGCGTACTAACATTCGATTTTGGTGCCATTAGTACAGCTTGTAAGTCCACTGTGAATACGTAATTTTCTCCGTTCTTATCCCTCTCTTTTTCTTCTCTTGCTTGTTTACTTCTCTCAATATGTTGTTTGTATTCTTCTTCTGTAACTGTTCCAACTTTATAACAGGCGCATTTCTCGCATTGGTCTTTTTTTGGCTTAAATAAGGCGAAATTTTTGTCTTCAAATAAATTCGAAAACAAACTTATAGAGAGGGCTTTTGTATTTCGCTCTTTGCACCAATCGTTAACGTAAAATTTGTAGAGGCTTTCTTTTGAATTCCATTCTGGCAATAAATATAACTTCTGTGACGTCGCTCGGCAATAATGAGATTCCATTACGGGAAGAGACTCCAGAAACTGGATAAGTGATTGTTTTGGCTCCGAAGCAGATTCAGATATTTGTTTCGGACGTCTCAGTATACTAGGAGGCCGCGTTGAGAACTCCTGCTTCCAATTTTGAACCGTCCATCTTCCTAAGTCCAAAGTGTTCAAAAACATTTTTCGACATACTTTAACACTTTGACCATTTACTTTTAAATGATAAACAAAGGTATTAGCCCTCTTGGTAGTCCCTTCGGTGTTTCGATTTCGTGGCCGGACAATTGGAATAATTGTTACCCATTCGTTAACAAGGGTTTTTTTCGCCCCAAGTAAGACTCCAAAATAGATTAAAAATGCTTTTTCTTACCTCTTCATCCACTGTTTCACATTTCAAAGTACTGTACTTCCCAATTTTACAGGAGCATCTTGATTTAATGGATCGTGCTTCTTTAGTTTTGTTATAATTCCAACAATCTTGTTTTCTCTCTCTCCCAAAATATGTTTTACCTTCTTCTCTTCTTTGTTTATTTTTTTCACTCACCCATTCCTTTTTATCAACTTTAAAACGTTTCTTTCGTCTCTTAATCTTTTTAATTTTAGCAAGCGAATCTGAGTCAGAATCAGAATAAGGCACAAGCTTTTTATCTGTATCACTATCATCCGATATCGGTGGATTAGGTAGAACATGATGTGTGTTTTCAACATGAGGTAGAATTTTTGGACTGGTATTTGGTTCATAAGATATTGTTTTGCCTAATATTTCAATGGTACGCGTATCGGAGCTGTTTATGACATCTGATATCAAAATGTGTGTTGCTTGTGATTCAATTTCTGCTTGTGATGGTACTATAATAAAATTCTCGTCAGCGATGAAAGAATTGTGAGCAGCATAAACCGTTGACAAAATGTTATCATCTGAAGGTACGTCATTGAATGTAGTATTGGGAAATACTAAGCTAGGATAATTTGTACCATCTATATTGTCTGTTATAAAAGTACTTGGTAAATCAAGATTAGTCAGGGAAGTTAGGTTGATATTATTATTTATCTCATAATAAGTTTGGTTAGTAACTATATCTGGCTGTCTTGGTATAAACTCTCTTGATTCTGGACATAGTAACTTATCTTCTAAAACGTGGATAATTTTATTTGGATTATAATCTGACTTCGGAGCTACATGTTCAGATATATTCTTTCCTCCTCCTCCAGCCTCAGAAACCAAAGCCACGATTTTTTTCCCCCGATGCATTCTGAAAAAAAAAAGTAAAACAAGGTAAGCTGTGATAGCCTAATGGATATGGTAGCCGACTTGCGATCTTGAAGTCGTGAGTTCGATTCCTACCCATTACACTATCGGCGTGAAACCACTCGTAATACAAGCTTAAGCTTAGCACGAGGGGTTAACAAGAATGCTAGTAATGTGCGTTCCACATTGCTAGTAATCTTGAAAAATAGATATAAATTATAAAAGAAAATTAAAATAATAGTACCTAATAATATTTTTTTCAATAATTTATTTAATGAGTCACATCAGAATCTTCGAAATTATATTTAATTAACCCGTTGATTAATAAATAACATTAAATTGATAAACTGCTAAATCCGTGTTCAAATACGACAATATAGTAAGTAAACCTGCTAAGTCCCTAATGTTTAGGTTAGGAGTTGAATGTGACTAAAAACATTAGATTTAGGCTCTAAACTTAAAAAAAACTTACAAATAAAACAATTTTAACTTACCTTGTTTATAATTAGTTATTAGATCCATCCATATTTCACTATGACACGATAAATCTTGACGCATCGCTAACGGCACGTGAGTCTCGGAACGTTGTCAGTACAAAACTGAGGCCCGAACAGGATTTAACAGGTTTACGTTGTGGAGATTGACTAGTGATCAGAAAGCAGTTTTTCGGGAATAGCATTTGTCACTTTTTTTGGCTAATATCGCTCTTATTCTTTAAATGATACGGTATATATTAAATTGAACTTTTTAACGGATATAAAATGTAAATTTCGCTCAAAAATGGACTTAGCAGGTTAACGAATTAGGCCGACGATTTAAAACAAAACCAAATATTTTTTTATGCATTGCTACCTGTGCGGGGCTTTACTAGAATACCAACATCAGCTGCATCTCCTTCCGTGCATGTCGTAAGAGTCTACCAAGGAACTCGGGAATTCCCTCAAGCAATAAACTTGTCAATCATAAATTATTTAAGGAACACGGCCGTGTGTATTATTTATGTGTCAGACCAAATTTCCTGTCAGAAATCAACAATCTTTCAAATATTCAAACAATATTTAGTGTCGCCGCACGGGCCACTGGCCACAGCTACAAACGGCGGCGTTTTGTGGTTGTGGCCGATGGCCCGTGTGCGGGAGCCCTAATTGATCGTCAAATCTTTGTGAAATTTGCGAAACTGATAAAAAATCAATTCGCACCCAAAATACCCGGTTACCGGTTATACCTACATAACTTACGGGTTATTACACGCGGATATCCGTTATTGGTTTCTCGAGAACCGGGTTTGTAACCCGGTTGACCCTATTCCGTTTTGACCTCAATTAGGGGCAGTACGGGTTATTTGGACATTTATGAATATTAGGAAATTAGTGTGTTACGAGAAATTTCACTTGTAGAACATTAATTGACCTGATCTGATCCTGCCCTTTCAGCTGAACATCCTCCGTTATATCTGCTTAAGGCTTATTGATTTGGTGAATTTTGATGTATGTTTTCAAATACTTGATGTTTCTATCTGCAACTTAGTTAATTTGTATAACTATTTAAAGCTCTCAGTTATAATCTTCGCCTGACAGACATTTTTAATAATTTATTTATGTTATTTCGGACGACTTGGATCCATAATAAATTGTTAGTGAGTAACAATAGAAGTAAAACTATGATAGTAGGTTCCTAATTTAAAATACCTAATTACAGAAGAATCATGCATACCTACAGCACGTGAAGCTTGTTTAAGAATCAGACAATATATTCGGCCAGCCATAACTCATAGAAGGGACCTTCTGTTTTAGGGCTGTATTACCGAAATGGGGTAGCCAGAATAGCAAGATCATAAAAGAGATCTCACAGCCACGTATTGCGGACAGATGTAATCATCAGTGAGAAGTTGCTCGCTTATCAATTGAGAGAATCCCCTAGTTCCTTAGCCGACGAATTTTAAAATCAAAATTTTCCCTATCTATACAACAGACCCCGGGTGACTCTTGAGCAGTCATTTGTAATATTCATATTAGCATTTTTACCCGACTGCGCCAGTAGGTTATGTTTTTAGAGTGTATATTTGTATGTAATATACCTATATTTCTTTGGCACATTTGTCGCATTTAAGCTCGAGAGACATTAGATTCGTCTTATCGTGAGAGGGACACTAGGTCAAGTTTTTTTACGCAGTCGGGTATTTTGCTTAAATAAATGAGGCTCATAGAAGATCATACAAGCCAATGTATATTAACTAACTTGTCTCAATTTCTACAGGGTGGTTTTTGGTCGTCAACGTTCCCGAAAACTACGGAATCTCCTCATCATCACGATCATTTTTCTCCATGGAAGCATACCTGGGAAGAGTTTGGTCCAAAGTTGAGTAAATAGACTGCGTTTTTCTGCATAAATGCACATAGACGCGCGTAGGAAGATTTTTTCACGAGAATACTTGATATCTGTCTATGAAAAAACTAGCATAAATACTGAACACTATAAATTTCGGCCGATCAAGTAAATAATTTTTTTTTCAAAAAAATTCCATCATTTCCCAGCATTTTTTTGACATAATCTTACTTTATTTGATGTATAGAGTACGTACCCTTCGTTAAGGGTGGCAACGAAAAAACAGCCTGTGTACAATAGTCAAGTTCTGCTTCTAGAAACTTCGCGAAGTATTGCAAGTCTTCACCGAGTCGGTTAATATTTCAATAGGTTCTGCATTATTCAATGTACTTACACTTTTGTCATGAATAACTTAATATCAAGATTTATTCATCGGTTAATTTTAAGTTGGGCTTTGACTTTAAGTTAATTAACATTATGATTGTTGCATTTTACGCGGCAATAAGTTCTCACTTGTGATCTTGCTGTTCTGGCTACCTCATTTTACAGATACAGTGTATATCTATCTGTTGTATCTTCTATGCTGTTCTGGGAGTGAAAACAAAACGTATAATACTACAGCTGCTTCTCTTCCCGGGCATACGGTACAAGTCAGTAGAGGGACAAGAGGGTCTTGGTGTTTTGTAGGCGATGGTCTGACCACCTGTCACTACTAACCGAACTTGTACATCTCAACTATACCCTCAAAATTGGTCAGAAGTGGCACCACCATGTGGTTCTATCGGCCCTTGGTGTTCTGCCTACCCCGTAAGGGATAAAGTCGTGATTATATGTATGTATATTTTTCAGGCTACAAGCTAGAATCTTATCATTGATCTTTAAGTGGCTGTGCGATTTCCTCCGTGACCTGTAGTCCAAATACATAGACACATATACAGGGTGTTTTTTTGTGGCCACCTTTAACGAAGGGTACGTATTCTATACATGAAATAAAGTAAGTTTATGCCAAAAAAAATACTGGGAAAAATTTTTTTTTTTTTGAAAAAAATTTTTAAATTCCTTGATCGTGCGAAATTTATAGTGTCTAGTGTTTATGTTAGTTTTTTTTTATAGACAGATATTAATTATTTTTCGTGAAAAAATCCTGCTACGCGCGTCTATGTGCATTTATGCAGAAAAACGCAGTCTATTTACTCAACTTTGGACCCTAATATTTTGGAAACCAGACACTTCCCAGGTATGCTTCCATGGAGAAAAATGATCGTGATGATGAGGAGATTCCGTAGTTTTCGGGAACGTTGACGACCAAAAATCACCCTGTATGCGTAAGGTAATGTAAGAAAAAAACATAAAAGCTCAAAGAATCCATTTAACATTTAGAACCTACTGTCATTGTTATTCGACCATTTGCACCCAGGGTGCGAAAAACTCGCCATTTTTGCATAAGAATAACACCCTTAACACGAGACCTAGAAAAATACTTATAAAGACTCCCACAGCGAAAAGGTTCTAAATGCGGTTAAAATCACGTCCCCGATACAACCATATCGCATTAACCTTATATTTATCCTGTACCCTTTTTTATAAGGTATTTAGAATAATCCGAACAAGATCCGAGAATCCAATTTTGGAAGGAAAATTGTTTGTTATAATAGGAAATGTAATATTTGAGGTGATTGCGCAGTTCTCTTATACATACACACTCGTTTATTGGGCTATTTTTCTATATTGATCTCTATATTATTTATATTACATCATCCTATTGCAGTCCACTGCTGGACACAGGCCTCCCCCAGGGCACACCACGAGGCTACTGCGATAAGACAGTTACCACGATTTAAACTTAATGTTTGTTTCAGTATTTATTATTTATTTTACGTTGTTTTATTTCAGGTAAGCATCAAATGGATTAAAAGGTTGAGACGTTTATTCTAAAAACGTATAATGTAAGTATGGATATATTCAATAATGACTTATCGAATAGTAATAATAGCATAATAACTTCATAGTCGTTCAAAAGAATAATTCACGCAACCTCAGAGAAATACTGGTATAACAAGAAAAACCCGACTTTTCCTCAAACTACATTTTATTACGTGGAAATGCCTTTATCGCCAAAAGTTGTGCACAAAGCGAAAGGTGGCCAAACGTGGCCATACAAATAGATATATTTTCGTGAAGCAGTTGTCTAGAGGAGCAGTGATACTCAACGCAACTGTAGTTTATGCCATTAATCTCTTAACGGTAGCGTGGACGGCAGAAAAAAACAAAATGTCAAAATTTTTCGAGATAAAAATATTTGTAGGCTATATGTGACCAGCCCCAGCTTCGCACGGGTGTAGTTTTAGTAGTCTTCTATACAGGGTGTAACAGAAAGGGTATGTTAAGCGAAAAGCTATGTAAATAGCCCACTATGGAGAACCTATTTCCATAATTTGAGACTCGTAATCACATTTTTATTTTTCAAGATTGTATGAAATTTCCTGAGATATTTAAAAATTCTCCATACTATCGGGAAAAATAAACACGTGATTTCGGGTCTCAAATTTTGTGGATGGGTTCTCTACAGTGGGCTATTTACATAACTTTTCGCTTAACATACCCTTTTTGTTACACCCTGTATACATATAATAAAAATGTAACGGATCGCTGTCTGTACATGGAAGATATGTGAGAGAAAATATTATAGGAGACCTTTATCAACGCAGTAGTACCCAAAATAATGATTTTTGGAATTTTGTGCGTTTGTGCACGCTTATCTCAGAAACGGCTGAACCGATTGCGATGCAGTTTTCAGGAATATATTGTGACAGGTCCCACTTAACATATAGGCTTACTTTTTATCCCGGGAAAATGTTTTTATCCCGGATAATTATTTTGTCTGGCAAAAAGGGACGGAATAAGGATTTTGGATGTCTTGTAATTTACTCCGTTTCTATTCCTAGCAAGTTTTATATTTACGGTAGCTACAGGAACTACATAAAAATGCGACGTGACCGTTTGGCCTCCGCGTGTAGAGTAATGTTGACGGAGAGAAGACATATACTGTCCGTATCTGAGTCACTTTGCAATGACGCATTTGCAAGTAAATTGCAGTGTCTCGAGGTAGCCCTAATACCTACTTGATTGTGTAATATTAAATTACTAATACTAAAATTTAAATAAAAATATACTATAATAATAAAAAAATATACTTGTTTACTTATAACTTGTATGTATGTTTACTTATAATAAAATTAATTTTACTATGTTTATTTATTGTTTTTACTAGTGACCAGCCCCGGCATCGCACGGGTGCAGTGCTGATACTATGCATATAAACCTTCCTCGTGAATCACCCTGTCTAAAAAAACCGCATCAAAATCCGTTCCCTGATTTGAAAGATCTCAGCGTACATAGGGATGGACAGACAGCGGCAAGCGACTTTGTTTTATAATTATTATGTAGTGATTATTATTTACCTTCGGCTACCTATACGGCTGTATTCTCAAAATTGGGTAGCAATAATTTCAATCATACGGACACGTTTTTTTCGGGAAGTTCGATATCAGCACAGGGCTAACACAAAATCTATGTAACACAAATAATATATGTATATGAAGGTGATGTAACCATTCAAGGTATACGTACCTACGTTCTAATGAAAAGCCGATGCAAGTCGGACTCGTGTACGAAATGTTCCGTCCGTATATTAGGATCCCGCAAACTGGAGAAGAAGAGTAAGAATAGGAAACTATTTATACAGCATTTACAAATGTTTCACAATACAGCCAAATAGAAAAACATATGCTGAATTGGACCCAGCTCAGCATACGGCTGCAGAACAAGACAGATGGTCTGCAGCGCTGCTTTTCAAAAAGAAAAAAATAAACAAATAAAACATTTATTTTTCACAAAGGAAAACTTAATGCTACAAAGCATTCTTTTTTAAAGCTAACCAGTATTAAAAACCAGTATTTTTACCTAAACCTTGAGAGGTATAATTAGATTTGTCTCAGTCGTGAGAGTGACACTCGGTCAAAATTAATTAGATAAAAAAATAATTTTCATGTTTCGAGTATAACATTTTTTTCCGAGCACAGATATCTCTGTGCCCCACCTACTCTAGAGCCCCATGGGAGTGATACCGTGCTGTTGTATTAAGATTTATGCCATGCCCATCCCGTACTGCTTCCTATACACGTGTAGGGGTCTTAAGTGTCCCCGAGGAAGAGTCATATATGACCCAATATATGTCTTACTAAAATATAGCTACTAAAATTTGTAATTGTAATGGCTTAATTCTTTAAATTTTTATTCAAATGCGCGTAAGAAGGAGGGTGTGTTTATCGAGAATATTTATGTACTACGTAAATTTATTCAGCATGCTCCAGACCCTTAACGTCTTGTCACTTTTGAGTTTGAGAGGAAGCATTAGATTGGAGTTATTCGTGAGACACTGGCTGACTAGGTTAACTACCTCAAAATGTAGACGGAGTCGAGTATTTTGATTAAAAAAATATTAAATTGTATAATGGCGCGTAGTCCCGTTAATACTAGAAATTGCGTACCTATTTTTTAAAGCCTCATTTATACATACATACATATACAATCGCGACGGTATCCCTTACGGGGTAGGCAGAGCACCAAGGGCCGATAGAACCACATGGTGCCACTTCTGACCAAATTTTGAGGGTATAGTTGAGATGTACATGTTCCTAATTTATGACTGAACAAAAAAAATTTAAAATAATCAATCAATGGTTGTTGAGATATCAATACAATTTCTAACCCGGTGACGCTGGGCTTCACTAGAATACATCAGCTGCATCTCCTTCCGTGCATGTCATAAGAGTCGACCACGGCAGTCAGAGGCGTCGTCTCAGGCGAGAAGTTGGCAACTAGTCACTGATCAATTACATCTGCCCTCGCTATGCTAAACGTAGCTGTGCGATCTTCTTCATGATCACACAATTTCGACTACTCCATTTCGGGAACAACCATGTGTACATTATCTAAAAAAAAGGTATAATGTATCTGTAGTTGCCTCGTGGTGCCGGCAGAGTAGAATTCGTACCACCCCATGTCTGCCCATGGGTATCGTACGAGGCGATTAAGGGTTTCCGGGAAGTGGGCAGCAGCGCCTTCCGTGTTGACAACATAGTCCAAAATACAAACTGCGGTCACCAACCCGCCTGCACAGCGTGGTGACTATGGGTAAATACCCCCTATGGCATGGTGTGCCCTGGGGGAGGCCTATGTCCAGCAGTGGACTGCAATAGGCTGATGATATGATGATCTGTACAATATAGGTATTTCATTTTCTAATTACCCTTTTTTAATACAATCAAGTATGTTGGACTAGATTAGTGATATCGTATTTCTGTTAGTCTGTTACATTGGCGGGAATCTTTTGTCACCTAATACTTTGGAGCAAGTAACGAAGGACGAGACAAAAGCCTTGAGGCGATACAGCCGCATTAACTTATTACGTGACAACTGAGTCACGTGAGTACAGTTCACGTGAAAAATACTATGTTACCAGTATAATATAGTATGTATGTACGTGTGATTTGTGTTATGGTGAATGTGAGTTTGGCAAGGGAATTAGACATTTCAAAGCGAAAATTTTACAATTTTTGCTATTGCATTGCTATTGCTTTGCTTTTTTAAGATACCCAATCAGACGAAAGGGTAGGAAAGGGTCAGACGCAGGCGTAGATGTGCACGTACCTCTGAGTTTGTAAAGTATAGAACTGTATAAGACAGGACACACCGCTTGCCATCTACGCTTACGTGTGCTCGGGGCTTAAATCTAGTAGTGTATCAAAGATATATTCCAAACTTCAGTTATAAGTATTTTATAAAAACGACGAAGCTCTTCGCTTGGATGTAGGACCCACGCGCTTTGTTTTCGGCTCGTCTTAGCGGTTATTGCCGAAACAACTTGTACATAAATGTAGTGACATTTTTCTAGTCCAACAGTACATTCACATCACGTCCTCGTCACGCTGTCGTCACGTTCCGTGATTTAGGCCGAGGACCGAAATTTCCTTTTTCGGCCAAATACTTAAACAACTTTGTTATTTTGACCAACATTTTTGCTGAACATTTTGATGAGAAAAATAACATCAAGAATTAAAATGTAAATATTATTTATTTATTTTACGCTTTCAGTAAGATAAACAGCTATTTATAACTAAAATTATTTATCTCTCCCATCGTCTTGATTGATAGTGTCTGATTTTTGGTTTCTTACTATTGTATACCAATATACTTACTTTTGATGTTATTTTTATCCTTTAGTATGTATACTATTTATCTATGCTTATCTATGTTTATGTGTTTTATTTAGGTATTTATGTTTATGTAGTCTATTTAGGTATTTTTGTTTATTCTAGGTTTATGTCTTTTCTTTTATTTAATTATTTAGTTTATTGGTCTGTATGTGTGCACACATATCTACCTCTTATGTTAATTTCTCTTTCACGGTTGGTTTGCTGGAAGAAATCTCTTTTAGAGAAAAGCACGCCTTTGTACATTTTCTTTGTCATAAACTTTATTTGTGAAAACTTTACTGTGTACAATAAAGCATTAGAAATTAAATTAAAAAATTAAATAATATTTAAAATATAGACTCACAAAGTTAGTAACAAGTCCACATTTATAGAAAAATTAGTGGACGCCCGCGACAACGTCCACATTGACTGCAAAAAAAAACAAAATGTCGAAGTTATCCGAAAAAAAATGTCTTTCTATATCTTTTCTCAGGGTCTTGACTTCCAAATTTCATTTCAATAGGTTCAGTAGTTTTGGCGTGAAAGCCAGACAGACAGGCAGAGTTATTTTCGCATTTATAAATATTAGTAACTAGTGAACGCCCGCGACTTCGTCCGCGTGGACTGCTGTTAAAACAAAATGTCGAAATTATCCGGCATAAAAATATTTTACCGGGATAAAAAGTAGCCTATATGTTAATCCAGGATGTCAGGTAACTCTATATCAAATTTTAACATCGCTCCAGCCGTTAAGACGTCAAAAAGTAACAAATATACACACTCATACAGTCAAAAACTTTTGCATTTATAAGTCAAGTAAGCAATTAACAAAGCAAGGCGTGCTCTTAGTGAGATTTTATTTCCGGAAATAAGTTAGTAGTACTATCTAGATTTTAGTTAATAACTAAATTGTTTGTTATTGATAACCTTGTTAGGTTTTGTGGAACTCTGATGTTTGCATTAGTGTCTGAAAAAATAAATGATGTGAATTTGAATAGCTTTTGCTATCATCCTCCTAATGTTATAAACGCGAAAGTTTGTGAGTATGGATGGATGGATGGATGTTTGTTACTCTTTCGCGTAATATCGGTTAGAGATATTTTAATAAAATTTGGTATGAAGTTCGGTAACACCCTGGATTAACACATAGGCTACTTTTTATCCCGGGAAAATATTTTTATCCCGGATAATTTCGACTTTTTTGTAGTCCACGCGTACACATTCGCGGGCGCCTACTAGTGTACATCATACTGTACAATTTTCGCTATTGCATTGCTACTACTTTTGCAAGATATAATAAGCTCTAGGGGTAATAACACACTCAAAGACATAATAATCACAAAACCCTAGGTTCTATTCGTGGCTTCGTATTACGAAGCAATTTCCTTTGATCGATGGAAGAATTACGGAAATTTACTTACAGTGTAGATAGGTATCATCATCAGCTTATTGCAGTCCACTTTTATTTACCCATAGTCACTACGCTGTGTAGGCGGGTTGGTGACCGCAGTTTGTATTTTGGACTATGTTGTCAACACAGGAGGCGCTGCTGCCCACCTCCCGGAAACCCTTAATCGCCTCGTACGATACCCACGGGCAGACATGGGGTAGTACGAATTCTACTCTGCCGGCACCACGCGGCCAGTAGATAGGTATATAGATAAATGTTATAATAGCTTATAATACCAATTTAGAAATGGCATGGATACATTTCCTTTTGGATTAGTCACTTGTCGCTAGATTGTTGTATTTGTACCCGAAAATCGGCGGTATGCTCACTCCTTACCACGTGGGACTTAATAGGCTAAATGATGAAAAGTGTGTATGTAATTTGCACACTTTTGCCCAACCTCTTTGGGGGATAATAGGCGTGATTATATATGTATGTATGTATAGAAATATTTAATCAATGTTTACCAGTAGTAAGATTTGATTGGGTGCCTATCTACTGCGCCAAATCAGGAGAGTAGTTGCGCCAATTACGACGTTTTTTTTCTATCGTGACGGAACGTTTTTAGTTTTGGCATCGGTCTCAAAGCTTTCCTTGAACACCATTCCATCACCGCTTTATATCTCCTATCATCGCTCTTGGTAAATTAAAATATCATCATCATTATCATTTACAGCCCTGAGAAGTCCACTGTTGGACATAGGCCTCCCACAACAACCTCCACTTCGACCGGTCGGAAGCAGCCTGCATCCAACCGACGCCCGCAACCTTGGCCAGGTCATCCGTCCACCTCGCGGGTGGCCTTCCCACGCTGCGCTTGCCGATACGTGGTATCCACTCTAGAACTTTCCGACTCCATCGGCCAATTATGTAATATATTGTCTACTATGACCTACCTACCTATACATATTGTATCATGAACCATATATCTTACCCGGGAAACACGCAAAAACTTTAGGAATTACAGACGTAAGTTCGCGGTAAATTCCTGTACATATGGGTCATTACTAAGGTATCTAAACTCGCTTAAAACTCGACTACTATTGCGTCGAGTTTTAAGAATTAGAATTCGAGTAAATACCAAAGAAGCTTGTTATTCTTTCAATATTGCTGATGAAAACTAGAAAATACTTTAACCAGGCTTTTAATCTTCTTGTTATTAGGCCTTAAGTTGGACCAACAATCCCACAAGTAGTGTTAAACAAAACTTCGTCTAAAGTTTATATTTTTTGTAATTGCATCTAGTTTTCGTAATTTATATTGTAAAACAATATAATAATACAGATGTGAAACTAGCTAAATGTTTGTGAATGTTTTATTTATTCATCCAGTACACAATATTTACTAAATAATTAACAAAGTGACTTCGAAATGAGAACCAATAGTGATAATCTTGTGAACTAGTTACCTGTACTATTAGTTGGTGTGTTCGTGAACTTCTCAAAAGTTCCAGGTTAGTGAGATTAGGACGGCTCGTAGTTGAGACAAAGCGACTAAGGGCGCGTTCTCATTATGCTTTTGCCAGTTCTCCAGTTTTCCTAGATTTCATCTTTAGGCGAACATAGGCGGTATTAGTTCTACGTTGCACGCATTGGCGGCCATAAAGCTCCGAAATGCCAACCCATGCTTGACAAACCGTAAAAAATAAAGAAAATAACATATAAAAAAATAACAATCGGCAAATAAGTAAACACACATATTATGTCTTTTACTCTGCACAACGGGCAGGTGAGATTACCACTAATAATATAATAACTAAGACAAAATTGACAACGAACAGCTGTTATAAAAACAACAGCTAGAGACGATAGTCATCCAATAATTTTACCATATCGACATAGTGGGAACGCGCCTTATGAGTAACCAATTTATTTAGGAGAAGTCACGTTATGCGATACAAGAATAGGGGTTGGAAGTTTAATGTAACTTTTATAAAGGGAAGGTAACTATCTTGTCTTCTTTATATAGTCCTGTGCTGATGCAGGGCTTCACTAGAATACATCAGCAGCATATCTTTCCGTGCATGTCGCAAGAGTCGACTAAGGAAGTCTGGGGCGTTCTCTCGTGCGATTTCATAGGAAAAACTTTAAAATACTAATATTCGTCGTGGACGGACGACCTGGCCAAGGTCGCGGGCGTCGGTTGGATGCAGGCTGCTTCCGACCGGTCGGAGTGGAGGTTGTTGGGGGAGGTCTATGTCCAATAGTAGACTTCTCATGGCTGTAAATGATGATGATTATTTGAAATAGTGCTGTTGGCACCTAGTGGCAACTTTTAAATGTCTTCAGATAAAATAAATATTGATATACGTGACATTTTTTAAGTACAATTTTCCTAAATATTAAAATGGAAACAAACCACCAACCACAAATCTTCGTTCACCTAGTTAACGAACTAGTTACCCTTTCTTTTATTAAATTAAAGAATTACGTAAACTTCTTTAGGAAACATATAATAAGATAAAAAAAAGCGTTAAATCAGCTCAAGTATCTCGAGTTAGCAATCAGATAAAACCTCTTAGGAGGTCGATTAAGGAGGAAAAAGTATTTATACTTTTTAAAATTTCATTAGAATATTACATACCTAAGCCGCGTGGTGCCGGCAGAGTAGAGATTGTACCACCCCATGCCTGCCCGTGGGTATTGTACGAGGCGATTAAGGGTTTCCGGGAGGTGGGCAGCAGCGCCTCCCGTACTGACAACATAGTCGGAAATCACACTGCGGTCACCAACCCGCCTGCCCGCCGTTGTGACTATGGGCAAAACCCCCTGTGGCAGTAGCCTTGTTGCGTGCCCTCGGGGAGGCCTACGTCCAGCAGTGGACTGCAATAGGCTGAAAAGTTATGGAGTTTTTACCATATACATATAGCTACACAAGGACGTGTTACCTAAATAGGGTAGCCTAAACTGCAGTATCTTGATGGAGTTTCTCAAGCTTTATAACATGACCAGATGTAACGGATTAGTGACAAGATACTGGCTCATCACCTGAGGTAACGCCCTTGAGTTCTTTGGTCGACTCTAACAACATGCACGGAAAGAGATGCAGCTGATGTATTCTAGTGAGGGCGCGCATCAATACTATACTATTTTCCTTAAAAAATAATATTTATTTATTGAATTTAACTTCATTTTGTCAACTGTAAACTTATTTGCATATTTCCTTACTCAAAACACACATTCAATTGAATTTAAATAAATCCCTATGCTTTAATACTTCTGCAATCCACTTTACAAAGAAACGATCAATTTCTATTAAGATATTAATGAAAAATCTTTTCACTCCCTAAGAGCACTTTGCAAAACGAGCCCTTGGGGATGAAAACACCCCTATAATTTCAATTATTTCTTTCAATTCGAAATGGATGTCTGTTCAAATGAACGAATAAGGGAGGAATACATTTTTCTCCACTTAAAGTATGTTAAACACGAATATTTAGGTATGTTGTTCGAAAAAAAAAGAAAACGGTAGTAAGGCGTAGGACTAAAGCTTCAATATAATTGTTTTTTTTTTACCCACTAATAGAAATTTCAAAAAGTAGGACTCTCCCGATATACAATACGAATACAAGATATAAAGTACAAACATTGTTGAAAAGAACATTGGATAGCTAAATGTATGGTATACCTATTAGTACAAATTTGACAATGTTTTCCTCAGGAACTCAGGGAAGTTCCTTCAGACGATGCGATAGCAACTTGTCACTTACGTTTATTATTTGGCCCTGCTATTCTAAACGTGGCCGTACGAGATCCTTCGTGATTAGGCAGTTATGCCTACCCAATTTTGGGAACACGGACTTGTTTATACAGGGTGTAACACAAAGGGTATGTTAAGCGAAAAGCTATATGAACAGCCAACTGTAGAGAACCTATCCACAAAATTTGAGACCTGAAATCACATGTTTATTTTTCCGGATAGTATGGAGAATTTTTAAATATCTCAGGAATTTTCATACAATCTTGAAAAATAAAAATGTGATTTCGAGACTTAAATTTTGTAGATAGATTCTCTATAGTGTGCTATTTACATAGCTTTTAGCTTAACATACCCTTTTTGTTACATCCTGTATACAGGGTGTAAAAAGACAACGATGTTTTTTTTAATACCTCGTATTCTTTGTAAGGTTATGATCATTTTCTTCTATGGAACCAACCCTGGGAAACGATAAAAAAAATATGAAAAAATACTGTCATTTTATTGTAAGCAATGTATTTATGGGCGCGAGCGTAGAAAGAGAATGACATCAAGAGTGAGTTTCATCAAATATGTCCGTTGACGATGGCGCTAGTTCCTTTATGTTATGCGTGTAACTGCATACAAGATATGTTAGTTCCGAAAGCATACATGGGACTTATTTCATGAAACGGATTCTGGTCTGGTTGATCTTGTGGCGCCCTCTGTTTATCTGTATTAGTACTGTTTAGTTTCATTTACCTATTTATAATGCAAATATGTAGTTTAAACAGTAATTACATGCATTGTTATCTTTAATAATCCCATTATTGCAGTGGTTCCCAATTAATAGTATACGTACCCCCAGGGGTACGCAAGGGGTACGCGGCGCGTACCAAATAAAAACCAAAATTACTAAAATTACAAAAAAAAAAAAAAATAAACAACCAGATTTTTCAGAGTTGTGCAAAGAAAAATGTACCCGTTTGTCACCTTAATAAAACTGGTGTTCTCTGTCATTTTGTATTGCATTTTGATAGTAATAAATTCTAAATATATCTGATTTCATCTCTTATTTATTTATTGTTCCTGCAGTAAGGGGTACGCGAGTTTGAGGCCTTCGTTAGAGTGGTACGTAGAAAAAACTAATTGAGAACCACTGCATTATTGATTTGTGATAAATTACTATTAATAAATGACCTTTGGATTTAAGTAAAATATTAGATATGAATTAAATATCAGTTGTATTGTTTATAGGTAAATACTATGGCGCCATTCAAGTTTATGAACTAGAATTACTTTTATAAAAAGCATGCGCTAGAATGATTTTATTAGTATTTCTATATATAAGTAATTCCTCTTGAATTTATTATTGTAAATCATGTAAGTTTCTGATGTACGAGTAAAATAGTTACTCTAGAATAAATATCTTTTAATACAAATATGTATTGTTAGGATGTTTATCAAGAGGATACTCCGGGCTTCCTAATATTAGACTTCTTTTAATAATCTTCATATCAAAAAGTAGCTGGTCATAGTTAAATAATACATGTAAACTCTGATATTAAATTGTTCTTTTTATTCGTTTTATAATGGTAACTCTAATATTATTTATGAGAAATAAAAATTGACTAGCTATGCCTAGTCCACACAATAGGATATGCAAGGGGATTGGCTAATGATTTGGGGGGACTTCAATATGGACGTCTGATCGAACTGAGTGTTTGCAATGTTTCCTTTTGTGTAATATAAATTAAACTTGAAGTTTTATCGTGTTTTAAATAATGGAAACTGAGGTCCCAATCGAGTTTCCGACATATTCGTTTCATGCTTAAAGTACAAATGTACCTACAAAACTAACATTATAACATTTTGACATGGTATCTTTGAAAAAAATGTTTGTTAACCGATTTCAAATGGATTTATGTAAAAAAAAATTATAATATTAATGTAACTTTGGACCTCAATATCTTGGAAACCCATGGTTTCCCATGGGTGCTTATTGTGGTGTTACAAAGAATACGAGGTATTAAAAGAACAAAGTTGTCTTTTTACACCCAGTATACCTATATACAGGGTATTTTTTGGTCGTCAACGTTCCCAAAAACTACGGAATCTCCTCATCATCACGATCATTTTTCTCCATGGAAGCATACCTGGGAAGTGTCTGGTTCTCAAGATATTAGGGTTCAAAGTAGAATAAATAGACTGCGTTTATCTATATAAATGCACATAGACGCACGTTGAAAGATTTTTTCACGAGAAATAATTAATATCTGTCTATGAAAAAACTATCATAAACATTTTTTTTTTCAAAAAACTTTACTTCGTTTCCCAGCATTTTTTTTGCTATAAACTTACTTCATTTGTATACAGTACGTTACCTTCGTTAAGGGTGGCAACGAAAAAACATCCTCCATCCTCCATTCAAACTGGCTTGTCACAATTAAACGTTTCCGAGAGTAAGTTGTAGTAGGGTGTAGTAACATAACTGTATGATAATATAATATACTATAACACTGTTTGTAACGTAACCTGTATTATCAAAGAGATGCCTCGCGGCATGGAAATGTAATTTACTGTATATGTTGGTATATTATAGGTAACTATCTTCTTTACCTGTCCACTTTCTGATAGGTTTTCTTCAATTATATGCGGTTTGTTTCAGACAAACGTAACCTTACCCTGTTATTAGAGAATAATTTAATTATTACTTAAGGTATTAGCTTTAAATATTTCGCAAATTGTGTCTAACTGTAGGTTTTGTAAGGAACATCTATTAATTGATGTTTAATGGTTTTTTGTTACTATAAGTTAGACATGTGTTTAAACCACTAACTAAAATATACCTGTATATTTTGTTATTTGAGACCTAGAGACCATTAATTAAGTATGGTCTAGAATAGAGAAACTTGCTACTTTTTCAGGACCAAAACGGTGTAGTTCGTTTAATTAGGCCCAATGTCCCAAACGATAGTGTCCCAAATGAGTTATTCAAAAGGTGGTTTTAAGTCTCTAATTTTCTGCATAGGTTCTTTAAAACGGGCTATTTTTAAAGCATTTCGCTTAACATACCCTTTTCTTACAGCCTGTATAACTCAAGCTATAATTTTATTTATTTTCCGCAAGAATAGTAATCATAAACACTAAATTGAGTACGTGCTGCCCCTATTCCAGTCAATCTTACATTCAAAACCATACTCTATTCCCCATGTGACAACGCTGAAAATCGAATTTAAAACATGATAGGGATACAACTTGACAAACCAGAGTATCTTGATCCATTCTACGTGACCTCATTATACCGTGTCTTGTGAGTGACAGGGCTCATGATATACTGGTGAGGTAGAATAGGGTAAAATGGCACATATTATATATGTTAAATCATAATCAGTAGGACGTTTATTGTTGTGTGAAAATTGCTGAATGTATTTTTACTGCGTGCGAATGGCTTGTCAGTATTTTGTGATTTTTATAGGTCATTTAGGTTAGTCAGGGTTCTGGGTTCGAATCACGGTAGATGCAAATATTGTCTTCAAGTCATGGGTGTTCTTATAACCATAATATTGACACGACTGTATTGCCAAAATAGGTAGCCAGAGCTCTTATAAACTTATTGCAAAAGGTCATATTTTTACTTTACTACATTGCTAAAAACGTCACTGTTTAAGATAACCTTTCTTTTATAGGTATGTCTATAAATTACAAAAAATTGAATACCTAATGATATCCGCTTAAAATATAGATTACATTTCCATCACGGGAATCATTATTACTTCTGTTTATTTATTATTACTAGAGAATAATTAGAGTTGTTCACAACTAAGTCTTTTATAGGCAATTTGAATAATAATACGGTTAACTAGATAAAACTAGTCATAAATCACAAAGTAAAACCTCAACTCATCTTACTCTAAAGTCGGTCAAAAATTGCCTCCAGGACCTCCTAAATCCGACTGACAATGGATGATTCGATAACCTTCCAATAATTCATTCTCGCCGATATTAGGGGAGGCCGGGGATTTACATACCGCATCGCCCGCGCCTACCCACCGGACGGTTGATTTATGCCGTGTCTCCCCCGGGCATGTGGTGTAAGTAGTGAGATTTTATGTTTTGCGAAGAGAAAGGTGACAGTACCTCAGCTGATTTGAAGAAAAAATTGTACATGCATCTCTTCTTTTATCGTGTATGCTATATTCTTTTGTTTATTTACAATAAAGTATATGAATTGGAATAAGAAACTAACGACTTTGTACGTGTAAAATTTTTCCCGTTCCTGTAGTTTCGAGACTTTGTAATTTGACTCTCCTCATGACACATTACTGGTTTCCTACGCACAGTAAAGCTACTTCTTCTTCTTCAGCCTATTGCAGTTCACTGCTGGACGTAGGAAGAACCTCCCCCAGGGCGCGTTACAAGGCTACTGCCATAGGGGGGTTTGGCCCATAGTCACTGACATAGGGTTGATGACCACAATGTGATTTTCGGACTATCTTGTCAACACGAGAGGCGCTGCTGCTCAACTCCGGGAAACCCTTGATTGCCTCGTACGATACCCACGAGTAGGCAGGGGTGGTACAAACTCTACTCTACCGGCACCACGCGGCTAGCTAGCTTTAACTATGTAATGTTCTAATTAGTTAGTCATTAAACATTTAAGTTAATATTTTCACCCAATTTTCTAATATATTCACGTATGATGCATTGACTAAGGGAAATAGAGATTTGTTTTTTATAGCTCATCGCCTGAGAGAACGCCCCTGAAAAGTTGAAGCCCCGCACCAGCACATGATTAATTAGAAGCTATAATTATGTAAAATCGCCTTTTCCTCGCAACTCAAGCCACCCAATGATATAGCGTCTTACCGCCATTTGTAGCAAAAAGGAGGCAAATAAATTTTATTTTTCCACACCCGTGACATATACCCAATGTCTTCTATCGTTGCTGATTTATATGAGTTGCCGAATTCGCTCCTAATTCATATGTTGGTGAAGTGTACTCAACGTGGTGAATAGCATAGCTATGTCTAACCGTGAAGTTTTTTATGCTTCCTTTATACGTATAGACAAGACTCTGTTCCTGAAATGGGGTATCCAGAACTGCAAGATCAAGAAGGAAATCTTACAGCCACTAAACTAGAATACGTTAGCTGCATCTTCTTTTGTGCACATCGTACAAGTCGACAAAGGAACTCAGGGGCGTTCTCTCGGGCGATGAGCTAACAACATGTCTCTGATCATTTACATCTGTCCCTGTTATGCTAAACGAGGATTTGGGATGTCTCTTATGTGACTGACTATAAAATTCTAAGCGTGGCTGTCCTTAATATATATGTACCTATATAAGCCCCTAAATATTTAAAGGTACCAGGTTTTCATTAACTATTACATATAATAAAAATGTAACGGATCGCTGTCTACCTATATACATGGAAGATATATGAGAAAAAATATTATAGGAGACCTTTATCAACGCAATAGTACCCAAAATAATGATTTATGGAATTTTTGTCTATTTGTCGGTTTGTCTGTGCGTTTGTGCACGCTATTCTCAGAAACGGCTGAACCGATTTCGATGCAGTTTTCAGGAATATATTGTGACAGGTCCCACTTATCAAATAGGCAATAGGGAAAATGTGTTTATCGCGGATAATTTCGACATTATGTTTTTTCTTTAGTCCACGCGGACGGAGTCGCGGGCGTCCACTAGTAGGTAAATATATGTCATGATTCAAGTGTTCCGTGATATTTACTCATAGTCATATTTTCTCCCTTAAGTGTGACCCTTACTCAAGCGTGATTTAAAGTACTAACAAATGCGTTAACAGTCCCACGATACCGACTGACTGTCGCCCCGCGGCTTCGCATACATTTGCATAGCTTACCATCAATTTGACAAGTTATTTTGCTACTACCCTATTTAAGTTATGAATATTTTAATTTTTGCTAAATAGGGGATGATGAGGTGATTTATTGTTGTTATTTTGATTAATGGTTTTAGAACTGATTTACATAAGCTGTTTCGGATTAGTTTAAATATTAATACAATACATTAATTTCAGGAAAAATTCCAAGTCTTTAAAATTTACAGTGAGTTGAGGTGGAAGGTTCAGCGAATTTTTGTAAAATTTCTTTAAAAGAACTTAAGTAAATAAAATATATTAAATCAGCTCCTATTTTTTGTCCGAAAACTACTTTCTTCTAGAAAAGATTTGATAGCAAGTTCCGTGCTGATGCGGGGTTTCACTAGAATACATCAGCTGCATCTCCTTCTGCACATATCGTAAGAGTCGACTAAGGAACTCAGGCAATTTCTCAGGCGATGAGCTAGCAACTTGTCACTGATCAATGACATTGGTAGTGACCCTGCCTGCGACGCCATATGTCCTGGATTCGAATCCTGGTAGGTGCAAACATTGATATGACGAACATTAATGTTTGTTTCCGAGTCCAGGATATTTCTATACTTATCTATGTATTTATATACCGTTGCATAGTGCTCACGACACAAGACCTTAAGGATCTTAATGTGGGACTAGGTTAATGTGTTGTGTAGTGTGTGAATATAAAAAAAAAAAAATTAAAATACATCACTGCATCTCCTTCCGTACATATCGTAAGAGTCGACCAAGGAACTCGGGAGCGTTCTCTCGGGTGATGAGCTAGCAACTTGTCACTGATCATTGACATCTGCCCCCGCTATGCTAAACGTGGCTTTAGGACCTTCTTCATGATCCTGCAGTTCTGGCTACCCCATTCACACAGCCGTATGTATACAGCAAGGAAATATTATCATCAAATTCATATAAAAACAACTTCCTCACACATATCTTTAAAAGCTGCTTAAGATTAGACAGAATGTGTTTATCCAACAAGGGATTTATGAATGTCTTCAGAACGACGCCATTTTGTTTTTTCGGAAAACATTCTAAAAACAAAGACCGCGCATGTGCTACTTAAAAACATAATCCCTGAGCTCTGCTTTTGTTTATTCTGTATGGCCATTAAATAAGCGGACATAATAATATTATATTACGACATGATTGATCGACTGTCTTGATTTTCAATCATACATATAGTGGTGATGCTGATGCGTGACTTCACTGAACACATCATCTGCATCCATGCATGTCGTAAGAGTTGACTAAGGATTTCGGGCATTATTCTAGGCGATCAGTGGCTAGCGATAAATTAAACGTGACTGTGGGATCCTCTATGATCCTGATGTGGGGTTATGGTACATCTCGCCCACGAATAAACTCGCCCGCGGGCCAAATGTCTACTTTTAAGTATGTATATGAGTAGATTCGCCCGAATCAGTGGGGCAATTCGAACCAGATGTCTCCCATTAAAAAAAGGTAAATCTCAGCATTGAATGATAATTAACAAAAAACATACCAGAGTCACCTAACTATTTAACTAGTTTTAACATTTTCTTAGTATGACTATTACGATCCGGTATTAGATATTTCATGTAAAAAGTAACGATTTTACCAAAACGTCCCTTTAGTTTTATATAGGAGACATCTGGTTCGATCTTCCACGCTGATTCGGTTGAATCTACCGATATACATTTTTCAAAGGAAACATTTGGCCCGCGGGCGAACTTTTCCGTGGGCGAAATATACCATAACCCCTGCCGTACTGGCTACCCCATTTCAGTAACACAGCATGTATGATATAATACACAGAACAATATAATGTGGTCGAACTGGCCACACTTAAATTTAAACTGAAAATTAGCCCTATCTATCCTTTTCTATCTCAGCCACTTATGTTGAGATGGAGAGGGACAGACTTGACTAATTTTAAGTTGTGACAGTCCGAATCGACCACAATTTCACATCAATTTATACAAACAGCTCAATATCGTGCATGTGCGTTTTGTTCATTTGTCAAAATATATTTAACTATTTATCTCATTTTATCTCCCGCTCATTTAGTGGCTCCAACATCAGGGCATAATCTTCCCGCGCCACGCGAGATAAGTGTTCGGCAAAACCGTGAATCCTTAAAAATTGCCTTTTCGCGTCGTGCGGTTTTGTCATATTAGTGTCGGGCGCGGGGTAAAATGAAATTTTTTCGAGTTACGCCGTTTTTCCTCGCGACCGGATACGTAATGGCGATCATTAGTCGGGAATTGTTAGGAATTTTTTGAGATTTTGTTGTTTTTGCTTTGGTTATGTTTTAGAAGTTAAAATTACGTGACACATAAAAGAATTGCTATTGTTTTGTTCGAGCAATTCAAGTGATACAAACTACATCTAGCAAACTGTGTTGAAAAATACATAACGGTTTCTCTTTTTGTTGTTTAAGTAAACAAAATTATAAGGTTAATATATAATATACATACATAAAATCACGCCTTTATCCCTTACGAGGTAGGCAGAGCACCAAGGGCCGATAGGACCACATGGTGCCACTTCCGACCAATTTTGAGGGTATAGTTGAGATGTAATAGTTCGGTTAGTAGTGACAGGTGGTCAGCCCATCGCCTACAAAACACCAAGACCCTCTTGTCCCTCTACTGACTTGTACATTATGCCCGGGAAGAGAAGCAGCTGTAGAATTATGCGTTTTTTTTTTCACTCCCAGAGCAGCATATAAGCGTAATATAAAATCATCTATTGATTTCTCTGTACGTTGTTGCTACTGAAAAATGCGAGTCACTTTATACTATCGACATTTTACTGTATACTAGGATAGACCTTATATACCTGTGCTGATGCGAGGCTTCCCTTAAATACATACATCTGTCCCCGCTAAACAAAACGTTGCTGTGGAGTCTTTTCGAACTTAACTAAGTAGAATATTCACTATGGGTGCGCCCACCACCGGGTCCTACACCCTCCACTGACCCTCGGATCTGATAACTCATAATTGCGACAACAGGCACTTGCACTAACTACAATCGCCATGAGAAACCAGACTCGAGCACCTAGCATGCAAGACGATACATTGCACTATTCCGAAATCAAAAACTAGATAAATAATCTACATATGTTTCTGATAAAACAAACTTATTTCTGTGTAAGTAATGTGTTGGGTTTTAGAGTTTCATAATAATTAATGGTTTACTAATTTACTAATTTCTATAATCCTGAGGATGCCGCGGTTGTTGGCGAAACATATGTAGATTATTTATCTAGTTTTTGATTTCGGAATGGTGCAATGTATCGTCTTGCATGCTAGGTGCTCGAGTCCGGTTTCTCATGGCGATTGTAGTTAGTGCAAGTGCCTGTTGTCGCAATTATGAGTTATCAGATCCGAGGGTCAGTGGAGGGTGTAGGGCCCGGTGGTGGGCGCACCCCTAGTGAATAAGTAGAGTATATTAACAATACAATTACAACCTGGCATCATCAAACCAAAACTACAAACTTTAATAAACACAATTCCAACCAAACTTGGCGTGAGTTTGCAAGCACCCATCACTTTCCCAACTCCATTCGAACCCGTTTAACCTTAGTAATCTCGCCCTGCGTAGAATGAAGCGGTATAGAATTTATGAAACACTGGTATAGTCCCCGACATGCCGTAAATGGTTAACCTTTGTTAAGGGTGGGTTATTATGGGGGTGAGTTTGGGAACTTAAATAAGCGGTAAAAAGAGGTGTGTATAACATGGTTCTCTTTTAGTGAATGTGAGCCGTGTCTATATGTACGGATTATTATTTTTAGAGTAAGTGTTTATAGCTCACTTAAACACAATATGCTTACGATACGAGTTGACCATCTAGATTGGTAATTCTTTCCCATCCTCCTAAATAGCTTTTTGCCTATTTTATTATTCATCGTATTATCATCGTATTATCATTAGGTAAATTATGATTAAAAACCTTAACTATATAAAAGTTTAAATTTTTACTGAGCCATCCCCCATACACATAATTTATATCACAAAAACTTAGATCGATGGAGCTTGCTATAAACTTATGTATTAACTTATATCATCATCATCATCATCATCATCATCAGCCTATTGTAGTCCACTGCTGGATATAGGCCTCCCCCAGGGCACGCCAAAAGAGTTCCATGGTATTTGGGTATTTGCCCATAGTCACCACGCTGGGCAGGCGGGTTGGTGACCGCAGTTTGTATTTTGGACTATGTTGTCAACACGGAAGGCGCTGCTGCCCACCTCTCGGAAACCCTTAATCGCCTCGTACGATACCCACAAGCAGACATGGGGTGGTACGAATTCTACTCTGCCGACACCACGCGGCCAATTAACTTATATAATATAATAAAATTTTAATAAAGTTTTAAAACAAAAGTTATATACACACTTGTTTTTTTATTATTAATAATTAATAATATAATTAATAAGTGTACTTATTAGATATTATTATTAGATATTATATGTATAGATAAGGGACATAAAAATTTCAAAAAAACAAGAAAAAACAGCATATTCAGTATTTCCGTAAACCACCCCCTTAACCCTACACGAGCGTCGTCATCTCCGTCGTAAAGGGCCATCCCTTATGGAAATATAAAATCACATTGTTTTCATCCCTTTGATGTACTTTAGAGAAACTATTATTTTTATTTTGTGTTGGCGAAATTGTCGCATAAGAATTTTTAGATCAAACAATATCTTATATTTTAAAGCCTACATGATATTACCTATAAACTAAGTGGCCGCCCGCGACTTCATCTGCGTAAACATAGAATTCCCGTAATTTCCCGATTTCGTAGAAATTTCGGTAATAACAATTACCTAAGTTCTAGATGGCCGCGCGGTGCCGGCAGAATAGAATACGTACCACCCCATGTCTGCTTGTGGGTATCGTACGAGGCGATTTAGGGTTTCCGGGAGGTGGGCAGCAGCGCCTCTTGTGTTGACAACATAGTCCAAAATACAAACTGCGGTCACCAATCCGCCTGCCTAGCGTGGTGACTATGGGCAAATACCCAAATACCATGGAAGTCTTGTGGCGTGCCCTGGGGGAAGCCTACGTCCAGCAGTGGACTGCAATAGGCTGATGATGATGGTCAAGTTACTAGGTACTTATTATATCTATAAGCAACTGTTCTGTTCTTACAAACAGGTAAGTTACTCCATATTTTTTATGCACCTGCATTGTCACATATGGCTTTATGATATTTACATCTGTCCCCGCTCTGCTAAACGTGGCCGTGGGATTTTCTCTATGATCCTGCTGTACTGGCTACCCCGTTTCTGGACCACAAACGTATGTAGGTATATGACATACTTAGCCGTATTTATGTTTCTATGCAATAATTATAAAACGACCCTAAATGGGCGCCATACGAAAAACAGACACTCAATTTTATCTATCCTAATAACTACAGCAATCTCTAAACACCCTGTATACACATAAACTTTATCGCCCACTAAACCTTTTACAGCGCATTCCATTGTGCGTATAAAACAACGCACCCTGTATTTAATGAAGGGTTGGACGTAAAATTGTAACATCCTGTAAAATTATTACGGCACGATGAGCTTGATGGGCGAATTTTTTAGATTTTTCTACGTTGCACAGTGGTTCCAATGTATGGGAGGTGCTGGACATTCGCATCCAAAAAATAAAATTGGTGAATCTTGAGAAACTAATTATGCCATCTTGTTTGGTAGATCAATGTCTTTGAAAGTTATTATTTAAAGTTTTTTTGTAACTGTTATATTTGAGGAGATAATTGAGAAATAGTATCTTCTTACTATGGAAATGGTCAAACTTACTTACATATCTCTTGATTCCGGCCTCGTTTCAAGTTGCGGTCTTCGGTATTGTGTTTATATTTGAGAGAACTACAATTAATGCTAACACACATAGTGCGCCAAACGTGCACTTTCTGCGGTACATAGAGATGTCTATTTTTATATACGAAAAAGTTCCATACTGAACACTACAATGAAAGTGATCTTGTAATTTTGATTTTTGACATGTCCAAAATGTAGGTCAAATGGTTTGAGAACTAAATTACACTAAAATTGTTAGTGGTAGTATTTATTTAATAAAATTCAAAAAATACGAAAAGCACAACATGCATTATAAATCTATAAAATAGTACAGATAAATTTAACTAAAAATGTCTATAAACACAGAGAGAAAGACCCTAGTTACACGAATGAGATCTTTTTATTAAACTGTAATAAAAAATTTATTTATTTATATTTATTTTAATTAAAATTTTAATTTATTTATGAATCGTCTTCACAATCATCATCGATCAATTCTGATGCGGAGTCTATTTCGATTAACTCGTTTATATCGACAAAATTAAATTTACCTGTCTCGGATATAATCAGTTCATAAAATTCTGAGAAACAAGATTTTTTAATAAATTTGTTATACATTGGGCGAATACTTGTAAGAACCGGATCAGAAGATAATAAAAGATTGTGTAGTACATCTTCATTACACGAGACACTGCTATGTTTTCATGAATGTCCTTCGCGGTACTTTCTAAATTCTTTATTTCGTGCCTCCGAGGCTTCTTCGGACAAAAAGCCGATAGGCATCATTGAAAAGTTCTCAATGACATCTGGCCCATGGACCAGCAATTTGTGGAGACTAGACGGCATATAAAACCATGGATATAATTCCACGTAGAGCAAAGTAGTGTCATTACAGAACATACGAAATTTGTCAATGTCGAGTTTCTCTCCTGAAGATATACACTGTAAAATGACAGCTAGCCTTCTTAAAAGTCTCGCATCTAATCCGGTTAATTCAGCAGATTTTTCTGGGTTTTCAAAAAACCTTCTAGCACAATTACCGGTGTTGGTGGTTCCACTCCCTTGCTTGACAACATCAAGACGCATTCCAGTTTCTTTTTTGAAGTTTTCTTGAATTGCTGATTTTCTTTCAGCAACATTCTTCTTTGCTTCATCACCTCTAGCTTGCCATGATTTTATGTCTAATCTGTATGCGATGTGAAGACAACACTCCATGGTCCGGATCCATGCATGGAGCGAGCTAAGTCCGTATTTAAACATGTCTTCGTGCACTGGCTTGCTTCTTACTTTACTAATGTCGTTCATCTCATTTGGACGCGCTTTGCAAATGTCGCACACTGATGCTGCTGTGCCTGATATGTATGAGTGAATCTTACCATCTATCATCGTCAAATGCAACTGGTGCTTTACACTTACGTCATCGCTCTTAGTAGGTTGCAGAAGCTTAATCTCTTCTTCGAATTCAGACATCTCCATTTGAACATTTTCTTTTGTTTCTTTGATGAACTTGATTAGGATTGGTCGACAAAGAGATGTTGACGAGGGCCGCTCATTTTCCCAAATTATTTGGCCAGTTTCGGATGTGAGCCGGATTGGTACAAGACTTGCAACAAATACACTGGCGAAATTCGTTTCCTCAGTTTCACTTGTTTTCTGGTGGTAAACACTTTGATCCGAAGCACCGTCAAAGCCCCATTTGCTCACGAGCACCAGGTTTTTCTCCTCAGTGGTAGAGAGGTTTTGGGTTTGTAGAAGTCTTGTCGTAGTAAGGTCTAGCAACGCTTGCAATTTGATTTTAGCAGAGTGTTCAGTAATTGTAACGTCTTCTTGTTTTGGGTAACATTTCTTTTTTTCTTTCAGAAGCATGTAATAACTGGGATATTGAGCTACTCCTTCTTTAGCATGAAAATCCCGTAAAGTCATATAACGCCATTTTGAAAGGTTCATCGACACAAACAAAGCTAGGGCCTTTAGTGGAGATATACATTTATCTGAATCTGTGGTACTCCGTCCGCCAATGAAATCTTTGATCTTAGAAGCTTCTGTAGGATTTTCCATTAAAAACTTCATAATATCAGCTACATCATTTTCCCCTGCAGCCCTAAGACTGCTTTGTGCAGAAAACATAATCTCGTCAGTGCTGCTAGATGCCCTAAGTACTTCAGTGCGTCTTTTCTTTTGACGAGGACTTAAATCTTCAAAGGGCTTACGAGGAGAGACATGAGTACACGTAGAAGCATCGGATTTAGAAGGTAAATTCGTCTGCTCAGTAGTTTCTTCTTCTATTGCGTTCGTAGGTAATACTTGTAAAGGCAAATTATTTTCCTTTAGGGAATCCGGCCACTGGACTTCAGACTGCAACCACTCTGAGTGTTTATTTAGAAACTTTCCTTCGCTTCTTCCAGCTTGAGACCATTTAGGATAGATCCGGTAGCAAAATCGACGACACCAGTTCTTTAAGTCTTCTTCGGCACCTTCACAAAGAGAAACGTTGCAATTCGTTTTAAGGACACCGAATAGATGATCAAAGTCACGTAGATCATTGTGTTTGCGTAAAGCGCAATAAAGGTCAAGATTTGTAACAAATCCACGGAAAGACATATTTATTAGAACGAAATAGAAATCAACACTGATGTAAAATAAAGGATTACCAACCAATTTATACTACACTACCCTCATTACTGCGTACAATTGTTATTCTTGTAATGTTTTAGTACTAATGATTTCAATTAATAATCACCTGCATCAAATAATTGTTGAAAATGCTAAAAATTACTCTAAGAATGACATCTGTAATTGATAGAAATGCTAATGACTACTGTCTTAATGATAATGCAATAATTTCATTAATTAATTATTTAAAAGTCTAAGACCGTCTGTGGATCGATCGTTGCCCTCGTTTGCAAATTAATTAATTTAATTATTATTTTTTTATTTCTGCAACATCATTTATCGATACGCATATTTAGAGGGGCCCTTATTCCTCTATGATTTTAACAGAAAATTGTAAGATCCTTGTCATTGTAGTATATTATAATATAAAAATCAAACATTTCTATGTACCGCAGAAAGTGCACGTTTGGCGCACTATGTGTGTTAGCATTAATTGTAGTTCTCTCAAATATAAACACAATACCGAAGACCGCAACTTGAAACGAGGCCGGAATCAAGAGATATGTAAGTAAGTTTGACCATTTCCATAGTAAGAAAACACTATTTCTCAATTATCTCCTCAAATATAACAGTTACAAAAAAACTTTAAATAATAACTTTCAAAGACATTGATCTACCAAACAAGATGGCATAATTCGTTTCTTAAGATTCACCAATTTTATTTTTTGGATGCGAATGTCCAGCACCTCCCATACATTGGAACCACTGTGCGTTGTGAAGAAATATTTACGCCATCTTGTGAATGTTATTTTATTACTACACCCTAATATTAACGCTGCACAATTTTCTCACCTAACGTAACGGGAAATAAACAATATCTTAGCTACCTAGAATACATCAGCTACATCTCCTTCCGTGCATGTCGTAAGAGTCGACTAAGGAACTCGGGCATTCTCTCAGGCGATAAGCTAGCAACTTGTCACTGATCCATTAACATCTATACCTATGCTTAACGTGACTATGAAATCTTCTTTATGATTCTGCAGTTCTGGTAACCTTGCTTTGAAATCACAGTCATGTGTATGTTAGCTATCGCCTGAGAGAATTATTGGGTTCTTTAGTCGACTCTTACGACATGCACAGAAGGAGATGCAGCTGATGTATTCTAGTGAAACCCCGCATCAGGATCTAAGCTAATAATATCAAAAACCAGTCTAGACTAAGTACTCAACTTATCTAAGCTTAATTTGGACTAAAACTGTAATAATTCAGAACTAAGATTATCTAAATGGCCGCCGAGGCACTTCCGGTGGGAATTGATGACGTCATACGTACTTCCGGATTGCGATATGAGTGTATGTTGATAGGGCTTTGTTATTTTCGATGATATTATAATGCAGTGTTAACTTGGTGAGAATAATGTTCTTTATAGTATACATATACAGGCTGTGTGCCTAAATCGCCT
Source organism: Carposina sasakii (assembly GCA_014607495.2). Classification (NCBI taxonomy): domain Eukaryota; kingdom Metazoa; phylum Arthropoda; class Insecta; order Lepidoptera; family Carposinidae; genus Carposina; species Carposina sasakii. The sequence continues at coordinate 7,833,474 of CP053175.1, read as the reverse complement.
CATGCCCACGGACAGATATGGTATGGTGCTATTTTGCTCTGCCGACAGCATAGGGTGTAAAATATTTATATGGCGACTTCAGACCATGATTTTAAGGCAGGAACTCAAAAATTTTCATTAGGTACTCGTATATTAGGAAAAAATAGTGTAGTTCGTTTAAATAGGCTTTAGATAATTACTTTAATGTGTGGCTTTCTATTATACGAGTAACATTGTTTATCATTTATACGATTATGTATGCTGAACGTGACTATGGGGTCTCCCTTGTGATCCAACAGTTGTAGCTACCCACTTTCGGGCGCACAGCTGTGTAAATTTAAGTCGGAAACATTTATTTTATTTATTTATTTATTATCTAAACCTGTATAGGTTTGTGGAGGCAATGACATTTGGGATTATACTGCGAAAATTTTAATTATTTTTCGCATCAGAAGCGGATACATATCATATATTTGCCTGGTTGTTACTCACACCTTATATGTATATACAGGGTATTTTTTGGTCGTCAACGTTTTTGAATACCACGCATTCTCCTCATCATCACGAACATTTTTCTCCATGGAAGCATACCTGGGAAGTGTCTGGTTTCCAAGATATTGAGGTCTAAAGTCTACTTATCAAGTTGCATTTTTTGGCAGAAATGCATGTAGGCATGACTAACAAACATCTTTCCCGAAGAAACGTTAGTTAAATTCCAAACATTTCCTATCAAAAATCCAAGGCAAAACTTACAGCGCGCGGTGGGTAATGCTACGAGTACCTAGTTCTACTCTAGCTTCTCGCGCGAAGCACACTAGGCTAACCTAGAAACCTACACTAGGCTACACTGGCAGCAACAACCAACACGAAAAATCCAGCTAAGACAAAACTACTACTTTGTTACTAACACAAAAAAGTTAGTTTTTATTATTAATTAAGTAGGTACCTACCTACATTTACGATCGTATCCTTAGTGGAAAAGTTCGAGGACACACAAATGAGAGATGGTGCACAATACCTACTAGGTATGACAGGAACGTGGTTCGCAGCGATCAGCTGATTGCCCGGTCGGGCTCTTGCCGGCTATCGATCGAGACTTCTCCAGTTTCCAGTGTCTATTTCTTACTAATCCTCATAACATACAGGAATAACCTAGCTAGGTAGGCACACTAACTTGAAACTACAGTACGTACAGTGTAAATTATTAATAATAGTAGTAGGTACTATTGACTACCAACGCGATACGCGGGAAACTCCTTAAAATAAGGTTCTTTCGAGCTACCTAAGCTTCGAAACAATCGAGTAAGTAAGTAGGTACCTTTTCTAGGGCAAAAATCACAATCCCAAACTTCTTCAAGTTTAATCAAATGACGAAGTTACACATAACATAAATAACAGAAAATTAATTATAAACAGTAAACACCATTGTCAAAATTAACGTAACAACAATAAATTATTCGTCGGTATTAGCATTTAGGTAACGAAATTCGAAAGCTATTACGCTACAGACGGTGGCACGTGTAAAGCTGCCCGCCCTTGAACCTGTTTATGCACACAGTTTGGAGTGGTTATTCAATAACTATGTGTGTGAAGTTAGCACCACCATTTTGGAAATTTAAAAAAATAATAGTTGTGCTAGATTGTGCTAGGCATGTGCTGACTTGTGCCGTAAATAAAATTTTAAAATATCAAAAAATTAAAAAGTTACAGGAAAAATAAAAAAAAATATCACTAGCACCGCCATTTAGTAAAATTGATAAAATAACAAATGGATAAATTTGTGCTAGGGCTGTGCTATACTGTGCCGTAAAGCAAATTTCGATACCGCTGATAGATTTTCAGAAAATCGCGATTGAAAAAAAATCGCAGCACCGCCATTTTGTCAAAATCGAAAAAAATTAAATTGCTTCGATTCTGATTAAAATGTGCTAGAATGTGCTGCAAACGAAAAATCAATATCATAGACGGTTTATGAGAAAAACAAAATTGAACATTAAAGAATGAATATGCGATTTTAACGGTTTAAATTCACTTATTTGAAAAAACAAAAAATGTGCTAACTTGTGCTAGGCTAGTCTTCTAAAACTACATTCGAATAACGAGAATAATTGTGCAATTTTTTCTGAAAATGAAAAAACAAAATTTAAAAAAAAAATTTTTTGTTCGTACAAAGTTCCAAAAAATACCACAACTTGTGCTAGGTTTGTGCTGCAGAACGCCGAAATCCCCACTTCGATAAGTCAATGCGTTGTCGAGAAATTGCAGAAATAAAATTTGGAACATAAAAGCGTGAAAATAACGGTCAAAATGCACTCATTTCAAAAAACAAAATATGTGCTAACTTGTGCTAGGCTAGTCTTCTAAAACTACGTTCGAATAACGAGAATAACCGAAATCCCCACTTCGATCAGTCAATGCGTTTATGTTCCAAAATTTTATTTCTGCAATTTCTCGACAACGCATTGACTTATCGAAGTGGGGATTTCGGCGTTCTGCAGCACAAACCTAGCACAAGTTGTGGTATTTTTGGAACTTTGTACGAACAAAATTTTTTTTTTAAATTTTGTTTTTTCATTTTCAGAAAAAATTGCACAATTATTCTCGTTATTCGAATGTAGTTTTAGAAGACTAGCCTAGCACAAGTTAGCACATTTTTTTTTTTTCAAATAAGTGAATTTAAACCGTTAAAATCGCATATTCATTCTTTAATGTTCAATTTTTGTTTTTCTCATAAACCGTCTATGATATTGATTTTTCGTTTGCAGCACATTCTAGCACATTTTAATCAGAATCGAAGCAATTTAATTTTTTCGATTTTGACAAAATGGCGGTGCTTTGATTTTTTTTCAATCGCGATTTTCTAAAAATCTATCAGCGGTATCGAAATTTGCTTTACGGCACAGTATAGCACAGCCCTAGCACAAACTTATCCATTTGTTATTTTATCAATTTTACTAAATGGCGGTGCTAGTGATATTTTTTATTTTTCCTGTAACTTTTTAATTTTTTGATATTTTAAAATTTTATTTACGGCACAAGTCAGCACATGCCTAGCACAATCTAGCACAACTATTTTTTTTTAAATTTCCAAAATGTCGGTGCTAACTTCACACACAACACGTCAAGTCATATCGAGTCGTCGACAGCTGCACACGTTGCGATTTTTTTTTCATATTCTGTTCGGTTTGATACGTCACCTGATGCGTACGCTTTTTCTTTTCTCGAGTTGTGTTTTTGTGT